>VZRH01003703.1:275187-450625 GCA_013397555.1 Urocynchramus pylzowi | reverse complement strand
GGCCGCGCAGGGGCGGAGCGGGCCGGGCGGGCGGAGCTCCGCGGCACCGGGGGTGGCAGCGCGGCCCAAGCCTGACCCCGGCCTGGTGCTGCTGCCGGGGCACAGGGTCACAGACTCGATTAGGCTGGAAAAGACCGCTGAGCCCATCGAGTCTGACCTATGACCAAACAGCACCTTGTCAGCCAGACCATGGCACTGAGTGCCACGGCCAGGTTTCCTTAAACAGCTCCAGGGACGGTGACTCCGCCACCTCCCCGGGCAGCCCCAATGTCTGGTCACTCTTTCTTTGAAGAAATTCTTCCCAATGTGCAACCCAAGCCTCTCCTGTCTCAGCTTAAGATCATATCCCCTCGTCCTGTTGCTGGTTGCCTGGAAGATAAGCCTGACCCCCACCTGGCTACCCTCTCCTGTCAGGGAGGTGTAGAGAATGAAAAGGTTCCCCCCGATCCTCCTTTTCTCCAGGCGGAGCCCCCCCAGCTCCCTCAGCTGCTCCTCTCCAGCCTTGTGCTCCAGCCCCTTCCCTGGCTCCACTGCCCTTCTCTGGACAGCACCTCAATGCCCTTCCTGAGCTGAGGGGCCAGAACTGGGCACAGCACTCAAAGTGTGGCTCACCAATGCCCCTGGTGCTGCTGGACACATCATTCCTGGAACAGACCATCCACACAGAGCCTCCCTGGGTCCTGCTCTCAGACCTGACTCCTGCACTGGAAGGCCTGGATGGGCAGTGGTATCATTAATGAGTAGCTGGGGTGTTGGAGAGCACTCAGAAATGTGATAATTTCTTCAGATTCCACTGAGCACTTGCATCTGTGACCATGGGATGGAGATTAGGACTGTGCTGAGCGAACTTGTCAGCGGTACTGGGGTGGGATCTGTCATGACAGAGGGGACAGCGGTGTTATGCAGAGAAAATGGCATAGGTTTGAAGTCCAGAGTAACTGGCATGAGACTACATTCAGTTCTGCAGGGCTGCTTGGAAGCTAAGAAGATCATCATTTATTCACTGGGAACTCGTCATCTAGAAATTGTAATGGGAAAGGCCTTGTGTGTTCTAATTGGTTCTACAGAGTCAGTCTGTATGATGCATTCAAGAAGAAAAAAATGGCAAATGTGATTTTAAGAGGTGGTTTGGTGATTTTAAGCTTCAAATATATTTAGGGACTTACAGGTACATTCACAGTTTCTCTTGAATATTGCTTATGCTTCTGGTCACCTGTGTTCCAGAAGTCAAGCTAAAAGAGAGGCAGCCATGTGGCTGAGGCAGCTGGGGAACAATCTCATCTGCCAGGAGATGCTGACAGGCCAAAAGACCAAGCAGCCTTTTTCCACACGATACAGGTACCCTAAAATGGAATGGATTTATGTCCAGCATGTGTTCCTTGTAAATGTAAATCTGTGCTCCTGCTTCCTGATCTCCCTGTTCTTGTGAGTTGTTGCAAAGTACTTGTGGGTTCCCAGATGTGTCTCCAGGTTTTGTCAGTGTCTGTTGAGCCTCTGCAGCCTTTTTGACTGTAGTGACAATTAAGGCCTCTTAGTGGTGAACATCAGCCTCATAAAAGAACCATTTGAATTTTGTGTTTAGTAATATATTTACTTACACAGATATTAACAGCTTAGTGTGGGGATGCACTTTCTGCTTACTGATTTTATGTTGCCTAACACAATGACCCCTCAGATTCCTGGGCTTTGTGGCTCTACAGTAAGAGGCACAGTAGGTTTATCTATATTTATGTACATTTTTCAGTGTTGAAGATCACTGTCAGACCTAAGAGCTGGCAACAATTCTGCCCTGGGCTTTGCCTATGTGACCATTTTCTTTTTCTTGGGGTTATTTGTATCTCATGGTCATTCACTGCAAAGTTCTTCCAAAATTTAATTTAATATGCAGTAGGAATTTGTAGGGAAAAAAAAAATTAAAATTCCGATATAGAAGCAAATGAGATCATCTTAGATAGATCTCAGCAGTTTCAAAGTCCCTGCTTGGTTTGGCAAAGGCCAGCACACCCAGAACACAACATGTGTACTTGCTCTGGGAGGAGTTCCCAATCCCCTGAAACTCTGACCACTGACCTCTTTCAAACTTTTGAATACCACCTGATTTTGTTTTTCTTCCAGTTCCTTCTCTTTCTCCATCTGCTTGTCCCTTTTCCGTCCATTTCCAAGGAAAGAGTATTTTTGTGGCCTTCTCCAAAAAGCTTATTTTTTATATAGTGTTTCCAGCTCTCTGGAAATTCAGTTCTTTTTAACTTTGATTGACAACCTCATGTTTCCTTTCACACCCACCCCCATTACAGATTGTTTCTTGGCTGCATTTAGGGGACCTGCTGCTGCCTTCTCTGAGAAAGTACTGAAAAAACTTTCCGATTTCAGGCAGATTTCCTTTTCATAGCATTTGCCAGCAGCAAATTGTGGTTATGGCTGAGCTCACAGTTTCAACTGGAGACAGCCAGAAGCCAGGATTGCAAGTATCAGATGGGGCTTTTCTAACCTTTAGCTGTATAGATCCTCATAAAAATAAAAAGGGAAATGACAAAGGACATGACGTGACTTCATCCTTAGATCATTCCAGAGACTATCAGGGTATCACACTGTGCAGGAAAAAATGTTTTGAGATTCCAGTGTGCTTAGCTGCTGTAAAGCCCTCTGTGATGTTTCTAGATAGCATACATGGACAATAAAGATAAAGGATCCCTTCCTTCATGAAGCACAGGTATTTATTTGGGTCTTTATTTCCTTGGCTTTCAGTGAGCCCAGATGGGATATGAATCTTGCAGGAGCACCTGCTGCTATAAATAGCAGCTCCACCCAGGGCAAAGGCAGACCTTGTTGGGATGCAGCTGAAATGTAAAATACATCCACATACACATATGTAAATTAGTAAATTTATCCATAAAGACATTTCTATTAATTGGAATGCTATGATGAAAACTTGGGACTATTTTATGGAACATGAGGCAGATATATCCTTAGCAGAGTTTCATGCAAATTATTTCTTGTCAAACGTTGGCATTCCCAGAGGATCTTGTGACCTGATTTTCAACACTGCTGAAGGCATTCAAATCCCACTGGGAGCCAGAGGGGTTTGGCACCTTAAGAACTTAAAGACTGCTTAATTCTGCTCAGGTGTGTAGTAGTTCCAGGATAACAGGGAGAGCAGGGTCCTGTTCTTGCACCCAGGCCAAGGAAAATCATCTATTTCCCTGCTTTGTAAATTCTGCTAGCAAAGAGACAGACTAGTGCATAATGGCTTCTCTGATGTGGAACCCTCCAGGACTGACTAAAGAAAAGATGAAAAAAAGATTTTGCTTTTTTGTTTCCATTCAGCAAGGATTCTGAGCTGAGTCCCAGCACCACAGGATGGGTGCTTCTCTGTAACATTTTTATTGTGTCCTTAGACAATTTATGTTTTCTATATTGCTATTAGGATAGAAATAGCATAGAAACTTCAAGAAAATACTTAATTGTGCAGGGATTTTCTAAGGGCATGAAACCCTTTCATTCTGTCCACACCTCAAATTTCCATGACCCTGCTACCAAACCTCTTTTGAGAGGTTTTTTTTTCTTTGAAAAGTCTGGGAAAGGGAATTTGTATATCAGCCTTCTCTTTATAGAGGCTCTAATTACTAATTATGAAGTAGTAATTAAAAATCAGTTACAGGATTAATGCATAGGAGACTATCAGAAATTTTAGCATGTACTTCAAGAGAAAGTTATATATTTTTTAAAAAATATTGATTATTCTGCTAAAAGAAAGGATTTTAATCCAGTTTTAACGTCATGACTTCCATTGAGAATTTGCATTAGCCTGTGAACCAGGCTAATCAGTCAGGCTGCCAGGCAGGCTCAGATCAGGTCCTTCCCTGGCAGTACTGCTGCCTCCTGCCTTTACATTTAGCATTCCTTCAGCAAACAATCCAGTGTCCTGTTTGCTCTTGACATTAAACATAGAACTCCCAGAGTCACTTCTGTTGCAATGTCGTGCAGTTACTGCTCAGAGCTGTTTCCCAGACACTGTGTGGCAGCACTGCTCCGTGTAATGTGTGCTTCTTATTTTCCCTTCTGCTTGTGGACCAGGTGATCGACCAAAGCCCTTTTGTCGCTGCACCCATTCCTGCTCCTCTTCATTTGCTGTCTTTCTCTTATCCTCCCTGGACTCATCTTTTACCCTGTATTGTCCTCACTGTTAAAATGATTTACATTTCCCTGGCGTTAACATTTGATTTTTTTTTTTTTTTTTTTGTATATGAGATTCTTAAGATGTGAACAATGACCAGAATTATAAAATATGTGAGGCTATAACAGGCTTGGAAAAAAGGTGATATTCATTCCTTCCCTCAGAGGATCTAACCTTAGGTTCCCAATTTAGATACTTAATCCTGCAGGGCTCCCCACACAACCAGTCGAGATGTTCTCTACCCTGCAGGGCTGAGCAGTGTCTGAATGAGCTGGCTGCTCCCAGTGCCTCTCCAGGCTCCTCCTGAGCAGTGTCTGAATGAGCTGGCTGCTCCCAGTGCCTCTCCAGGCTCCTCCTGAGCAGTGTCTGAATGAGCTGGCTGCTCCCAGTGCCTCTCCAGGCTCCTCCTGAGCAGTGTCTGAATGAGCTGGCTGCTCCCAGTGCCTCTCCAGGCTCCTCCTGCTCTCCATTCGTTGCACTGGTGTCGGGGTTTAACCCCAGCTGGGGTCTCGGCCCCGCGCAGCCGCTCGCTCACTCCCCCCAACAGGATCAGGGAGAGAGTCAGAAGAGTAAAACTGAGGAAAGTCATTGGCTGACATAAAGACAGTTCAATTGGTAAAGCAAAAATAGTGCACAAAAACCAAGGAATTCATTCCCCACTTCCCATGGGCAGTCAGGTGTTCAGCCATCCCCAGGACAGCAGGGCTCTGCCAAATGTAACAGTGACTTGGGAAGGCAAACACCGTCACTCAAAACGTCTCCCCCTTCCTTCCCCTGGTTTTACATGCCAGTCATGACCCCATATGGTCTGGGATATCCCTTGGGTCACTTGGGGTCAGCTGTCCTGGCTGTGTCCCCTTGCAGCCCTGGTCTCCTCACTGGTGTGGTGGGACAAGAACCACAGGAGGCCTTGACCTTGTGTAAGCCTTGCCCAACAATAACAAAAACACCCATGATCTATCAACTGATTCCAACACAAATCCAAACCAGCCCCATACAGGGCACTCTGAAGAAAACCAGCTCTGTCCCAGCCCAAATCATCAGTAGGGAGCCAAGGCAGATGATGGTTGATGCCTCTTGCAGGGCATGGGAATTTTCTCCTCACCCACATGAAAGGTACAAATACTGACCTAAGCCCAGGGACCTCCATGGAAGAAGGAAGTACCAAAATCCTCTCAGCCTGATGATTCTCTAACGGTATCTCAGGATTCACTTCCAGATGTCAGTGCCTCTTTGCTGTGGTTACAGACAAAAAATATTGCTGTGAATGAAGAGATAAGTTGTAGCTACTGTTTAGGGCCAAGAGCAAAAGTTTGCCTGAAGTTGTCCATACTTGGGAACACCCTCTATTGTGGCCTAGTTTTGCTCCAAGCCCCTTCTGCAAATTAAGACAGTTCTCACCACAAAATTGCATCTTCTACCCAGCTTGTCCCTACCTCTCCTAGTAACTATGTTACTGTAGCAAAATACATTGAATTTTCTGGACTCTTCCTGTTTACCTGTTTCCTGCCCCTTGCCCATTTTTCAACTAGTTTCATTTTCTTTCAATCCTTTTCATCTCATTACAACCACCATATCAGAAACAGGGAAAATATTAATTTTTCAATTAAATTGGATTTTTATCCAATACAAATACCAGATTCTTACAAATGAGCACGAGAATGACAGAATCCTAATAGTTAATGGTTCCTTGGCACCACTAAGATCAGAAGCTGCACAGGGATAACACAGACAACATCCACCTTGGGTAGAAAAGTGTATGAAGTTCTAGAAAAAATCAGTTCAGTCAGGAGCTGAAGCCAGTCATGTCCATACCACACTGGGACAGGAGGAGGAGAAGGGGGAGGTTTTTATGTGTCCTTGCAACATTTCCTGCAAGGGGCTTGACACAGAATGCTGCTCATTACTGGGTCGGTGGTGACGTACATATCTCAATGGTGTGTATTCTACCTTGTCTTACATCTTATCTCCCGGTGTTGTGTCAGACCTGGCAGCCAGGAGGCAGGACAAGGAGCCACCAGGGAAGCTGCCAACTGCTTGGGAGCATTTTCTTTATGGAAGGAAGTGCTGTGCTGCAGGTTGGGCTCAGACCATCCATCCCGACATTCTCACCACACACTTCCATCTTATCAAGGCCACACATGTTAAATTCACAGTGTGTTGGCACAAAGGAAGGGGCGATGACCTGATCCAACACAGCTGTCTGATATTGTGGAGAAACATCCTGTAACTCTCTGTGTCAAAGTGCTCGTGGTTCCTGTTTCCAAGCAGAGGAAGCAGTAATACATAATGAGCTAAGAAAATTACTCTGTGTTTAGCAAATACTAACCCATAAATTAAAAGGGACATTTTTATAATCAAGAATTATTTTAGTTCTGAAGGAAAAAGAAAAAGCTTCAGGAAATTATGTCTGCCAGTCCCCTAGATCTGTCATGGAGATTGGAAGAGATGCTAAAAGTTGCCAGAAAATTATTGCTGAAGAAGCAGACAGAAATGAATGCTTGCCCTGAGGAAAAGGCTACAGCCCAGGCTCGGTGATGCTCTCTCTGGTATGACCTCCTGACCAGTCCATGGGTGTGCCTGTTGATACACAGCTCTCAGAGCCAGCCCTGCTCTCACCCATCCAGGAGCTACAGGCTGTGGAAGGGAGCTGAGACATGGGCTGTTTGTGTTTGTGCCACCCGGACACACTGGAGAGAGCATTTACTTATGTGAGGAAATTCAGGTTATTGTAACAGTGCATGACAGAACAAAAATTAGCTGTAAACAGTGTTTACTAGTCCTGTAGTTGAAGAAAGAACCTGAGTTGATTGGATAAAAATCCCTAACACTCTGTGTTGCTTGCCTCCTGCTTCCCCCCATCCCTTCAGTCCTCCTCACCCTGAGCAAATGTGCTGTGGTGGGAAGAGTGCAGGCTTTTGGCAGGTCAAACACAGCAGTGAAGCCCAGTGAAGTCTGGGACTTCTCTCCAGTTTGAGGTGGTAATTTGGGTCTCCAGTCTCTGTCGGCTTTTGGTGTTCTTAGGAGAGGTGGATACTTAAGATCACTGAGAAGCCCAGCCTGCTGTTAAATGTAGCAGGAGACAGACAGTCTGATCCTATTTCTACAGGAAACCAGGCTAAAATAACCTTCACAATCTTGGTAAACTCCTACATTTAAAATGACGCCGTTGTTTTCATGAACAGCCTCCTGCAGCAATACTACAGTGAACTAGAGATTTTCATCATTATCCATCTGTTTTATTGAGAGCTGAAGCAATTAGTACTGGAAAGATTCTTAATATGGCAATAGACTTATCAATTATCAATGAACATTTTAATGAACTAATCCCATTAGTGATTTTTTAGAGTTTCATTTATTTTTAACAGCTGACTGACTAGTTTATCTTTGTTTTTATTTTCATTTTTTCATTTCACTTGTATGAGAAATTTGGGCTTGGGCTTCACAAGACAGCAGGAGAGATGTACATGCTGATTTCTCTCTCTCTTCTCATCAGAAGCAAGGAAATCAAATGCTTCCTTGATTTACATCCTGCTTAATCCCACTGACATTAATTTACTTAAATCTGGGTACATGATTTGTTCAATTAGATCTGTACAGTATGCAAAATATGAGGGTTTGGCTAGGTCTCTTTGAAATAATGTAATTTAATTTATCACTTATTTTTAAACATGGCCACCTGCTTTTCTCCTTCATCAGTGTTTATATGCATAGTTCTGGAGGAGGCAAAAGAAGACCATTCCTAAGTAGTAAATTTATTTAAATTTGGACTTCAGTGATCCTTCTAGGTCCCTTTGAACTCAGGATATTCTATGATTTTTTTTTTTTTTTAAATTTCTTCTTGTTTCAGGAGTACCTTTTGTGCTTGGCATGTTCAGCTCTAGCAACTTGGGTGCCTTAGCTGACAGTACTATTCCCAGCAGGAAACCTTCAGGGAGATGAACAGCACGTATTTGGATGTCTGAGACAAATTAAATAGGATTATATGAATTAATTGCAGCTTCAAAGTTTTTCAGGTTCTTCACGTTTTTCACGAACATACAGATTTGGCTGTTGACAGTGGCACAAGGTTTCATTTGAATTGCTGAGGATGGAAGAGTTTCTGACTTTGCAAGGCAGCTGAATCCCAGTTCAGTTTGAGGCTGGTGGCTGGATTCTTTCAGATTTCACTGTCAACAGGTTTCCATCTGCCAGTTTGCTGGACCTGGCACAGCAATTTTCAAGCATTGACGCTTGTGGCAACTCATGACAGTTCATGTAAAACCTACTTTCAGCTTTGGGATGTGTAGTGACATCAAACTGGACTGGATCTAGATGATCTTTAAGGTCCTTTCCAACCAACACATTCTGTGATTCTGTGATAATATCATCAGTGCAGTCTCAGAGTCACAACAGTACAAAAAGGAATTTAGACAGCACCTTGAATCCCCAGTGCTCCCAAAATTACAGAGGAACATAATTGCACAGCTTTTGATACTGGAAGACCAACTACTTTTCTTCAGTGCACATTAGCACTAATCAGTTGTCTAGATCTGGACTAATCTATAGAAGTGAAATTACAGGGACATTAGGGAGGTAGTAAATCATGTTTATTACACCAGTGCCTAAGGCTGAGAAAGTACAACGATCTCCCCAGAAGACACTGTACTCCCTGCTCCAAAAAAGCTCAGAGCTGGAGAAAAGCAGCTGAATGTGTATGTAAAGTGAAGGCTGTAATTTGAGAGCAAGCACGTAGTACCTTGGTGATGTAAGAGTCAGTTTGCAAATACAAACAGAAAGAGGAGAGAAAGGAGAAGAGACACTGAAAAGAGAATTGTCGGAGTAACAGTCCCAGGAGTGGAATGAAGCTGATGTAAGAGATTTTGAGATCAGGGGCTGGAATAAACAACCAGTGAACGTGGGTGAATGTTGAGCCAGCACTGCAGAGTGGCTCTGGGGGTGGCTCTCACTCCTGCTGTGACAGCTGCTCTCATGGCTTGCTTTCTCCCCATCTGAGAGCTGGTTCCCCCAGAAATGGGGACTGTTCTCAGTATAGGTGTGTGCCAGAGCTTCTGGTATTTAATTTCTTTCTTTTTTTTTTTTTCCCCCTGAACTTCCTTTATAAGCAGATTCAAGGAGTGAAACACATAGAGTACACAGAGGGACAGTTGCAATATTATGTTGAAAATACTGCCCCAGATCTCAAGTTTAGAAACCAAAGGTGGGTATCCACCTGCTAAACTGGAGAAACTCTTAATGTGGGTTTGAAATGAGATCTGGCTGCTCACAGCTTCATTGATGAGATGTTTTGATGCCCCCTTGTTTCTTCACTATATCAGCTCTAGGCCACCTCAGGATTTGACCTGTGCTAAGGGAGTTCTGTAACACACTGAGCTCTCTGTCAGTTTCTTCCATCTGCTCAAGCAGGGATTAGAATTTGTCTCGAGGAATCCCCATTTTCTTTTTATAGCTTCACACTGATTCACCATGGGAAGGGGTTCAGTTATGAGGAATGTTGCAGGCTCTGAACTACATCCTGCTCAGCTGCACACCTACGGCTTCCACTCATTTGTAAAAAAAAGACTAACATGCATGCAAGAGAGTAATTTGGTTCTGTTGCTGTTATTAGACCTGCATGACTTGATATTACTCAGAAATAGTTTCTGGCTTTTGGACGCCTGCTATTATCATTAGAAGTTTTTACTACTCTTTGTAGGAAGAGGCGGGCTTTAGATGAAGAATAATTCTCCATATCCTCAAGTTCTACTGTTCCCTTTCCAGTTGTGTCCAAACATGACAGTTGGAAAAAAAGCCAGTCTCCTTTCTTTGTATGTGCAGGTAATTTGGAGCTGAATTCTGTCCAAGATTACAAATATACCAAAAAATGTGGAGTTTTTTTTTACCTCTTTCTTTGATCCAATTCCCAGCTCCCAAAAGGAAATCAAGCAATGTCCAATCCTGCAATAAAAACCATAAGGAACAAAGGAATATTTTAATGCATTTTTTTTTAAGTGTACTTACTTAAAAACTTTAGGTGTAGTTGATGCAGCTGGGGGTAGGAGATGAGCCTGTGCAGTGGATGAGCCCATCTCATTGTCCCTTCCAGTTCTGTTTTCTCTGATAATATGATTGGGAAGAGGATAATTATCAGCAATATCCAGTGTGAACACAGGAGCAGATTTGGAGTGCTGCCTGATTGCAAGGTATTTGTCTGACACTCATTGTCATTGCATGAGAATGCTTTAATAAGCATTGAAAATATTCAATTACATGGACCATCTCTGGCAAAAATACACTGTCTGATGTTTTGTGCTCTGTATAAATGCCAAGTGTTTAACACATGGACACACAATGCTACCAGCTGAAAACACTAAAACCTGTAAACCCTTGATTCTTATTTGCAACAGAAATACCAAGAATCTTTCAGTTTTAAGATTCTTTAAGAATCTTTAATGTAAACACTTTCAGTATGGATGAACAATGACAAAGGGTGTTTTTTCTATTCAAAAATAGATAACGACCTTCTAATCATGAAAAGGACTAATGAGACTGATCTTTTTCTACAAATGCAGATCCTGTTCTGGCACCTGAATTGCTGAGTAGGAGGTAAGAGCATATTTAAAGACTAGATACCACACAGAGCAGATCCCTGTTTGGTTCTTGTACTGGTTTATACACAGTTCTCAGCACTTCAGATTATATTTTCCAAACACTTTACTTCTCTCCATTTACTTCATCAAAGTCATTCAAATCTGGATTTTAAACCTGTGTTTCTACCGAGTTGTCTGGAAGCAGATTCATTTACCTAATGTAAAGGTGAGACTCAGCACACAGATTAAGACACCTAAATTTAGGTGTCTGCACGTAGGTGCTGACCTGTGAGGTGGCTGCGGAAGCTCCGGCGCGGCCAGGAGGCACCGGGGCTCCTCAGCTTGAGAGGGCTCCAGACTCACTCACTGGTGAGCAGATCTCAGCAAGTGCTTATGGAGCAATTTCCCAGGGTAGTCAATGGAAGTCTGGAGAGTGGGGCTTAGGGTGGCATCAGTCCAGTCACCCCTAAGGGTTGTATCACGAGCTGCCTCATGCCCTCTCAAGCCCTTTGAGTGCCCTCCAGCCCCCAGAATGGGAGCCCTGACACCTGGTTTACACACAGGCACATACATTGTGGACATAAGGACCTTAACCTAGGGTTAAGTAAGACCCATCCCACCCAAGGAAGGGATCCTCTCAGTGGACTTCACACAGGAACCAGGCTGTAGAACAGAGTTCAGAACTCAGGATAAGCAATCTCACAAAACCAGTGGTTTGATTACACCTGTGGCCCCCTTTGTCCATGGCTCACCTGGAGCCTCTGCACATACCAGGCTCTTCACAGCCCTCCCACAAAGTCTAGACAAGAAGAAAAAAGATGTTTTAATGGACAATACGGGTGTGGGGGTGATACCAACAATTCCTTCTTCCCATGGAAAAGACCAGGGGGTGACTGATGCAGGACACAACATGATTGTCCTTTTCTATCTCAATGCAGCTGTTTCAGAACAAAATTATCAAGAAAAGGCTGATGCAGCTTGTGTGACAGATTTTCCTGACTGTGTGGAAAGTCCAGGATGTATTTTAGGTGACGCATTTTGTGTCATTTAATTAACTGATACTGTAGCTACGTTTGCCCTGCCAGAGGATTTCTAAACTCTTTGTACCAACTAATTTTAGTTGAGAGACAGTACAATGAACTTACTCCATTTTCTGCATTTTGCCAAATTCAGATTTCATCCTTTATCTTAACTGAAGCAGCAGCAGCCCTGTGTATTTTCCATTACCTCCTCCCCTGCTTCTAATAAAAATTCAACTATGGGCCAAATCCTTGGCTGGAAAGAGTCTATACAGTCCAGGATCTCCTTTGTATAAAAAAGTTACAAAACAGGATGTGTTTTATTTGACTAGAGTGAACTTAATGGTCATGGGTTGTTTTCATTTAAGACACATTTTTTTTCTCATGGTTTTCAAATGCATTTTGTTTCTTAAATGACAGCAAGAAGAAAATGTATTTTTCTTAGCATTTTTTCTTAAGGATCTCAAGGCACTTTGCTGGCAGTAATTTGCTAAATATTGCAGCCTCCCCATATAGTGAATATGTCACTACTGGCCTTATCTGCTTTCTCAGCTTTCAGGCTTATTTCCCTCCAGTGGGAGGGAAGACCTGGGTGCTTTCCAATCTAGAATTATTAAGAGGACAGAAACACCATATATTTTTATGTACTTTTTTCTTCTTTTTTTTTAATCACTTTTATTTTTCTTCACTTGTCTTCCCAAACTGAAAGCTTGGTAATGAATTCTTCTTTTATTTCACTGGCATACTATTCTTTTCCCTCGTATTTAAGTACTCCCCAGCAAGACTCCAGTTTGCCCTGTTCCATTCATTCCCTCTGGAAGGGTTTTCATGTTTTTAAAGTTCCCCTCAGGAAGATTTCATAACAAGAACTCAAGGAAAATAATATAATCTTGCTTTAAAACACTTCCTTCCTCTGTTTTGCTGATGAATTATAACAATTCACAATACCATCTGGCCAGCAAGTGGTACAGAACTTATTTCATTGTTTTAACTGTATTTGTTTCTTTTGGTTGTAGAGCCCATAACATGAGGATTCCCCTGCTGCTGTTCTGTGATCAGACCCAGAGTGCAACAAGAGATCAAGATGTGCCCAAATGTCTGGAACTGGGCTAGAAATAGCCCTGGAAAATGATCTGTAGACTTAGATGGAATTAGAACATGAGTGCTGTGGTGGAGAGCAAAACGCACGTCTGAATTTTCCAGCTTGATCCATTTTCTAAAATCAGAGGAAAATCTGAAGAGACATCTGACTTTCTGAGGGGGACTTTGTAGAACCTTCTTAAGCTCATAGACTGAATTGAAAAGGGGAAAAGAACCTGATTTTTTGAATCCAGTTTTGATCTAACTCCGAATAACGGAAATAGAACTGGACAAGACATTTTGAAGAACTTTCTACAATCCCAGTTTTGAGGAATCTCACAGAACAGTTCATGAAGTTGAGTAGTGCTCAAGCTCAAGTCTAGGAAGGACAGCCTCCATCCCAAAACCTAACCAACAAACTAAACATATTCCAGCTCTAAATTAGATCACATGTGGATTGGGAGCATTATTGGTGATACAGAGGGGAAGTACCACACCTGAGCCTCCCCCCAGATCATCTGCAGCATTCAGTGCATGAGGGGAATGAGACCTCAGGGATTCTAGGTCTTCCCTCCAAGCACATTTGGAGCACTCCTGAGTATCAGACTTTCAATCCATAATTTGAGGCCTGATTCAGTGTGGATCACAAGGTGGTGCAATTTCAGTGAAACTACTGCTTCTTATCCTACAGCTGTTAATTTAATTCACTTGTGTGAAAATGAAGAATTACTTAAAACAATCTCTAGTGACTATGAATGTTCTTACAGCCCTTACCTGAAGGTGAATATTATGGTGTAAAGATACAGAGCACTCAGCAGCAGGAATTCACTGTCCCATGAGCAGGTGCCAATCCTCAGGGTCACTGTGCTGCTCCACACAACCTTGCTGGTAAGTGTCATGCTTGGTGTTGATTGTTGGTACAGATCTCTTGATCATCAGCTTTTTCATATAAGCCATGGCCAGACAATAAAAGGCAAAGGTCAGTGCCACATGAATGACAGAGGGTGTAAAGTTCTTAGAATTTATTTTTAGTTCACCAAACCATTCTAGTCCTGAGGTTTAGATTATTTAAAGCAAACATTGCTGTATACCGAACACGATATTTTCTCCCATCTTGCCTCAGTTCCGTGTGCTCACGTCACTTCCATGAGAACTAGAGCATAATGCAAAGCTGTGTCGTATTCTTTTAATTTTTACACTGAAGGATTTCAAATGGAACCTAACATAATTAGATTACATGTAATCTCTTCCCATTTTGATCCTATTCTCAAGAGTGTTTGCAAAGGAGCTTACTTGAGTCTTAAATGCACAACTTGAAATCACTCTGACGGAGATGAATAAGAGCAGCACGCTCTTAGGAAAACATCCTGATGTGCAGGACAAAGCCTCATGGCTTTATCCAGTGAAAAAGGTGTCTCCATGGGCAGTGTCTACTTCAAAATCCTCGATACACAATTTTTTAAACTTCTGCACAAAACCTATAGCAAGCTGATTCAGAGTCTTTCCTTATCCATTTGTCTCCTGAATCAACACGGACTCCTATTAATACCTGCTTGTCCCAGGGCTTCCACAGAGCTGTGTGGTTTCTATTCAGGTGTCAGCCATCGAGATAAACTGGAGTTCAGAAGGGTTTTCAAACAGCCATCACCTTCCCGGGAGTACATTAAAAGGGATTATGCATTGCCAGACAGCAAGGCTTGTCAGGTCAGGGCAAAACAACATTTTAAGCCGATTGGCTCATATATCTCAAGGTATGTGTGTCCTTGCACAAATTCACTTTCCCCTCAACCCAGTATTTAAGAAAATCCACCTTTCATGATGTTGATCGATCTGAAGCGTGGTCAGATTGAATCCTGCTTATTATCTTGAGGTTACCAAAGGAGAAATATCTCTGGATGTGCTAGTAAATTACTGGATTGTATGGAAACTTTGAGGAAAACAGCCTGTTATTTGGTAGTTGATGCTTCACCTTTCAGAAAGCTCTTCCTTGCATAAAAAGGATAAAGCATGTTTACGCTTCAGAGGTATTTGCTCAAAGTTTGGGAAGCTTCATCCTGCTTTACAGCCTCAAGCTGGCTTTGTTTGCCAAAGGTGAGGGGTGCCTTTATTAGCGATGGTGGCTGTGTGCAGGGACCTTGGCTTCCCCACAGGATGAAATGGGGTACCTGACGTAACATCAGCCTCAGCAAGATCTGTGAGCACACCTTCTTCACCGGCCACAAACCTCAGTAAGCTCGTGTCCCTGTGTTTGAGCAGCCTGATCCTGGGAAATGCAGCAGTGGCCCTTCCCTGGGAAACGAACTCTGCTCTTTATGGGTGTGAAACAGCTTGAGAGAGCGTGCCCACCCTCTCGTTGGCTTGTTTCACTCTATGGTTGCCATATGGGCTTAGTTAGGGAAAAGATAAGCGCGACAGGACTTCCACTTCCCTGGCAAGCTCCTTCTGCAGTTAAGGCTTCGTAGGAAACCTTCACGCTGCTTTACCCCGAACAGGAGGCTGACCGAACACAGATGGCTCAAGGCAGAGGGGGAAGAATGTGTTTAAATGTGTTTAAATGCAAAGCCCAACTTGCATCCCCCACTTCACGTTGTGCTACATAAATTCTACACGAAGCGGAGCTGGGAAAAGACTCTAAATATCACATTGCTGGGAAAAAATAATTTTGGTCTTTCACAAGGAGCTTTACCTGAACAAACTGAATATACTTCTGCTTCATCAGTCATTCACATTTGTCTTTCTGCTGGTTTCAGCAGCAAATGGAAAAGCTCATAAAGATTTAACTTTTGCACTACATTAGACAAGTAATTACACCTTTTTCAGGATCCACTAGCACAGCACGGAGTATCGACACATTTTATTACAGGCTCCTGTTTTTATTCACTTGTAACTTCATGAAAATGATTCCCTTTGAGGCTTTTGGATTTGTTGGTGTCTAAGAAATTATTCTATTTCTGTTAACTTTGAGTTGCTTTTGACATTCTGGTGGTTATGAGTGAGTGATAATAAACTTTAATAATGACTGTGCTCTGAATGCTGACTCTATAAATACTGTCATAGGATTCCTGGTTCCTTGTCTTACTGTAACTCTACATCAGATCTGCACTTTACAAGAATGTATCTTTCAGCTACTCCTGGAAAATCACAATAAGGCACACAAAAGATGAAGGTGACATTTTGTGTTGTTGTGCATCATTGCCAATAAGACCTAATCTTCTGTCTTATCTCTTCTTTTTCTTCCTCTGTTTTATGTTCTACTTTTCCTTGATTTGAAAGCTGTATGATTTGATTATAGCTTTCCCCTCTTTTTCACCAAATCCCTTTGCTTTCTGCTGTGGGAGCAGGATGAAATGCTGTTAACAAGAGTCTAAAACTCCAATTCAGGCAAATATCCCAATTCATGTTTTAAAGCCCATCCTGTGCTTCAGTTTAGATACAGCCACACATTTTCTTCAGTCAGGCTTTCTGAGTTTTGCATTTGCTGTGCACAGCCAATTGTGAACTGTCTATGTACTCAATGTAGAAAAGGATCTCTGGGAAGTTCTATAACATAGGACAAACAGGTGAGTGAAATGTTTTCGGTGTTGTGATGTTTCTCAGTGCACTGAAAATTTCCTTGGTATTAAGGAGATTTTTAAAAAAGGTGTTTTGTACTGTGTAAGTGAATTAAATGTTGTCCTTTATGTAATTTTCATAGATAAAGAATATTGAAAGCTAAATCAACATATAAAAGGAGAGAGAGATAAAGACATGAGAGAATATTGAAGTAATAGAATAAGACAGAAGGAGGTGAATGGGAAAAGGCAAGAAAATGCTAGAGGAGACAGAAAATTTGGGAAAAAAAGGAAGGAGAATTAAGAAAAATCTGTCTTGACAGACAGAGGGGACAGAAATAGCCCGCTTTCATCAGGCAGCAAGCACTGCACACATTCAAGTCTGATTCCCATGGCAGGAGCCACCAAAAGCAGGAAGAGAGACCTGAATGGGTGAAGCCTGAACCTCAACAAACCAGCAGAGCCTGTGGACAATGGGACTGGCTGAGGGCAAAGTGAACAATCCCAACCAAAAGGACAACAGTCCTTTAGGCAGCCAGAAATAGTGAAGCAAAGGGCAAACCCTCCAAGTCCCACTTGACTCCTGCTTTTAACACAGCCCTTCCCATGTAATGCAGCATCTCCATGTGGGCTGATGCTCTCGAGTGTGTACAGGCAAACCTCTGCCTAAATTATCAGTTCTGCAGAGCTCCTGGAAATGGCAATAACATGATCAGGCAAGGGATGGGCTGGAAATAACACCTGAAACCCACCACCTTCATTTTGGGGAAATTAAACAAAAGCAAACCCAGCAGGTGGTATAGCAGCTGAGTACACTTAAGCTTATAAAATACTGAAGTTTTGAAGCAGCTTTTTTTGGGAATAAAGAAGGGGCAGGGCCACTCTCATCTATTAAAAAAAAAGCTTGTGGTCTTCCTGAAGAGATTGATAAAGGATTTAATCACTCTGGATCTGCTGTAAATTGTGCTGAGTTCTATGTGATCTATGTTTAATAAATGAAAAGGAGATGTATTACTCATATTGCAAATTTACTCCTGGTTGTAACACTGATCCCTCATTCTGCACCTTTTGTACAGCTCCAGGGCCTGGAGTTGTTACTCAGAGGCACGTGGCACTAAGTGGGTGCCTTTTCCAGCATGTGGGATACCACCTCAGAGCTCCTGGTACCCCTCAGAACTCTCTGTTCCCCACAGGCACTAGGGACTCTCCTCCTCTCACTTGGCTGCAGGTGTGGCCCTGGAGTTGTGCCTAGCTCCTTCATGCTAAAATCATGATGTTCTCCTGCTGTGTTGTCCCAGACTCCAAAAATAACTTCTCTTGCAGAAAGAAGGAACAATTAAATGTTTTCTCTTCCTTTACTCCCCTTGGCTAGGGCATGGAGGGAAGTCAGAGCAGAGGGAAAGTGCCTGGCTGGAAACTGTGCTGCTGGGAAGCATTTGGGAAGCCTCTCTCTAGCCCTGGGGAGCACAGGGACAGTTTGGGGTCATCATCTGTCCTCATCCAGGACTGGGATGTCCCCTGCTCCAGGAGGAACAGGAGAGGTTCTCCACTTCCATTCTATGGTGGGAAGCTGTGTTCTATCCATCTCCATTTCTAAATCCTGCTTGTTTTCCAGGTTCCTGATCTTCTTACACATCGAGGAGTGGGAGCTGTACCTGATCTGCCAGCTATATGAGTGACCCCTGTCCCTCCTGGCCTGGAGAGGTTTGGACACAACATCATCCCTTCTACACTGCCTAGGGGCTTGCCCACAGGAAACTGGAGCAGCATTTATCCTCTAAGAGCTTCCTGTGGTAGTCATTCCTCTTCTCAACTCACGTACCCGTGCTGCTAGGGCAGAGGTAGGTTTTCCCTCCCAGCTCCTCATGTCTTCTCCATGCAGGCAGAACCACAGGTTACCTGGTGGAGTGTCCCCCCTGTCGAGCAAGGGGATGCCTGCTCCTAATAGCAGAGACTCTGGTCTCCACTGGTAGGGCATGGAAAATTTCCTCTTTAAGCTCCTCTAAAAGCTTTTGGTGGCCCTCTATAATTTCCTCTCTTAAATTCCAGAAATCCTCCATCAGTCTTTCCATGGATGAGATGTAGGCCCATAATGGGGCGGAGATAGTTTCCTCATGTGTTTGGAGTCTGCCAAACCAGAATGCCCACTTCTTCTTCTCCCTCCTTCCATGCCAACACTCCCAGTGACTTGGCACATGACAACATGTTTTGTGTACACTGGACGCTGTCTGGATTATTAGGGAATTGCTTGTTATCTGAAAAGATTATCTCCAGCACAGCTAATTCTCTCAGGCACCAGGTACTTTCCAAGTGTTCCACTTGTCTTGGCACACTGAAAAGTCTTCCTTGCAAAGGTATTTTCCCCTCACACTTAACAGGAGTTGTCTGCAGAGGTTGGGAGTTCCTGGTCTTTTCCTGATCCTCTGGCCAATACCTGCATCCCAGGACAGGGATCCCAGTTGCTTGGCTTCATTACCATCCAGTGCTGCACTCTCAGTCGTAATAAGTCTTGCCAAATATTCACTGATTTAAGTGGAAATAATCTTAAAAGAAATAATTAAAATCACTTCCAAAGGGAGGAATTGTTGGAAATTATATCACTTTCCTAATTAATTTTTTAAAGTAATTGTTTTAATTAATCAAAAGCAGTGTATTAGTCTCAAGCACTGTAATTTTCCACTTTAGCCAGCAGGTTGCTAAGTTTCTTTTGACAGACTTATTGTTAGATCACTGAAACTTTCAGTTTTGCTAGACTAACCCTGATAAGCTTCAATAAACAGAGGAAAGCTGGACACCAAGGATCCAAAATTTATGGCCCTCCAAGAACATACTGGAGTGACCAGAAGAGACTAACAAAGACATTACAGCCTAAGCACTGCAGATGCTATTAGGGAAAAACTGATAAAAAGGCTGAAAAATGTGGACTAATTAGCACTAGAAGCAAGAAACCAATAACTAACAGAATAGTAATTAATGAAGAGAATTACAGAATTTAGAGCCAATGAACAATAATCTGTTTGCTGGAAATGTGTGAGTGAAAAGTTCTGGAAATGAAGCGCATATGGCTGGAGTTATCTGCTATGCACTCCAGCTGGGAATAAAGTAACGCCTACTCCCCAATGCTATAAAATAGTTTGGGAGTTTGATTTATCCCGATGCTTTTGGTGTCATTCTAAGAAGCCCAGAACTGGACACAGGAGAACGGGTGTCCATAGTGAGAGCCCTGGCAGCTGATGCAGCACAGCCCAGGAGTTTCCGAGGGCACCAGGCCTGTTTTGTGTTTCCTCACCTTCCTCCCCACAGCAGCTCCCGGCCCCGGGCCGGCGCCTCGTCCCGAGCCCAAGATGGCGGCCGCGGCGGGTCAGCCCTGTGGGAGGGGCGGGGGCGGGGAGGGTTTCCATAGCGGCGGTGTCACATCGGGGCACTTCCTGGTCGGAGGCTGCCGGTCCCGGGGCAGCGAGCACGGACGCGCCGCTGGGGAAGGCGGCGGAGGGAGGCCCCGGGAAGAGGAGGAAGCCGAGCAAAGGTAGGGACAAGTCGGGACTTTGCTCCGGCCATTGTGCGGCCCCGGGATGGCCGGCTGGACTCGTCCATTGCGGGGGTGCGGGGGGGGCCGCGCGCGCGTGTGTGTGGAGGTGCCGCGCCGGACCCTCCATTGAAGCGGGCGAGTTCCTCCCGGCTGAGGGAAGGCGGGCGCTACCATCGGCCCCCGGGGGAGGCGCACCCCCTGCGAGGTCGGAGAGGTGGAAGTGGCGGGAGCCGGCTCCCGCAGGGTACTGGGGTGCTCGGACTGTTCCATTCCCAGCGGAGGGGTGTGTGTGTGTTTTTTGGAGGCTCCCTGCTGTTTCTGCTGGGGAGGGGGCGGCGGGACGCGGCGGAGCCGGGAGTGCTGGGGGAGCCCGGGGGGAAGCCCTGTGGAGATGTCCCTGGTCCCGTTGTAAGGTTCGAGTGAGGTGTGGCGGCGTGAGGGGCCGCAGTCAGAGCGGGGCTGGGGGCTGTGTGTGTGGGTGTGTGCTTGAGGGAGTCGCGGCTGTAGGTCCGACACCTGGGGCCTCTTTGAGGCCCCCCTCTTCTGGCCATGTGGGAGGCGACAGTGCCGCCTTAGTCAGGAGTAGGGAGGATTTCGATGGCTGAACCCTTTAATGTGACTTTCTGGCACCGCTGCTCTCTCTGTACCTGCTCCCTCCTCTGCTTTTTGTAATACTTCAGGTATGTGGTGGAAAGTGCCAGGCTGGCAGCGGTGGGCTGGGAGAGAGGGCGTCCCTCAGGCTGTGCTCAGCCCTGGGTCTCCATGGCCCTCTCCCAGCCCTCAGTCTCCGCTGGGACTGCCAATTATTATCAGGTGTTTCAGGTTCTTTCTGTGGCGTGGACGGCTGCTTGTAGAAAACCACCGAAGCCACGGAGCTGCCAGCTGAACGAGAGTCAAGTGGTGACTTAAAAGTCACTGTCTGCAAACTCCTGTACCAGTTGTTCACCCGCATATGCTCGAGAATAACTTTCTTTGTGCCGTTTGCTGCTTGGAGGCGGCAGCTGCACTGAAAGCTGGCTGTAAGGGGAGCTGGTTTTTAGCTTTCACTGAATTACAGCGGAGTGAAAACAAATCCACATCTACCCTGTTCACAACAAATGTATCTTGTGGAGGATCATTTCAGTTAGGATAATTATATTAAATAATTGTTTTCTATGGTTTTTTAGCTTGCTGCGTGCCCTGCAATCTAGAGCTGCTGTGTGACAGTCGAAACTCCAACTCTACCAGGCGTGTGTGTATTAAACGCAGCGGCCAATCAGCAGTGCCTGAAACTAAAGGCGATTTGCCTCAACGCTTTGTAGTGTAAATATTCCTGCTATGAACAAAGGAGGGTGTGTCGTTGGACTTGTTTCATTTGTACTTCCATGTGCTTCCTCATCTGTGGCCAGTCAGTGATTCTGTGGAGATTCTGAAACAGTAGCAATTGCACTTTGTTATGAATTGTGTATTTGTACTGTCTGGGGCATGTTACTGAGCTGGGGTGCTCAGAGGCTTGGTGCTATATTAGGCATTTTTGTTATGTTCTTTTTAATAGCTGTGCTCTGAAGTAACTTAGTTTTACTTCTTTTTAACTTTTGTTGTTTCTGATTATAACTTTAAAGTTAATTCAGCTGAGATGCAGTGTAAAATAAGTATTTAGTAGAACTGCCTTTCAACCAGCTGTTCCTCTGCCCTCTGATTATACAGCACAGAAACCACCAATTTCAGACTTAATGTTTTGCCAGCCAGCTATCTGTGCAACTCTAAAACACAGTGCTTCTGAAATCTGTCTGTTTTCTGTGAGTGGCCATAATGTTTGGTTTAAAGAAAATGGTAAATGACACTAAAATACTGATTTGTGCAAGGTAGGCTCTCTTTAGACTGTTTTGTCTTTGTGTGTTTAAGCAGGGCAGTTGCATGCTGCTCCTGTGATTCCTGGTTCTTGGGAACTGGGGGTGTAAATTCTTAATGTTAGCTTCTTAGTATGTAACTTCAACAGATACTGCAGTAACACACACACAGGCTAGACCTGAATTTTAATTGCCAACTTCAAGGAAAATCTCTTCTCTGGGTAGAGTCATAGTGCATAGAAGTACAATATGCTGTAATTTGCTTGCAATCTGGCTCCTGCTAATTATCCTGAAACAGAGTATTGGGTAAAAAGAGAGACCTGGCACCAGCTATGGAAACAGGTAATTGAATGTATTATGAGTGTGTGTGAATTTGGAGTTGCAAAGAGCTTTGCTCACTGCAGGTATTCCTGTCAAATCTCAGCTGAAGTGCCCGTAGTTTCACAGCTACTGGAGGTGGTACTCCCAGGAGTGAGTGAGCAGATGCATGTCACTAGAGGAAACATGAGGTGGAATACAAGGGATAGCTCTTGAGGAAAAGACAAAGATCAGGGGTATGTATGGGTGGGTTGGTGGTTTGTTTTTTGTTTAATTTTTATTATAGCCTTGTTGATTGCAAGGGAAAGCGAAGAGAGTGTCAGACATGGTTTAGAATTAAAAGTTTTTCCAAGGTGGTGTCTTCCAGAAAGACACTGAACAAGTAATAGTCTTTATTTCTGTTTTGTACTAGTTGGTAGTATTTCTGTACAGGAGAGAACCTTGCAGGCATTGAAATAAATCAGGTTGGCTGAGAAAGCAAAGTGAAAACAGCTTAGTTTCTAACACACATCCCCAGCTAAAGGTGTTGCTATTGCAATGCAATGGAAAACAGGAACTGTCTGCTATTTGGTAGTGTTGACTTTCAATACTGCTTGCTCTTGCTGCACTCACAATTACAGATGAAAGATAAAACTTTCTGTTTTAAAGTTATTTACAAAGGAAATTATATAAAACACACACGTAGTGTTATTTCAGAGAACAACAGCTGAATTTACCAGAAGTCTGCATTGTGTGCTAAACAGATGCTAGCAATAGCTAAACAAAATGTTTAGCCACTGAAGGCAGTAGAGGAGCAGCACTTTGTGGCCGGGAGTGGGAGGTCAGGTCACTCTGGTGCACTGAGCATTCACTTTTCACACTTTTAGGTAGGACAGAGCTTCTGTATCATCCCCGTCTCATTTCCTCCCTGTTACGTGACTAGATTTTTATAAGCAATGAGGGTGCATAATTAAGCTATTATTAGCCTTAAGTGGTTTTCAGAGCTGCTGTTTTGTTTTTTCCTAATGAGCAGCCTTTTCCTGTACATTCACACAATGAAATGTCATGTAACACGATGTCTCAGAGGCAAAGCATTGTTAGTTTGTATTTACAAAAATGAGGTGAGATAATGCCTTTGGAAAATCAAGTTGAATGGGAGACTCTGGTCTTCCAGTTGATTATGCATAAGATTCAAGAATTTGGGCCCCAAGGTAGTGTGAAACTGGTCAAAAGTGCTTTGGACCTGGTTTGAGATATCTGACCCATTTGATGTTCTTAACATAATGGGTGTTATTAGCCCAGTAAATAATTAAATGTCATGGGAGTTATATTTGCTAATTTTGACACCAGTAATCAAGAGGAAGCTGACAAGGCTGCAGTTCTAATGATATGTTTTAACAGACACTTCATTTTTGATTGGGCTGTGTGTGCTTAAATATTTAATTTAGCAGACGTTCATGGAAAGTTGACAGGGCCTGCAGTTCAAACAGTTCTTCACTGATGTAGCAGCTCATGGCTTTGTGTTCATCTCTGCTTATTTAGAATGTTTGTGTGTGGATTTTTTCAGCTGCTTTCTTTCCCTACTGAGTCTCTTCCCTGTGCTGCTTTTTCAGTGCAAAAAAGTTGATTGTAATTTTCAATCTGCAGCTTTACCAAAGGCTTCCTTTTGGCAGCTGGATTTCTTTTTTTTTTGTGGTGTGTGTGGCTTTGATGTTTATTTTATTTTTTTTTAAATTGTTTTAGCAGTTGATAAAGGAACCTTCTTGTGATGTCCTGTGGTAGTTCCTGTACTGCTTTGCTATGTAAATGTTATGTGAAGTCATAATTCAGGAAAAGTTAAATCTCTTCTTATGTCTTTTTGCATTTTACTTTGCTTTTTTTTGAGCGTGAAGGGATCAGGAGAGTTGAGACTTGAAATCTGAGTCAGCACAAGATACCTGGCTGGATTAGCACAGGTGGTGAGGTTCAGCAGGTTCTAATTTGTTTTGAAAAGGAAATATATCACATAATACTCCTTCATTTACAGATAGTCTCCATTTGTGCAAGTATTAGAAGAAAACTCTGTATAGCTTAGTAGATATGTTGGATTTCTTCTTTTCATCTCAGCTGTGAGTGAAGTTTCTTTTGTTTAACTGTTCTATCAGACTTGGATAAACTTGCTTTTAGCAGCAGGAGGGAGATTATATAACAAATTTTTCAAAATGTACTTGCTGTGCTGTCATTGTTGGAGATTAAGTCCTCTATATTTGGCTTCAGGGAGGGCCAGGCTTATTGTTAGTGAATCCATATCTGCCCTACTTGGGTATCTTTGAAATCGATGAGGAATTGATGGAACTGTAGGTTTATAGTTGCTAGAAATGGTAACTTTTTCAGGTTTTGTTTCTGAGAAGTAAATGTTTGATGTCAGTGCCAACATGTGCTTGTTTAGTAATCTTAATTGCATTTCTTGTGTTTTAAAAAGTGGGGGTTTTTTGCATTGTTTTGCCAGCTGAGGTTGCTGAGGGATAATACTACTTAGGAATTTTCAGTTACTATATCCATGTTGTAGTCCTGTACTTTTGACTTTTTAACTGCTCCCGAGAGATAACAAACATTATGTTTTATAGCACTTTTTTTTTCAAAGTACATTCACAAGTTTATAACATGATTGTTAGAGGAAAGTGCACGTTTTGAGTCGATAAACAGCCAAATACATTCATCCATAAGCAGTAAAGCTCCCCAGTCATAACAAACACATCTGTTTTCCTTTTTTTTTTTAACAAAGAGGATGAAAAGAGAGTAGGAAAGACATTTTATATGTAAATATATATTCTAGTGACTTGAAGTTGAATAAATTATTTGTGTTTTTATTTTCCTCACACTTTCAGGACATGTATACCTCTGAGAAACCTTCTCCAACAAAATACCTTGCTTCAAGACCTGTCTTGGATTATATACAAAGAAGTTTCCAGTCATGAGTAAGTAGATTTTTTTTCTTTCAGAAAAAACAAAACCCTTAGGTTGTACTTCAGAAGAACTGTACTCTGTAGTAGCTTTTGGGATGTGGTTATTCCTTGAAAATATTCATACAGAGTTTTGTGTCTTCATCCTGTAAAAATAACCAAATAAACCTGAGAGTTGGCAGATGCCATTTTTAATCTGCAAATTTTTGATCAATGTGTGCTCTGTAAAACTTCTCTGTAGTCTGGTCTCATTTTCAAGAAGTTGAGTTCTGTAACAAGATGATGTTTGTTTTATTCAGTATAAATAAAACATGTAACTCTGAGGTGAAAATGCCTTGGGTTTGCTAAGAATTCCAGAATTTGTGACTGCCTAGTAAATTAAAATAACTGGTAAAAATCCAACAGAAAATCAACAGACTTCATTTTATAGGAAAAAAAATAAATACATTAGTCAAATTCCAGTATAGATGTTTGATCCCAGAGGAATTCTGGCATGTATTGGAATGATCTGAGCCACAGAAAACTGTGACTTAATGTGTGTTATGATAGAAAAAACCAGATGAAAGCCACTGGAAGTTTTGCTTTAGGTCATATCTGATGGGTAAGATAACCTCTTTTTAGTGAACTCTTTTGAGTATTTGAAGGCCTCAGAAGTTTTGCAGATGTGAGATTTCTTCATGCAGCTTTTGTCAGCAATGTTACTTGGCCTTGTCTCATGCAGAAATAAGGGTAAAACTTCATTTGCACAGGAACTATATTTGTAGTGTAGCTCAGCCTCAACACAACTGTACTGAACATGCTGAAGGAAAAGCATCTTGTTCATAGGATAATTATATCCTTTGCTAGTAAAATAAGACCATTTGAGTTTCTGGGGAGGAAATGAGTAAAGAAAATTGTTGGTTAAATTTCTTGTCATACTAAATGAAAAATGATTGTTCTTGACATCTGGAAATAAAAAAAAGAATGATGAAGAAAATGCTTGCTAAATGCAGCAGAAGAAAAATTACACCAAAAAAAGGCTTGGAAGAGTTTCTGAGCTATAGGGTCATGCTGGTGTAGATGGAACTATTTTAGTTTTTATACAGATTTATTTCTATTTTTTTCATATTGCTATTCACACTTGTTTACTTTCTGATATTTAAAATATTTGCTGTATTGCATAGAGGACAATTTTCCAGGCAGTTATGCAAACATCCTGATTTGTCAAACACTGTATGTGAATCTTCATTTATAGGGCTTTTCGTGTTTTTCATTGCCTTGTGTGCAGTCTTACACATAACAAATAACTGACTCTCAGCTGCTGTGTTAAGTGTGACTTCCAGGGTGCTGCTGTGGTGATGTTGGTTTGGGTACAGCACACACAGACAGTGCTAGAGCAAAACAGCCTTGGTTTTGGTCAGATTTTGAGCTGATTGCAGGCTGGAGGGTTCAGCTGTTCATTAGGAAGAGTGAAGACCCTTATTCAAATGGAAGACAACATTTTGGCAGTACTTTTTGTGGTGCTCAGTAATGATGTTCTTCAGTGCAGGACGCCACGTTCTTGTGGTAGGGTGGATGCTGAAGCCTGTGCTGTGATGGGCTTCAAGGGCCCAACACAAAGTGCCACTCTTTAAAAATATGGTTTAGAGAAAATTAGATGTTTTATATTTGGCTGATGCTGAATTTCTTAGTTTATGGTTTACTAGAGAGAAACTTGAGCTATAAGCACAGTCCTTAGTTTTATGCTCCTCTTTCCTAAATATCTCAGTCAATAAGGTAAGTACCATTTCTTATGAAGCTGCATTTATTTGCATAGTTCTGTATATGTGTGCTTATTCACAAAGTCTGTGGGCACCTAGAATAGCTAGATGTATTAAAAATGGTGGGAGTCTCTAGTATTCCTAAATTGTGCATCACCTAGTGTAATTCAAACAAAAAATCTATCTAAAATGAGGTAATCTCAGCCTTCAGAAGGCCACTGAAAACTCCAGAATACTGTTATGTGCAGGCTACATGATTGAATCCTACTTGTTATTTTCTTGTGATGTACTTGATTCCATATATAATTTCCATTGCTCTTTGTGAAGGGCTGTGCTAGATGCCAAGTCCTAAAATGATTAAATCCTTTTTCTAATATCTGTTCTAAATTTCTTCACGGGCAGATCATACCTATTTGGGCTTTTTGCCAGCTTTATTTACTAGCTTAAGTAATTTTTACCATATAATATGTATTGTTTACCATATAAAATTTGTTACACAAAGCTTGTTGTTTTATTTAAATGCCTCGTAGAAGTAAATCTGTTGATATCCTGGGACTTATGAAGCACGCACATGCTTATTTTTAAGCCAATGATCAGTTAGGTTTTTTTTGAAAGTGAGTGAGAGAACTGCTTTTTTGTTTAACTTTTTTAATAGTTACCAGGTGTGTAAGTGCCTGCTTTGGATCCTGTTGTACTGCATCTTTCCCTGTATTGGGGAAGAGCATTGACAGAATTGCAGAGTTCACCATTCATGGTGGTAGTTTGTTGTTGGACAGTACAAAAAATCTGTTTAAACTGAGGCAGTCGCTGTTAAGGCTTTATTTCTTTGAAATAGTTTTGTAAATGTCTATTTTCATAAATAAGGGTAAGACAGATTTGTATTTGAAATTGTGCTTTTCCATTGTATGCCTTACAGGACACTGAGGTCAGATCCTTAAAGGGCTTGTAATAGTATCAAGTGTAGCTAAGTGAAGTTGATTATTGATTTGTTTTATATTTAAAGGTAACTTGTCAGAGAAATCCTGGTGGATGCAAACTGCCTAGAATGTCCCACCACATTAAATCAATCATAAATTAAATCAACAGAAAGAGTTGATTTAATTTACATTTTCTCCAGATATTTTGTGGCCAGAAAATGTGTAGTGTCATGGTAAATTCTTAGTGTTATAAACTCTGCTCTTTATTTTTGGGGATTTTCCTGTGCTTTTCTCCTTTGAGAAAGGGTCAGTACAATGACATTATTTGAGCTGCTGCAGTGAAACTTAAGGTTAGTGCACACTATTGTAACGAGCTGCTGACATCTTCATTTTTTTCCCCTTAAATGTATAAGATGCAGTGCCAATTTATAATACAGAATATTTCTTTCCTGACTTTGTCTTTCTGCTTCTAGTTTTATTTCTAACACACTAAAAACTTAGTACTGCATGCAGTTGGGAAGATCAGCTGCTTCTTTGTGCTTCACTCCCATCAATTCAAGTTTTCTTTCTGTTTGACTGAGGGTAGGAACACATTTTGTGTGAGAGAACACATTTTGAGAGATGCTGTGCAGTGCAATCTTACATTCTGCAAATGCTTGGTGTGGTCTGGTAATGATGGGGACAGTTTTTGCCTCACCAGTTCAAATCAAGCCCACAATGGTGTGATTAAAGGCTGCTTCTGTTTGATGGTTGGTTACCTACCTTCACCTCTCATTACAGCTCTGGCTTTCTAGTCTGTGTTCACAGAGGAACCTTGTGGTTTTGGGATTTCTGAAAACATAGACTTTGTTTCTTTTCTTCTGTGTTCTCATAGTGTATGTAAAGAAATAGTTTTGGCTGTCAATTTCCCTGTTCATGAACGATGAACTTGGGAACTAAAACAACTGTTAAGGTCAGCCATAACATTTTAGGTCAGCCAGATCAAGATGCAGTGCTGTAGTGAGTCCCCCTAGGCCAGGTTGGATGGGGCTTGCAGCAGCCTGGTCAGGTGGAAGGTGTCCCTGTCCATGGCAGGGCATAGGAACTGGATGATCTTAAGGTCACTTCCAACCCAAACCATTCTACACATTATTGTTTCTGTGCTTGCAGCTGAGGAAAGTGTTCTGGGCATCTCCAGAGCTCCCTGTCCTAAGGAAAGTCGGTGAGTTGAGGGTGGCTCGTTTTCCCCCCTCACCCTCAATCTCCCCTCCTGGTGTGTCAGAATGAATCTGGAGTGAACTGAGGACCAAGTCAAACTGTTCATAAAATAAATGCTGGGGCTTTTTGTTTGTTTTACCTGAAGTGTAGGTGGCTGTGCATTTTATGTAGTGTGGGTGAAGTGATGCAAATAATTTAAAACCTGAATGATTTGGTGGAAGAGGCTTTGTTGTCGTCACTTCTTTGCAATGAGCTGAGATTGAATGAAAGAAAGGAAGAAGTCTAGGTTCTGATTCACCTAGACAACTGCATGCTGGGGAAGGAAAGCTTACAAATAAACTAAAATACTTTAACAGTGTATAATAATGAATAGTTAAAGGATGTCAGATTATTATGTTACATGCTAGGTTTTTGTTTTAGTTTTGAACTATGAACCCTGAAAGCCTAGTCATAAAATGAAAATTTGAAGGTACATTTAATGAAGTGTTTTCACAATTGTTGTGATTTCACAGCACAGTTATCTTCTAATCTTCATAAATACTGTGAATTGAGAAATAGAGAAGAAGCTATTTTGTGTCCTGGGTTATCTTTCCTAAAATTTGAAATAGTAATTATCTATGAAAAACTGAAGCTATGAATAATAAAGAATTGTTGGATACAGGGGACAAAGAGCCATAATGCAGATTTGCAAAAGGTGACTTTGAAGACTTGTGAAATGTTTGTAAAAATTTTTGAGAGTTAAATAATAGTAACCCCCCTATGTGAAAAAGAAGGAAACCCACAAGACTCTTAAATAGTAAACTACTGTATATTAGTGACCCCCTAAAAATTGCTTCATTGATTATATCTGTATTTATTTAATTTTTCCTCTTATTTTATTGAAGCTGTCAAGGGAATTCACCACTGTAACTGCAGTGACACATGAGAATTTACATCAGTAGTTGTGCACTATTAACTTTTTTGTAGTGGGGTGTTGAAGCATGAAAAAGACATGTTGTTGTTTGGCTCTGGAATCTCGTAGTAGGAGAACTTGTCACTCAGTCTTGCTTCACTGTTGCTCTGCTGTCTTAACTTTTCAGATCTCTTTTTTTGGGGGTATTGCTACTTGCTGCTCTATCTCCTCTTCACAGAGCAGGTTGTACCTGATGGGACTGTGAGCAACTGGGGTGGAGATAATTTTCTGACTCAAAAAACAGATTCAGAGATCAGAATTAATGAGTTACAGAAACCTGTATGGTCTCAACAAGAAAGTTTTGAATGAAGTTTCATTAGAAAGGTTTGGGCAACTCAGGGTCATAAAATTTCATGACCTCTTTAAAATGTTGCCCATGCCAGTAATGGGTCTGTGTCCTTTGCCTGCCTGAATTCCTGCATTCTTCTTGTTACAGGAGCATTCCTGAGGCTGCCTGGAGCTGGGGGGGCTCCCTAAGCTCTTGGTTGGGTAGCTGCATCCATGGATGCACTGCTGCTCTGCAGGGAGAGCAGTGCAGGGCTGGGGGTCAGCGATCTGTGGGTGAGATTCTGCTAAATGCTGTTCTTGCCTTGCTGGAAGTGTGCATGGAGCTGTAGCTTAAATTGTTCAGGAATGTGGTAATCTTGGGCTTCCCCTGTGCTGAGCAAGGAGAGGCATCTCCAGAGGGCTAATCAGATCCTGGATGACCCAGTTTCTCACCAATACTGTAATTAAACTGCTCCTCTGAATACACAGGGTGCATGAGTAGCAATAAAATATAAACCCAGATACTTTGCACAAAACTGATGTATCACATGGGGGAAATGCAGGCACGTTAGTAGAAACTTACTTGTTTTAATATTTGCATTTTATTATATTGGATTTTTATTTATTCAGTTGACATAATGATGCAGCTTCTCAGACCTTGCAGATTTTTTTTCTCATAGTACAGCTATTGAAATAAATGAGAACATAAAGGAAAGCTTTTTGAAATTTGTCTATATTTAAACAGATTTAAAATTATTTTTAAAATTTGTTTTCATAATCCTTCCTTTCTTTTTGGTCACATTTTAGGATATTTACAGCTGGTAAGTCATTGCCTCCCTTGCGCTTTAAAATTTTATTTTTAGGTCAAAGAGGCAGATAAACAGTTTTTGACTTTTATTTTGTCACGTATTTACTTGAACAAAGTCTTCAATCTCCATAGTCTGAAATGAAGACTGCATCTTTGCAGGAAGTTGCAGTTACCAAAAATGTATTAATCACATCCATAAGCTGTTTTTGCAGGTGCTAGGTTCAAGTTCAGTAATGTCACATTTACAGGGCTTTGCTAACAAAGAGGTACTGTAAAATATTGACTGTTTAATTTAAATTAATTAATGTATAATAAAGTTAAATTTATAAAACCCTTTGCATACATTTCAGATACATTGACTGAACATTTTTAAAAGGTGTTACATTTATTTTTAAATTTATTTTTCCATAAAGGGAACTTCAAATCTATCCTCTTTCATTTGGGCTTTTTCCTGGCAGGTTGATGAGGCTTCTCAAAATAAATTAGTGCAACATGACACCTACTTTTAAAGAGGTGTAATTTCTGTTCGTAAACCAAAATGTTGGCACTGGCAGGAAACTGTTGTTAGTCTTGAGCTGACAGGAGAGCTGTGGCAGGAAAATTACCATCATTAATGTTGTTGGAGTTCCAGTGTTTTGTATGCACACACTGTTCCCCAAATGTGTCCTTTTTAGGCACTTGCACTTCACATTTATTCTGCCATGTTTGTACTGGAAATTAAGGTTGGGTTGTTTACAAATTATTTACTTTATGATACTCTAGCTGTGTGTCTCTGAAACAACAAGGATGATAGAAATATGGTTATGGTAGTGATTTATGTATATTTAAACATTCATTACATGTTTTATTTGTGGTATTTATTTTACGTAATTATTTTCTCTTTACAATGTAAAATTATATACCTACATTAGAGATAGTAAAATTCTTCTATTTATGTTTATAAATAAAGGAGAATAATCTTCTAACATTTGTCTGCCTCAGTGTTTTGATTGATGGCCTGTAAGGAGTGCTGAATTATTATGACTAATTGGCATACACAGGAGTACATGCCTTTGGCATGATAATATTCTCCCATTACATAGTTTTTAATTTAAATCTTAGTGTTTGGGCCTCTCTCTGTGCTCCTTTATGTAGAACATTGCACAATGATGCCTTTATGGTGGCTCTTTGGTGCTCCTGCAGCAGAAGGAGTGAGTAGCACAAGAACAGTGTAACCTTGTTCTCTGGAGTGAGTATCAAGTATCTGCCACTATGTAAGCAATTCATATTTCTGGGATCCTATTCATCCTGTGATAAGCTGAGGGTGGTATTCAAGTACATTCCAAAGGGGGAAGGATGCAGAAATTCCCAACTAAAATACAGATGGAAAGCAACAGTTATAAGTGTAGATGTTTGGGTTGGCACCCCCTTCTCCAGTGCATAAAGCACTGCATAGCCACAGAACAACGTTGCAGTTACTGCAGGAGGACTTTTAGAGGCTGCAATTTTAAGCTCCCTAATGATGGTGTTATTTCCTGTTGAATGAAAGAATTCACAAAACAGCTGAATGGGATGAAGGATTAGAAATGGATTAAAGAAGAACTTTCCCAACAGCAGTGTTGAAGGAGGTGTTCACAGAACTTTCCTTGCCTGTCGTGAGTCATGTTGATTCTCACTTTCCATCCAAATGATTAAATAATATGCAGCACTGTGTAGGAAAAGTGAAGTACTGCTGCTCAGTGGTGTAGCTTTATCACAGCTATGAAAAATAATTGAGCTGCAGTCTCATTTTATGTTCTTATTCATGTTCATATTCAAAAACAAAGCACCTGGTTTAAAAGATGTGTGGTTATTTTAAGCTAAATTGACTGTGTTTCAAGAAAAACTATTTTGGCATACTTTACCCAGCTACTGATAGGAAACAACTTCTTTGATTTGTAACACAGTTGGAAAATATTTGGGGTTGTTGCCAGAAGTGGGGTTATGTAAGTAATGTCAGTGAGATTATTTGCTCCATATTTGTTTAAGATCTTTTCTTTACTTAAACTATCCAGCCTGTTATCCTTTCAGTATTTACAAGGATTGCAGATGTTTATGGTAACAAAGTAGCTGCACGTAAGTGATAGGATTGATATCCTATCAATCTGCTGATTATAAAGCTTGTTTAAGCTCTCATTGCAAAGGACCCTCTTCCCTATAATTAAGGTATTTTAATTCCTAAATTTATATGGGAGACTGTCAAGGTAACACTGGAATTTTTTCAAGGCTCTTGGTAACCCTGTTCCTATCCTGCTCAAAATTTCTGAAGCAAGCGCAAATCTGTGTAGAACTCCCAGGTTCTTCTGGTTTGGGAAGCTGGTGTGATGTGTTGTTTTCTTTCTTCTCTTCCTTTTTTCCCTCAGTTTTATTTTGTGTAACATAATGGTCTCCAGAATGGAAGGCATACCAACACGCTGTAGAACCTCAGTGCTTTTGGCCAGGGCAGTCATTAATCTAACAGATCACTGATGTATAAGGGCACTTTGTTTTAATAAAGCACTTTGGTTTGCCATAGGAGAGGATTCTTGAATGTGGTCTTTCTGTTTTAGCCTTGAAAAGCTCTTTGAAAACCTGCCTGATTCTGTGGTGGAATGCTGAAAGCCTTACTCAGAGCTCTTTTGAGCACCAGTCAGACTTGCCAGAAGTTTTAGGGACATAGGGAAGTAAGTCTCTCACCAGAATGTTCTGTTGCATTCAATAGAAAACTTTTTCCTTCTCTTTTTTTCTTTGTAGTAGAATTTTATACAGCATTATAATGAGGAGTTTTATTTTGTGGTGCTGCTGTGTCCGAGTTGTACAAACAGTACAATGGCATAACCTTCTTTTCCTGCACTCCCCCAAATTTAGCTTTGGAGGTGACACTTGTGGCCTGCTGCTCTGAGTTTTTGGAGTGATGCTGTGCTACAGCCATGCTTGTGGCCAGGCTGCTCTGCAGACCCTCTGCCTTGGGAGCTTCAGTGCAGTTACAGCTCATATTATTTTATATCTGGCTGCAAAAACTAGACAAGCTTTTAGCTTCCTCTCTTCCCCAGTTGCATCAAATTACTGTAAGAGTGTTTAAACGAAGGATGTCATGGTCTTGGAGAACAGGAGGGAAAAAATTTGGTCTGTTGCTTGCTGTTAAAAGATGAGGTACAAACTGAAAAGTGTCAGTTTTGCTTTTTATTTCCTCGCTTCCTTCCCTGCCCCCCACCTCCCTTTGCTATGTCAGAAGCAGTGACAAAAATATTTGTATGTTTTGCTCTAAGTATGTGGTAGGAAAGTTTTCTTTTTAGAGCAAAGGCTAATGAGTCACTTTTGGTGACATTTCAGTATTTATTTATTCCTTGTGCATTAAAACAAACTAAAATAAATAATATTTATGTGAAACTCACTGGAAGGCTCTTGAGTGTTTTTTTCCCCCTCTTCTTAATGCAATTAATCATTAAGTGGAACATACATTTAGAAGAACTAACACAATTTGTGTTTTTGTGTAACACTGTATATTCAGTGGGCTTGCAGGATGATATAGCAAGGCCAGGTTACCTGGATGTTATTCAGTGAAATTTAACAAGGATAAATCCACTGCAAGGGGGGGATGATGGCACTTCTGTTCCTTTAGCACTGGTGTAGTGCCTGTGGGAGTTAAAATGCTAGTTTGCAGTGCCTGAATGTAATACTGGGTAGAGTGATGACCCTTCTTGTCTGGACCATGGCAGTTGTTGGCTGAAAGTTGGCATGATTTTAAGTTCTCTACAGCTGCAGAGAACCTAGAGAACAGTAAATACAGTTTTTCATCTGCCAAAACTGGGACAGTGTTAGTAGGTTCCTGTGTTCTTGTTCATAAGTAGGTAAGACATTTTTCATTTGGATAAATTGATTATCTTAAGGTAAAGCTGAAAGCTAAAGAAGTCTCAGATGCCCAAATATTTCCACCATTTTTTCATTGATGAGGGAATAGGAGAACTGTTCAAAAGTGAGAGCATGTAAGTAGTCACATTTAACATGATTGTCACATTCGAGTGATAAGCTTGGGTTTTCAAAACACAGTAGTTAAAATCTGCTTTGAAACACTGTGTTCTGGTTGACCATAGAAGGAGAGCAGGAGGCAGAAATCTGAAAGTGACAAGTGATGGTGTGTCCTGTTACAACTGCAGGAAGCAAACAGACCCAGGTACACTTCCTTTTAAAGGAGGGTGGTTCCCTTCTGCTCTGTGTGACCTTTGGTTTATTTCCATTGGCTACTTTTGAAATGTTGAATTTGTTCTTCTTTTAAATGTGTCTCTGTAACAGTTTTTTCATCACTAAGGTAGGTTGCATTTGTGGGATTAGATACCACCTTAAATGTTTGATTAGCCTGTTACAGAGAATTCAGAAACTTGTTTTGAAAGTTTTGGTTTTTCTTGCAGAGACAGAAGGCCGTGCTGTGTATTATTTGCTGCACAAACTATGGCTGCAAATACATGGGCTTAATAAAAGTAGTGTGTATTTTGCAGTGGACTAATAAGGTTTGATGTTCCTAGTGCCTCTCTACAGCTGCATTTTATTACTTGGATTAAATATCAGCCTAGAAATGTACATGCAGTGAAGGATTTAATCATGCTAACAAATAGCAGTGCATAGAATTTTCTAGTTTTTCTTTGCCTCAGGGAGGTACAAGATTATTAGTTTAATTCATATCCTCTTCAAAAGAAAAACAAGTAAGGGTTTAAATTAAAAGTTTTTATTTTTCTTCTTTCTCTGAATTGAGCACACATTCACTTTTATCAGTCTATGCCTGATTAAACTAATGAATGTACTTTGACTTCAGTATTAGCACATGTAAGATAGTAATAGTTTTGATTTTTGTTTAATATAGCAAAACTGAAAAAAGTCTTTAATCACTAGTGTGGCTTCTTTCTGTGTGCTTAGGTTTGACAGAACATTTAATGATATCCTTTAGCTTAAGATAATTTGTTGATTAGCACTACAGCCATGACCCAAATCCAGTCAGTGTAAAATTGCTGCATATTCTGTTTGAAATGCGGCATATTATTGGGGAATAGATTTTAAATAGTTTTTGTTACTGTAATTTCAACTTCATTAATGTCTGATTTCTTTTTGAGACTTCTACTAGTATGGAACGTTTTACTTCTCAGAAAAATCTTCATTTGCAGTTAAAGCTATATGAAAACTTGCCATCTAATATGAGGAAGAATGAGAAATCCTGTGGGGTGTGTGCATTCACTGAGATGAGATCGTGTACTACCATCCTCTTTCTTGCTCCTGTTTAAAAAAAACCCACCAAACATTATTTTATCAATCATTTAAAATGGACTGCTTAAAAACAACCTTTTTTGGGGGAGTGGGGTGGGTGGTGAAGTTCCATTTGCTTTGTTGTTGCTTTCTTGACCATTTTTTGAGCCTTGTAAAGTGACCACTTGGCCTTTGAAGGGCATGGCGTGAGTGTGAGGAGAAAGAAATTGAATTAATTTGACGATTCACAATAAGAATCTGTGATTCTGTTCTCACTCATTTTCATAATGCTTTTTAGCTTGCTTGACACAATCCTAATCACCTAGACCCAAAAGACATGAGTACCCCTGTACCTAAGGAATTTTGCACTGCAGCCTGAGCTATTCCTTTTGCCAGGTCTTTATGGGTTAAATATCTAAGAGCTTTTGGAGCCCTTTGAACTGTTGCTAAATGGGGCAGTTTAGATGCACTTGTATGTACTAAACCTACAGTTCTACAGAAAATATAGGAGCAAAGAAGAAGCAGCACCCTTTGGTCATGGAGGTGACAGGTATAAAACACATTTATTGGGAAGAAGAAATAAATTGTACCTCTATACATGCTTTTTTTCCTTTTTGTAAATTTTCTTTTTTTTGGAAGAGTGCATCAGGACTTACATGAGCACAAACCTGTGACACTGATCTCCATTAGTGTCTGGTGTCTGTTATCAGGGTGATAAAAGTGATCTATACAGGCAGTTCCCTTGGCTTCATCATGGCTTTCTGGGAGACTCACTGTCTGTCTCCTTACAGTCTAGAGCCACGTGCAGAATGTGTTGTAGCAAGAGCTGAGGGGGTGAAAACTGTGCAAGAAGGCTGACAGTGAGAGCACTGAGCAGGGATGGGATGTTGCAATGTGCAGTTTTCCTTCACTGTGTGCCATAAGCTCTACGGAATGTGGCCCTCTGTTTTTTCTGTCTTCCCTTTTTTCCCAGTTAAAACATTTGTTTTTCGCTTTTGGGTTTATAGGGTTTTTTCCTGGAACAGGTAGAATTACTTTCATTGACCATTTATTGAAGTTTTCCATCATCTGAATTTAATGAACAGCTTTCTTGTATGTTTAAAGTGTAAAGAAAAACAGACTTTTAAAAAATAGCTTTCTCTTGAAATTACTACTTTTTCAGCCTTTAGATCAAGCTACTTTCTCTTCTGCAGAAGATGCCTTCTAAATAAGGCTCCTAGGTCTGCATCCATATTTTCGTGCTTTAAAATTGGTAGCGAACCTGCTAGAAATGAAGAAAAAAATATTCCTAAGTGGATGCGAGTTCTGTTGGATTAGAGTTACTGACTCTGAAGGACCATTGAGAGGACTGTGAGGATGTTTATTTATTTTTATGGATGCTTTGCAAAATGCATAGCCAAAAGCAGTCACTTTTGAAAAATTACCTCCTGAATAATAAATGGGGTTGTGTCACTGGTGCAAACATTTTTTTCAAGAAGGGCTATCAGAATTTCACATAGGAATTCTTGAGAGCCACCATTAAGTTTTCTTCTTTTTGCGTCTTTCATGCTTTAAAGAATGATCTGTAGAAAATAATGAAGATTAAGAATTTAATGTTTCAGAGATTTATGGGGACAGTTATTGATTTGGAACTCTAGAATTCTCATCCAACTATCATAGATTATTGAAAACTTAGTAAAAACTGTAGGCTTCAGTTCAGAGATTGGAAAATTAATTCAAAATATTAGTGAGAAACAATAGATAACCTACTTCATAGCAGCTATAGTAATAATTTGTATTATGATATGTTGCCTGTCTTAGAGCTCGATGCCAAATTATTTTGAGATAATAATTTGAAGACCAGTTATGACAGGAAAAGACAGAAGAGTATCATAAAACAGAATGTTTCTGGGGATAGTGGGGGTAGTTAAGGTATTTGCCTTAGCTGCTGGATAGACTTTATCTGAATTCATTGTTTTTGCAAGAAATAAGCTGGGGTTTTTTTGTGAAGGAACTATGCAAATGTTCTTATAACATACTCTTCCTTTTATTTGATATTTAAAGAATCTTTTCCCCGTTGCTTGACTTGTATTTCCTTAATCCTTTAATCTATTCTTGAAAACTTCTAGTGGTTCCTGATGGGAAAATCATCTTCATTTTCTGAGCCTCTTTGCTAAGGTGGGAGGAATGATGAAGCAGTTAAAGCAGTTATGCCATTTGTAGTTCCTGAAACTGCAGCTCTTAAACAAACATTCCAATGTGTCACTAAGAGCAGGTGCCCTCACTTTTGATGGCACTGGAGTTTTTACAGCCCCTCTTCCAGACAGCCCTGCCCACAGCCCTGCTGACTCGTAGGGTGCTGAAACATGTTCTGGGTGTTACAGCCTAGAGAGGAGGGTTCAAAGAGCAAATGCACCCTGCTCCCTTGTAAATCCTCTTCTCCTCCCTCTAACATCAGACTTTGCTCTATTGCAGAATGAGCAATAGAGATCAGAAGTGTTTTGTGTATTTATTTGCTTTCTAGAAGACTTAAGGCTTGATCCTGCTTCCATTAAAACATAGCGACAGAACTGCCCTGGGCTAGGACCTTCCTGGCCATTTTGTTAGGGGCTCTCCATTCCCTGGGGTGTCAGGCCTGAAGGCTTGGCGTCTTAACCATGTGTGGAATCTAGGAGGAGGGAAAAAGACACAATTCAGGCTGTGGGGAACACAGGGGAGGATGTTGAAGTCAGACCTGCACAAGTTTCTGCAGAGATGTTGGGAGTAATCAATATGCAGAATATCTGAGTTCTGGACAGTTCAGATTGATAAGAGATGGAAAAAGATCAGCGTCAGTAACTTTGCATCTCAACTTTAACTTGTGCAGGGCTGTTGTTCCTATGAAGGAAAGCCCTCGAGCCATTGCAGTGGGTTGGGTTTTTCTCTGTTAGTAGCTTGTACATCTTTCTGTAAACGAGGACACAACAAGCAGGCATTTTTTGGGTAGCTGCAATGCTGCCTGGGAAAACCCTGAGGGTTCTTGATGGTTTTTTAATAGCCTAGACAGAATGCTGTGAATATATAAACATTACAGATTAGAAGAAGAGAGTGAAAGAGAAAATGTTAAGTCTTCCTCAGACCTAAATTCTGATCTTCCCCTCCTCCTGTCAAATACCTTTGACAAATACCCACTGAGCCGTCCTTCTGCAGCATCATTTGTGCTGTAAATGTGTTACCTCCTGGCAATATGCTTCATGAAAAAGAACTGCTTCCAAAGATCAGTTAATTATAATTACGTTAACGGAAGCATTTTTATTCTGAATTATCATAGCTGACTAATGAGGATGTAGGTCATTTTTTTATTATGCTTGGGAGAGATCAAGGGCTGTACACAGTGATCCATAAAATCCCATCCTGCTTAACTGTTCCTTCCAATACCAATGTACTTCATCGTATTGTTAACATGTGCGTGATTTCTGTATTCCCTACAATTTTGAAGTCAAGGAAGAAAAGCAAAATCCAAGAACATCAAGCACATATTGCTTAGCAAGCTCTCTGTTGAAGAGGAAAAATGCTTGGCAGAGATTGGTGGTCTCTGCATTGATCATGTAGCACTACTTTTTTTCTCAAACAGAATCTACTCAAATTGTTACACTAAATTTATGACATGGTTTCCTTGTGGTTCACCTTGTGTACCTGTGTCAGAATTGCTGTGAACTTCCATCTGGTGTATCCTTGCCCACAGTGGGTGTTTTATCAGGATGTGTGGTCTGAGAGGTGGCAGTTGTACTGACAGATTGTATGGAAGTACCAGTTGGTTCAGTATCAGTCAAAGATAAGAGTGAACTATAACCAAGTTCTGACTCATGAGTAACAGATGAAATTATACAATTTAGTGTGTTTTATTTCCAGAAGTCTTTTTAGTATTGCCTCTATACTAAAGCAGTTTTAGTGTTGCTGTCCTGGTGTATAAATTGATTTGAGGAAAAACAAATAGCAGCCACCAAACTTACTGTGTAATTCTTCAAAGTTTCAGTGATTTGTTGAAATTTCTTATTTATCATGCCTGCTTCAGACTTGCACCGTTTTCTTTACATATGCATATGTTGTTTACATTTTCCTAAATTATTTTAAGGCTTTGCAAGTTTTTTCAGGTTTTTTTCTACATGCCAATTGTCACAATAAAGAAGAGAGGGAAACTAGTGTGCATACCAACTTTGAAAACTGTTTCACATTGAGGAAAGCAGGTACATGAGAAAATGACTTCCAGTCCTGAAGTTCTTGTGTGTCTCTCTTTAAAAGGGAGGACAGGGACCTGTACCAGCAAAGTAAGGGACAGTTTGGAAGAAGAAGGAATGACTTCCTTTCTGCAATTGGGAATAGGTACTGAAGTGCTAATTTCTTCCTTTTAAAATAATTTTTCACAAAAGTAGGTACAAGTCATGCCTTCTAGCTCTTTCTTCCTCTGCTCCCCCTTCCCAACTGTTACTCTTTGTCAGTCCACCATCCTGTCCTTGTTCCAGCAGTTGAGAAAGTTGCTGTAGCAATGAGATAATCAGGTCCATTTAAAAATCAACTGTAGGATCTGCAAGGTGTATTCTTGCTTTGGAAGGCCAAGTGGATGTTATTACTGAATATTTTATTCAACCTTAATCTCTTTTCTTCCTTTCTCCTCCTACCCATAGTATGTTAATAAAAGGACCATCAAAAGTTTAGTAGTTCTGTAGTAGTTGTGTTTTGTGCACCATGAACTTCGTTTTTTAGAGAAAATTTGCAATGTAACATAGTGGAAAGTAATGATATTCCTTTGGTTTTATAGCTTTGACTTGAAGATAAGTTGTTTGATTACTCAACAAAATAAAGAACAAATGCCTCATGGTGAGATAATTGTGGAAAAAATTCTTCAAAAAGCAGTAGTTTTGAGCACTGGATTATTAAATAACAGACCCCCAGGTAAACCTTCCTGCACAACCCTGCATTTTACATCTTACTTGTTCTGAAATTATTCTTGTTCTGGGAGGGTCTGCTTGTAGTGATCTTCTCCAAACCTCTCTAGGTATAAAGTCATTGGTCTTAAACCTGGAATTTAACTTCAGGTCCAAGAATAAGAAATTATTCTTAATATAGAAAAGTTGAGGATTCTGTCTGTAACATTTTGAAGACTGTTTCTTCAAGCAGAAGACAGCTTGGGTGGACACTTGAATGTTTGCAGAGTGGGAGAAGAAATTGGACAGCTGGCAGGGAGGAGGATTTTACTTGTCTTTGTTTTAACTAACCACATAGGATAGAACTTTGGGTTGCTCTTCCTCTGGCAGAGATTCATGTGCAGGCTGTGAATGAGACTGACATAACAGACATTGTTTGTTGTTCCTGTGCTCTGTGTGATTCAAGAGACTGACATGGACATGAATAAATATGCCAGTAAATCTTAAAATCTGAAATGCTTGTGATGAGCAGCTGGAAATGGAAAAATGGAAAGAGATGACCTCTTCTCCCCCCCCCAACACTTAAGCAATGGGAACAGAAGGTCTAAAGGCCAGAGAATGGGGCCTGTGGTTTGTTTTCATGTTACGATTTTCAGAACATGTAGTTGGCTTCCTAAATTGATCTCAGTGTGTGCAAGGCCTCACAGTGCTGCGTAGGAATTCAGTTTTCTGAAGTGTTCACAGAGCCTCTTCAGACCTGACAGTTATTTAAAGTGATCACATAAAACATGATTCCTCAGGATTTTTTTTTTTTGGGTTAGCTCTGCAGAGGCTTCGACAAAAGGCACTTCTGAAGGGCCTTTGTACATTTTCCAAATGTCATTAAAAATGTTGTGGGGCACATACAGCAATCTGTCTGCCTAAAATTACCTGGCAGAAGTAATGACAATACCTGTGCTGCAATAGTTCTCTGGGCCTCTGGTGGTGGATGAGAGAATGCCTGAAATCCTCGCAGGATTTCCAGCGTGCCTCCCGGTGTGTGTGTGTGAGAATTCCTGTCACGTACAAGGGTGTCAGAGGTTTCTCTTGGAGGGGGGAGAAAAGGAGCCCAGTGAATGTCTTTAGCAGGAGCTTGCTTGTGCCTGATGGAGTTTTTGCAGGCTGGGTTTAATTTTAGTTCTGTTGGTGGGTCTGACGCTGTCTCTGCACTGCACCGGAGTCTCTTTAAGCATTACGTGAAATTTCACGAACTGAGACTGACTTGAAAAGAGGATGCAGCCACACTTGTTAGTTGCTGAGCCTAGAGGAGCACGCTGCATCTGTCTGCACTCGTTTCAAGGGTTTTTTTTCCCTTTAGCTACTTTGTGAATGTTTCCTTTAAACTTTATTTAGAGAAATCATTATGTGTTCTCTGCAGTAAAGAATTCTAAAATGTTCTGTAGAAATACATTTAGGACTGCTTGCAGTTTTTTGTCTCCTTGTGCTGAAGTCACTTTAAATCCATCACCCCAGCCTGTAGAGTCGTCAGGCAGAAATCTTGCTGGGAAGGTAGATGAGTTCTTCCTGCAGCAGTTTTGCTTGAGCATACTGAAGACAGCCATGTAATAGGGTGTAGTAATGAAACCTGTTGGAATTTTAGAGGAGCACCTCGTTCCTTTGATCTTGCTAAGGAGCAATGATTCAAGTGCTACAGATTGTAAAGGATCTGGTGTCACCAGCAAGACGGAGAACAGATGCTGCCAGGAAAGGTAAGAGCAGCTCTGGGATATACTCAGTGTTCTCAGTAACTTGCTGTGAATCAGAAATATTTTGGGAGTTTGGTTGTAGTTAAATTGCATACTTGATACTTAAAAATGCTCTTTGTTGTGGCATGTACAGCTGCCATAATTTGGCTTAGAACTATATTAAGCCTAATTATTAAGCCAAATTATTACCATTTTTGCAACTGCTGCTTTCCCAAAGAGAATCCCAGTGACGTTTATGATGCTGAAAATTGAGTTTGTCAGCATCATATGTAACTGTCACAGTCACATATGTAACTGTTACTGTTGTACTAAAGATTTTTCTTTTTTTTTAAATTATTTTTGTGGTAAAAACATTTTTGTTGTCAGGAGAGCTCAGGATGTGAAAATAGCAGTCGTATTCTGTGTAATCCTATCAAAATAATTTTTAGAGTCTTAATGCTCTAAATGAGAATAAGAGCAAAACCAGGCTTCTTTAGTGCTTATGGAAATGAGAGACTGGAAGTACACAGCTGCACTGCTGGCTAGGTTTACAATTAGATTTTTTCTAGATTACAACTAACTTCAAAATCCAAAACATCTCTTGCAAGTGTGTGGAAAAACTACTTTAAATAATCAGTGATTGTTTGAATTCAGTTGATGTTAAATGCTGTTCTTGTTTACTTCCGTGTGTTGAACATTTGTTTTTTCTTTGCTAAAGTAGTGCCATCTTTTGTGGTATCTGACACACATCTAATGAGGAACTGACTAAACACTTCTTTTGTATTTTACATCTTAATTATTTGCAACTGCTAAATATTTGGTTTGTAGAGGAACTAAATAATTTGTAGGGATAACTTAAACATTTCATTCTTACTAGAATTAATTTGCTGGGACTGCTATCTTTAGTATTGAATATGTTGTGAATAATTTAGGATTTACAGCATCTGCCTGTTACTGTGTCATTTTTCTGTTCTGCCCTTATGTGTAATGTGTGGCTGTAGGGAAGTACCTTTATTTCAAACCAAATATCATCAGGCTGCTCTAATTGTAACAAGTCCGGTAATGAAACACCTCTGTAAGTAAACAAAAGGAGTGAAGGTAGAACTGGGCTCAGCTGTTACCCTCTTATTCTGAAAGAAAAAAAGGTAAGCTTCCTAATTATTTCCTTAGATTCTGCAGTGATTGGTTGAACATCCCCCCCACAAGAGTTGTGTAATTTCATCCCAGTGAATTACTCGACTTCAGCACTGTTCACTGTTCGTTTTTAATTTGTGCTGCTTCCAGAGAAGGACGAAGGGGCAGAAGCTCTACTTGCCTGTTCTGCATGTACCTCACTAGTCAGGCAGGATTTTTATAGAACTATGGTAAGAACTGTTGAGAAAGATGTAACACCAAAACCCATAAAAATACTTACTAATAAGAACAGATTCAATGGAATCGAAAGGGAAAGCTTTCAAAAACATGAGGAAATGCTCTTTCTCAGCTCTAAAGCTTTCAGGTTTTTTGTTTTTGTTTTTCTGTTTCTTTTACTCCCTTGGTGAAAGACATTAATTTTGGGCATTGTTTGGGTGGTATTCTCAAGCTGCTACTAACTGAGCTAATTAGGTGTTAGCTCTTACAGAACCTGGTGGTGCATTTTGATGAGCAATATTAAGATCTTAACATTAAAAAACATTCAAGCATTCCGAAGAAAACATTTACAAAAGATGCAAAATGCTGACAGGTTTTGGTGATCGGTACAGTAATTTGAGTAGACATTAGGTTTTTTTCTTCACAGCGTGCAACGTTAGGCATCTGGTGTACACGAAGGGCTGTATTCTGCAGAAATGACTCATTCTCGGTATTGTTCTCAGTAAATGGAGAAATAGACTTGTAAAGAAAGAGTTGCTAGGAAGCCTACTGTGAATGTGAGGTGAATCCATTGAGACATGGGGGATGATGTGTGAAGTGTTTACCAAAGTGCTTTCAAATTGGTGTTACTAAACTGTAAAGATTGTAAATCCCACTCCTCAGGTCCATCCTCCTCTTTCCCTTTAAAAAGTGTTTTTATTAGAATATAATTTCTTGGGAGGTAAATGTTACACAGGAGCACAGTGTATTAATTGCATATTTCATAGGTAGTGTCAAGTTAAAAACTTCTTTAAGACTGAAGGTTCTAACCAAGTAACTGTTTTTATAAATAGTATATAAGGTTGGGGGGAAAGGATTCCTCTGCCTTCCAATTTTCTCAAGATTTATTTTCAGAGTGAGGCTTAGAAGCACAGTTAATAGCCAAGAGAGTGTCTTTTTGCATCCATCATTCAACATCAGAAGCTTGTTATAAGGTCTGCAGTAAGCACAGCTACTGTGGAGATGAAAATTCAATCCCTGCAGAAGAAATTCCTGCAGAATGCCATTTAAAAGAACCCCGTTACTAATGCTTCATGAGTTGAAATGTGGATTTAATGGGGTAGCTGAAGAGCCTGACAGAGTTGTGGAGTCTAATTGGTTTTTTATGGGCCAGTCTGTTTTCATTGTGGCCATGACCTATGCCACAGGTTAAATTAAAATTAATTTTCTGTATCATAAGAGGTTGATAAATAGGTGGTTTAGAAGACTAAATCCCACAAGGAGTCAGGCAGTGTGAGCATGAGTGTCCACCTTGTCTACCAGTGCAAGATCTGTAGTTCTGGTTTTGTCTTCAGGCTTTGGCTGCTGAGGCTGACATCAGAAAATCCTTTGGTGGGCCTGAAGTCTTGCTTAGTCAATACATGAAGTGAGCTAAACAGTAGGTTTTGATTTATAATATCTCACATTTCCATACTTTTTTAAATCTTGTGCTGTTCGAAAATGGAATGATTTGATTTTTTTAGGGAAAAATAGTTCTGTAATTGTTTTCCATAGTCTTCCAAATGCAGTGGGTAGAGTGTGTAGAGTTTGTTGTTTGGTTTTTATGGGTTTAGTCTTTGGGAAACTCCAGACCCTTACCATGTTTAGATAGTACCACATTCGTTAGAGGAAAAAAATTGCCACTAGTCATTTATTGTCAGAGGAATAACACTTTACATGCCCTGTAAGTCTGAAGTGAACATGAAGTTGTGAAGAAATTTAAGAGGTTGCCGTTATTTTATTTATGAAATCGAAAGTCTGCTTAGAATAAAGTGATAAATCATGGCAATATAAAATTCTCTTAACAAGCATTCTGATTTCAAGCCAAACATTTTACGAGATCTGAGACCTTTCTGAATTTTAAAAAATAGACAAATGTTACTTGTACTAGAGAAGTCCATGTAGAGTATAAATCTACTAATTATTTTTTTCTTTTCCATCACTAAAATCTTGGTTGAAATCCAGGTTGTTTAAAATTATTGAAGAAATATTCATGTTTACTTCTTTCCTCCCTTCTTCCTCTTACAGATGGCTACAGCAGAACTTAATGCAACATCACCTTGATGTTAGGATATAAAAAGAGACATTGTATTAAAACACTTCTAGCAGATGGGACAACTAAATTGAAATCACAGAATTAAAAAGGGATGCAGTATTTCAGTGTGAGAGAGAGAAACCTGAGAGAAAATTTCAGTTTGATACTATTTTTTTTTTTTTAAGAATGCAAGAGGAGGCATATGTGCACTGTTTGGGCCTGTGAGGTGTGTAAATGTTGGGCCAGCCAAGGATAACTGTGTTTAAATTCCCCAGCAATAAATGATGCTTGGAACTTACTGCCTGGGTTCAGTGCAGACAGTACTGTGGGTACCTTGTATTTCACACATAGACGTGACAAGAAATAAGCAGGGTTTGTTTGGCTTGTTTCTTTGGGCATGGACTAAGTTGATTAGTTGCAAGATGGAGAAAATAAAATAAAAGTCCCACATCAAGGAATCGTGGTGTTTTCTGTTTACCTTTGGTGAAAATAGAAGAAAAGTGTATTCAAATCAAATGTATTCCATTGAGGCATCTACTGAAATATGAGAAACTTTCTCCAATCCCTTGGTTTTTCGGTTTGTTGTAGCATCTTTGCAAGGAAGGCTGAGAGTTTTGCCTCTTATGGAAAGTTCCAGGGTTACCTGAATCTCTTATTTTATTTTTTCATATAATACTGTTATAATCCATGTTGAGTATTTTAACTGATAAATGCTGGATAAGAAGTAAAGGTTTCTCTAGACTCATATACCTATCCTTGAATTACTTCATTTTTTAAAGGAGACTGTCCAGAAGAGCCAGGTTAATAAAAATTAATGAGCTCTTCAGTGAGCTGCAAGCAGGGAGTTAATTTTTTTTTTTCTTGGTCATTAAATATGAAATTCTGCCCACAGGAGCTAAGATAATGTATTGTAGTCTGCAGCTCATCAGTACAGGTACACAGCTTCAATTCACAATTTACTGTGGCAAAGTTTCCAGCAGTGTGACAGAATTTAACTGTATTTCAACAGTTCTTCTGACGTTATTTGTGCTGAAGTTTCAGCTGTGGTTTCACAAACAATTAATGCTGGCGGAAATGACTCCTCCTGCCTTGCCTCTGCTGCTCACTTGGCCTTTCCATCCCAGTTCAGATCCCCACAGTGCTTCACCTGCGTTTGTGTAGCCATGCAGTGGTTTGGAGTGGGACACTGTACTTCTCATTCTTGTTGAGCTACAGTAGCCTTGATCAGTTTAACTAATCCACCTGCTAATTTAACTAATCCACTGCTGGTGCACTTCCACCACCTTGGTTGCTTGTGAACTCCAAGGAGGAGGGCAGCAGTGGGATGTGAGTGAATCCATGGGGACAACCTTCCTTCAGTGGTACTACTGGCTGAGGCTAATGGGAAATGCTGGTGGGATTTCCTTCTGCTGGAGTGTGAGGAATTCACCTCAGGATGATACAGACACAAGCAAGTAATAATACAGTTGGATCACTGCACAGCTGGACACACAGTGACTTATCCAGAGTGGTTTAACCTATTTACGTTCAATTTCTGTGTTGTTGTCTATACGTCTCTCTCTATGTTGTGAGACATATTGCTGTGTCTCATTTTAAACAATAGTAGCTTTTATGGGTTGCACATACATCATAGCTTTCCTGTTGAATTTCTTATCCTAACATTTTATTGTCTTTTTACTTCATCTGAAATTTTCTTCTTCTCCTTTGTGTGATGCCAGCTGCAGTGATTAAGAAAGGTCCTGGTGCTGCTTCACCATATGTAGCTGTTAATGGCTTACTTTAGTGTCTGTGTATTTGGGTATTAGGTAGGTAGCATCATTAAACAAAGTCTGTAGATGTTGTATCTTGGGAATTGGTCTGTGGCATAACAAAATTAATACAGACAGCTAGAATTCATTTAGCTGTGGAGGAACTACAGAGAAAAGAAGCTCTCACTACTTGTTCTCTCCTTCTGCAGTAATGTTAGTTACCTGAAATGAGCTAATTTACAAGCAGGTAAGCCCAGCAAAGGCAGCTCATCCCCAGCTTCCTACTGTGATTTGTTATTCTAGTATGTCTTGGGGTTATTTTTGGGAAGGTGTGACCCTAAACCCATGAACTGTCAACTGTAATATTCTCAATAATCTTGAAATAAAATTTTAGGGTTCTTATTTGTAGCATGTGGGAAATGTGGGAACTTAACATAAAATATTCCTATACAAGTAGGCTTAAATAAGAAGGAAGAGTGGGGAATGGTGCTGTAGTGTAATAGGGAAGAGCACAACAGGTTTGCAGTGATGCTTTTGCTAGATGGGACAAATTCAGTTCTGTGTGCATCAGCACAGCTGCTTTGGCATCACTGAAGCTGATCTGACTTGCTGTGTGTGGGGATCTGCAAGCCCTGTCCTGGTTTCACTGCAGCAGGAGGCAGCTGGGTGAAAAGACCAACTGAAAACAAGGTGGATTTGTTGGGTTCCTTGAAAGAAGAGGACAATTAATGATTCATTCAAGTTTTTAAATAACATTTGGGAAGATTAATGAGTTACATGGTTTTGAGCTTGAGCTAGTAGGATGAGTATATTTGGCTTTTTGGTTTCAGTGGTGCTCCAGCTGAGACAAAGATTCTGTGTTGCCTGAGGCGTTTGTCCACTGTGTTTGCAGTAGAGCCAATCTCTCAAGCCTGCATCTCTGAACATGGCCAAAAGCTGTTTGTATCCTGTGCCTTTCCTTCTATACCTTCTCTACAAGGCTCTTGTGCTTCTATCAGTGTGGGAATTTTACAACTAAGACATTTAAGTTTTGGTTTGGAGACTTTTGAGAAAAGGCTGGGAAGCTCTGCCTGAAGGATCTAGAAAAACAATTCCCAGTCTTGCATTTTCGTAGCTCAGGTGAACATATTTTTCTGATCTTGATTTTGGTGGGATGGCAGTTGTGCATGTGCTGTTTTCAAGCATGTAGAACTTTTTTCTTGTTGACTGTCAAAGGGTAATGCTGATGTTCTTTTACATAAGCAAGTATATTTCTTTTCTTGAAGAAAAACTTGTGCTTTTGCGATGTGCGCACTTCAAGCAATAAGGGATTGTCTAATTTGTTTTAATGTGTTAAGTTCTTAAGGTTTCAGTATTTTATCCTCATGCTTATGGAATTTGGAATTCAGTGTTAGATATGAATGCTGATGTCCATGTTTGTTAATTGGTATGCTGGTACAGAAATTATTTAAAAAACTTGAAAAGGTGACAGTTATTTTTGTTAAATTGCAGTGTGTACAATTAAGCAGTAGTGCAGAGATAAATGCTAATATGTTTGCTTGTTTGTTTTCAATAACTTAGAATGTGGTGAATATTTCAAAGTGACAGGGTCCCAGCTGGACATTTTCTGCAACAGGTAATTATAGCAGTTGGGTGGCTTAGACAGTGCTTTGGTGTATATTGACATTCACAGCTTCCCTGGACATCTTATCTGGCTTCTTCAAAGTATTTTTCTCTTGTTGAGCTTCTAGTCTTTTGGTATAACTTGTAAGGAAAACATCCAGACTTCTTCAATCAGCTATCAAAACAATTTTTAATTTTTGGTTTTTAGTTAATCCTGTCTAACAGCAAATAAAAATAGGTTTTTTTTCAGTGGATTAGCATCCACTATTTCATCCTTCTGGTTGCAAGTCCAAGCAGTTTCTTTTAAAGGAAATTATCTGTCAGCATTAGTATTAAACTATCCATAAAAATGGTAATTTGAGCTGAATTTCCAGATCAAACAGAAAATGTAATTAATGTCAGTTAATTAAATTCTTGGTGGAAATGAGAAAATAAGTACACAGATGCCCAAGACTGCTGTTGTCTCCTTGCTAATAAAGCAGCTAACGAAGCATTTTTAGCAGTACCTGGAGGGGTACCTTGGTGAAAATAATTTCCTCAGGGAACAGATTCTTCTCCCTTCTGCTTCATGTCCCAGGTGATTCAGGTTTTTCCCCTACTGTTACTTTCTGTAGCATTATTACATGTCAACACAAACAAAGACAAGGAAATAGATGTGCAGGCACTTGATTACACACTCTTCTCTCCAGAAGAGCAGGACCCCTGTGTCAGGTGTCACGGTCCCTTAACTCTGCACGCTGGGGTATAAATCTTGGGACCTGCCACAAAAGCTCCATGTGTGCAAGAGTGGGCTTTGGTGTAAAATGAATCTGGGCTGATTGGCCCAGCTCCTGTGAGCAGATTCTGTCCACATGGAGAAGCTCATGGATATTCCGCCTGTGGGCTTTGGATGCTCTTGTTTGCCCGATACCACTGCTGGGTTGAAGGTGTTCTCTGCTGCCACAGAACAGCTGGAGTGCACACTGCACATGGAATTGGTGGTCAGAGCAATAACTGTGCAAGACAGCATTGACCTGTTCCTTTAGACTCAGGGTGTTCTGAAGACCTCGGGGGTTTTGTAGTTTTAAGCCAGGTATCACCCTGATTCACACAGTTGAAACTGTACATCCTTGGGGAGTGAAAGTTGTGTGCTGCAGTTGATATTTTCCCCTCCATTCCCACTGTGTGTGTGCTAGTTGGTTTTGTTGTTTGTTTGGTGTGTTGTTTTTTCTTTGTTTAACAGCAATTTTTTGTCTGGCACCGTTGTGCTTTCCAAACAACACACTATCACAATCTGGATGCTCCACTCCTATGGCACATTAGCCACTGGACTGTTATAGTCTAATGCAGATATTAATGAAATGTAAGTGGAATATTAGGAAAAACAGTCTCTTTTTTTTCCCTGTGGTATAATTTATCATTGAAAAATAGGTTTCTATTAAAAGATCTAAAAATCAAATGTCTTTTTCTTAGCATTCATGTTATAGTGGTGTAAGTGATGGCTGCACCTTCTCTTCCTTGCACCACTGCAGGCACCAGTTCCATCTGAACATGGAGTGGTCAAATGTAACCTTTCTGCCTATTATTTTTCCAAAAGCAAATAGCAAAGTCCTGTAAATTTAGTGGGCAAATCAGATTGCACAAAACTTTCTGCATTTATTGACTGGAAAATATTTTTATTCCCTGGAAACTGAAGGGGAAATTGGTTGTTTTTTCTTTTCCTTGCTTTTAGATGAGACATTTTTCTTTTGAGATGTACCTAATATACCAAGCAAGATTAAAATGTAAGCATTTGGAGAGGAACATGAGTGTGAACAAGCAAGTTTCACCATATCACTATGTGCTAAGTTTTCCCCCAAAATATTTTGACTACAGGGTGCTCTTCAAGCTCTTTTTTGTCTCCGCTTAAAAGTATCTTACAGAGGTTAAGGCTGAGTTTCAGACTTCTTTTTTAGAAATAAATCCTTCAAGTTTTAATTAATGATTTTGGTTTACTGATCCCTGTCAGAGTTAGAATTGAAGTGAAGCTTTTGTTGCTAAACCTCATTTTTGAGTGGGAAATAGCAGGAATCTGAAGGACATATTTGTAATGCAGTTCACAGGTCTCAACTGGAATGTGAGATGTTGCCTTGATCTGAGACTTCCTCTTGCTGATAGAAAAGGAAATACTGTTTGTGCTAATGAAGGGGCTTTGGTAACTTGAATATGCTGTGATCTCTCCCAGAGAAATATTTTCTGTTTCATTTAAAGTCACATTGTTTGGATTGGTGGAACAATTCTTCATCACTTTCAAGTGTTGGGTGTTCTTGGGATGTTTCCAGGGCTCCCCAGTGTGCAATACACTGCTGATTTCAGGCGTTGCACTTTGCTGTGTGATGTATAAATGGCTGCACCATTGCTCTGTGTCCTAATTTTTCTCCTTCTATAAAGAAAAAACCTGACTAATCCTTTCCTTTTTCTGATGACAGCTGTACGTTGAAAAGACTTCTAAAACGTTTTGAAATATTTCCCCATCTATGCTGCAGCTGCATCAGGTCTTGAAGCCACCATGTCACATCACTGGGTGAAAGAAAATGTTGTGTTCACAGGCTGTAGTGTGGATCACACATTGCATAAATCAAAGATATGTTTTTGTCAATTCTGTGCCGTGAATTAGTACTCTGGCTAGGTTTTGAAATACGTGGGATGAATGCTAGTCTGGAGCTTGCCAAATCTATAGATGAAAAAGAAAATAAGCTACACAGACTCCAATTCCCACTACTATTTAGTTTATAGGCATTGGAATGACCTTCTAATCTGTGCAGTGATAATTGCCTGTTTTACATAATGTGTAAAGCTTTGCAGAGGAGTATTTGTAGTGATGGAACATGTATTAAAAATCATTATCTGACAACTAATAAGAATGTAAAGCCATTCTATAAATAGTGCAGATAAGCTCTAAAAGGAGGAATGAGCAAATATACTTAGGTGAATCAAAAGACAGCTGTGCTGGGCCTGGGCTGGGCATTTAACATAACAGTGGCTCATGAACTGTGTCCATGCTGGCAGGGAGTGAGGCACTGGGGGCAGAGATGGACAGAGGAAAGCTGGGAGCTCAACATTCCTCTGTATTTCAGCATTTTTTTCCAGGCTAGATCAAACCTTGGGTAGAACATAACTTGGAGGTAGGAGTGCATGTACCAGATAGTTAAGCCTGGAAGGAATCCAGCTTTGCATACTTCCAAGTCTCTTCCCAGCTCAAAGTGGAGAGCAGTAAATAGAGATGATCTGGAGCTTTGCTCCAAAGCGCTCTTCCAATTTAGACTAAAATGTTATTTATAGAATTGTGTGGAACATCAGTAGTCTTTTATCCCAGATTTATGATCTTGGCATTGAACAGAATAGCCTAATGAGGTTTTTCTTGGAAATAAATGGAATTTCTGGTAAGCTTGATATTTCAGGGGCAGAGGGGGATCGAGAGATTACGCACTGAAGCTTTGAAGACTAACGTTTATAACTTGGGTTTTTATATGCTCTGCATCTTGAGATTAAGTGTTAACTTAATGGCAGGGTTTCTGTTTGGCCACTGTACTGGGCTTACATGGCATGGTTTTGGTTGCTTGGGCTACAGAGGTGGCCAGGGTGGGAAGAGGCCAGGGTCTCCCCCTGGGTTGGACACAGCCAGATACAGCTTGCTCCAAGACAGGCCCATCCTTGGCCAAAGCTGAGCTCATCAGTGAAGCTGGTGACACCTCTGAGATAAGATAGTAAGAAATAGTAAAATCCACAGTGCAGCAGTTGTGAGAGAGGAGAGAAATAAAAATGTGGGAATCAACTCTGCAGACCCCAAGGTCAGTGGAGGAGCAGGAGGAGGTGTTTAAGCACCAGAGCAGAGTCATTGGCAGCTCTGGAGAAGACTCTGGTGAGGCAGCTGTGCCCCTGCAGCCCATGGAGGTCCATGGAGGGAGCAGAGAGCCACCTGCAGCCCCTGGAGAGCCCATGCTGAAGCAGGCTCCTGGAAGAGGAGCCCACAGCAGGAACAGGTTTTCTGGCAGGAACAGCAGCTTGTGGGAAAGGTCCCTGCTGGAACAGTTTGTGAAGAACTGTATCCCTTTGGAGGGACCCCATGCTGGAGCATGGGAAGAGTGTCAGGATTAAGGAGCAGCAAAACCCAAGTGTTATGGGCTGACCTATGCTATTTTTAATTGCCAGTAAATTAGTTTTCCCAAGCCAAGTAGGCTTTTCTCATGAGTGTAGTTGGTGAGTGACCCTCCCTGTTTATCTTGATCCATAAGCTTTTTCTTCTTTTCTTTTCCCCCAGTTAAGTAGGAGGGGAGAGAGCAGGTCAGTGGGCACCTGGCAGCCAGCCATGGGTCAGCCCACTACAGCAATGCTGAGGATGTGGACAAACTTAAACTTTGCAGGCCTCTGTTCCTGTGAGTTCTCCCCAGTCCACATTCCCTGAAGCTGCCAGTGATGGCAGCATGAGCAAATTCAGCAGCTGGGCTTTTCTGTGTGGGTTGCAGTGCACTCACATGATCCTGTTTACCAGCTCTGCCCAGGGCTGCAGCTTCCAGCAAGAGTAAGAGACAAAGAGCAGTGATGTGGTCAACAAGCACTGTAAATCCAGGACTGGATGTGTGAATGATGTCCTGCTGTCTTTTCCTTTCTGCTCTCTTAATGTACTCCTAGGTAAAATTTGTCTATGTTAAAAAAAAAAATAAAAAGAAAGACAAAGAAAAACATAAGTTAATAAGCTTTGTAACATTTCCAGCTACTGGTGTGTAGTAATTGGTTTTGAAACAGTATTAACTGGTATGCCAGTGGATGTTTTTGAGCAATTTTGGCTGGTAAGTGTTAGAAATTCTAAAGTCATTGCTACCATTAAGAAATGTCAACAAATTATCCGTTGTATCCTAGCTGTGATATAATTTCATGATATGAGGAGCTTGGAGAAGAGATAATTGAATTAGGGCTAATGAGGATGCACTTGAATGTGAGGTGGATGTAGGTGGACAAGGGGACACAAAATTTATTTGACATTTCAGAATCACTCCTGCTGTTGTTGAATTGCTGTTTAATCGTTTGGTCTGGGCTTTGTTTATTTGACTAAGCTGCATTGGCAATTTCTGAGTCCTTTTTCATTTAAAACAACTTTTCAGTGTTTTTTTTTATTTTTTTCCTCTCAAACCTATTTTTACCTGCCTTTTATCTGTCATGCAGCTTTCATCAGTTGAGTTCATAGATTTTTGACTAGTGGAAAAACCTTTGTTTCCAATTAAAAACTAAAAAAAAACCCAAACAACTTAGAGCTTGTTATTTGGGAATAATTTTAATACAAAGAGAATAATTATAATACAATTTATTCTTATTTTGGAATAATTTTAATACAAATTAATTTATTTTAATACAAAGACATTAAAAATGGCTCTAATGTGAAAACTATTGCAGCTCTTTTATAATTTTAAATTATTTTTCTTCCTCCACAGTTAAAAAACCTGCAGATGAACTTATTTCCCAAGCATTCTTTTTTATTCTGAGCCAAATGTGAAAAGTTCTTCAATTAAAATTTGGGCTAAGTCCTACAGTCCCATGTGAAAGGCTGTAAATATTTGATATTCTATTTATATGAGCTAAGAAGCTTGAACTTAAAATACTGATGGACCAGTAATGACATACCAGCTTCATTGAGGAACAGTTACCTATGAGGTGTAAGAATAAGAAATTTGCCTTGCTTGCCCTGAAGTGGCCACAAAGCAGATGTATCTGATCATTACAGTGGCTTATAAATATGGCAGTTCCCTGTGTCATATCCTTATATCCTTAAAACTTGGAGCTACCTAAAAGATGACTATAAGGTTTTTTAAAATAAGCTAATTTTTACCTTATTCGTATTACTTTTGTGCAGGTAAGTCTCAGCTGTGTATTGGAGAAAACTGTGCTTTTCAGTTATTTACTGTTCATAGACCCTTCACACTAACTTGTGTCACAGCCTATTCTTCTCCAATTTTTTATAGTTTTTCTTCATCTTATTAAGAATGTGCAGTTGTTTTGCATCTGTATTTTGCCTCTGAGTTTTGCTTTAGGCTTTTGATTTTTTTTTCTTTTTTTTTCTTTCATTTTAGCATTGCTTGTGTAAGCAAATACCAGAGTGCTGATGTAATACACTGGTGTAAAGGAGGAAAACAGGTGCAAGGTGGTGGGAAGATTGGTACTCAGATTTGATGGAATGTTGTAATCCCATACCCTTACTGATGATGACTTCTACATGCTTTAACTTGACAGCTAATTCAATTCTAGGAATTTGGTACATGATCCTCTTAAAATGTCATTCCTTAGCTAAAACATCACACTTCCTCCCCCTCTACTTTCTGTATCCTCTTTTCTTATTGTTTGCATTTGTACTGTCATTAGGTGTGACTTCTGAATTCTCACCACTCTGCTTCTCAAGTCTCAGAAGGTGTTACATTACCAGAATCAGTGGCACAGGTCACTGCCTCGCTGTGGGCTGGGTCAGGATGAAGGTTGCAGTGTCCAAGCTGAGCAGCAGTGCTTGGGCTGCTCCATCAGCCCTGGAGCTCTGGGTGTGCAGCCTTCTCCTGCATCCACAGCATCAGAATAGATTTGGACCTCTCAGAGAGGAGGAGAGCCTCTCATGGAATTCCCACCAAAGGTTTTTAATTTAGTAAAGCCTGATTAGCTGAGTTTCAAATCCATGTATTTATCTTGTGCCTTTGCTTAAATTCCTGTCTGTTTATCTGAGAACAAGTGACTGAGTCTTTGTTGGAGCTGATGATTCAGTGAAACACCACCTGGGCTCAATAGCACCTGAAGAATAATGGCTGTTTGTGATACTGTTTTAATTGAGAGAGAACTTCCCCAGGGTGTGCAGCTGACTCATTTTTCAGAGAAACCCGTCATTAGTGTGTCTGAGGTGGCCTGACTGTTACCCTGGGATTAAGCAGCCTCTTGTACCTCAGGTACAAAGTACTCTCTGATGCTTTTGTTTTTCTACATTTATAGCACATGTTATCCCAATAATGTGAACCACTGGTTCCTGTTGTCAACGCTCAGGTTTTGTGTGCTCTTCCAAAGCAGTGGGTGGTGGCAAATAGAGTATGTGTGAGTAATTTTATCGTGTTTAATAGTTACACCCCTGGATTTTTCTCTGCCAAGGAATAAAGTGTGCTAGAGAAGGAGAAAGTGTAGAAATTCTGCTCACTATTTAAGTAGAGTAAGGTTTATACTGATGACTAATGCACCCTAAAAGCTGTTGGCTTTAGTGTGGATTATAGTAAAACAAATTGAAGTCGAAAATTATATTTCTTCTTTTTCCCCAGCCTTAAGAAAGACTGAGTTGTTTGTAAATTCTTTCAAGAACTTGCTGTCATAACAAGAAGTTTGTTGTTAAATTGAACTGTTTCAGGAAACTCTAAAAACAGGAGAAATATTTGGTAGTTTTCATTCATTTTCAGACTTGTGTGATTGAGGACATCTGTACGTCTGCTGAATAGGGAAGAGATGATGAAAGGCTGTTGGATTTTCATCCAGTTTGAAGCCCTTGTAGCGATAGCTCCTTATTATTCCAAGATGTTGTAATTGAAGGAACATTCATTATGTTCATCCTCTTCCTTTCCCATCCTACTGCTAGACCTTTCAGGAATATGTGTACAGAGATTGTTTTGGTTTGCTGCATTACAGTTCCTTGCTTCAAGAAGAGGCTTTGGCTTTGGTTGTAGTAAAATCAGAAATGCAAAGCTGTCATTTTAACACGTACTGAAGAAATGTTTTCAGTGGTAAGAGGGAACCATGATTCATAAGCAAAATACGTTTTTCCCTTGCAAGTAATTTTGGGTTTAACTTCACTGATGAAAATTTCACTGATGAATTTGCAGAATTTCCATGGATGGATTTCAGAATGAGTGTTGCCCCTCATGGGAAGGTCTCCTGCCGGACTGCTGTGTCTACCTCTCCAAGTCAAAAAAAAGGATTTAAAGGCCATATAGGCTCACGCAGAGCTTTGACCTCTAAGTTTTCTTTCTGCAGCTGGTTTTAGCTAGAGCTCAAAGCTGCTGTCTTGTGGAGATTGGTTGTTTGGTTCATGCCTGGGTAACCAGTCAGCCCTGTTGCTCCTGGTCCCTCTGAGCTGCCCAAATGAGAATTTGAACCCTCCCCAAAGTGCTGAATATCTTAATTGCATGTCTACAGGCACAGCAGACAGTGGGTGGATGTGTGTTTAAATCCCAGCTGGTGCTGTTCCTCCTTCTCTCTGGTGGAGAGAGCAGCTCATGTCTGCCCTTGGGGAGGGTTCTGCAGTGGGTCTGCTTTTCCCAGGGAACAGGATCCTGTTTGCCAGGTGCAGCTCCACAGGCTCAACCAAGTCGTGACTCTTCCTGTGGATTTTGATTCTGTGGGGGATATGAAATTCACAGAGGTTGAGAGGGATCTATTGGGAATGAAATAGGTTATATGGGCTGGACTGGAATCCATAAAAGGCTTTATTTGTGTGTTGTCCTAGAGCTAATGCTGATAAACTGGAATAGGGATTTCCAGAGTACTGCATCAGTATTTGTATTAGATGAAGTAGGCTTTCTCAGTTCAGTGAGTTTAAAAATGCTTTTTTAAATTTCAGGTAATTTTCTGCTGAGATATGAGAATCTGTGACAAATAGATTTTTCTGGGTTATGGGTGGTTTTCTTTGGTTTGGCTTTTTTCTTTAACGGAGTGTAGTGGTTTTAAAGCAGATCATCATTAGTAGGTTCAGTGCATTATTGACTTCAGCACAAACAAATAGATTTTTTTTTTTGATGGCCGTGTATAAGGCTTACTAGAATTAATATCATGTTTGTTTTGCAGTAGGAACTTGTTAAGGTGTTCACAGCATGTGTTTGTAGTTCATTTTGCATCGGTACTGAAATAAAAGTACCGATTTTGGGAGAAGTAGCATTGAAAACTTGATGGTGGGTTTGTGTTACTGAAGTACCTCAGTGCTTATCTCAGTTCTAAGCCAATAAAAAGAAATTGTTACTGATATGCCTGCCTGTTAATGCACTGATTATTAAAGTTATTGTTTCTGGGCAACAGCCGTATAAATTAATAATTATCATCTTACATCAGCACTGGATATTTGTAAAGTGTTTTCAGAATATCGAAAGAATGAGGCAAATGCTGCCTCTTGCTGTGATCTCTTACTTGAAGGAGATTTGTAACCTCTTTGGAAAATTCTGTTCTGACCCTGTATTGTCCTTTAAAATCAAAGATTCAAACAAATGCCTTTTCATTTTCATTTTGTGGTCTTTTTCTACTACAACTTTGTGCCTGCCTCTCAGTGGTGCTGACATTTCAGTGTTGTCTGTACTTAATTGGAGTCAAAGGCTGGGGAAAAAGACCAAGACCTTTATTGGCACACTCTCCTAAGTTTTAGGGATAGATTACATCTAAAATCTAATTTGGTGCTTCCTCTAGCAGAAAAATAAAGGTGAAGGATATAATGTAGACAGAAGGTTTTTCTTACTGGTACAGTGTTCTGTAGATACACAGCCAGAAAGTTTGTGGTCTTTTTTCTTCCCCTTTTCTCCCCACCTTTGGGTTGTTTTATCCAAACTCTGAAGTTGTTCTATATTGACAAAGGTTGTAACTGATGCAAACTAGGTGGAGGCAAACAAATTCATACTGGTATTGCTAATTAACAGCATGAATGCAAGCTGATTGTGAGTCGGTGGGGATGGGATTGATTGCAGCTGCTCTGCTGGGTTTTCCCTCGGCTCAGGGCTGGGACCAGGCACACAGGACAGCCTTGGAGGCCCTAATTCCTGTTTTGCATGGGAAATGCCATGGCTGTTTACTTTGTTTTGTTTACCAGTCCTCAGTCAGTGAAACTGAAATCAACAGAACCTTCTTGTCTACCACTAACTTCCTTTTCTCATAGCAAAGATGAAGAAACTTCCCCCGTTTCTGCTGCCATTTGACAAACTTGTTAACCTTTCATCTGGTTGTCTCTTACTCCTCCAGCCTTTCCTATAACCACTTTATAAACATAAAAAACATAGATCTACTGTTGCCTGATGCTTAAAATAATTTCACATGTTCAGAGGGGATTTCAGCATTTCTTCCCCCCTCTTAAATGTCATTTTAGTTTTTAATTAAGTGAATGACAGTTATTGTAAGTAGCCAGTTATTCAGCTCCATGCTGTGTAGACATGGCTGATACACGAGGGCAGGTATCTAAATTTGCCTTGATGTCTTTCTGTGGACTTACTTCAACTTATCACAGAGCCACCAAGAGAAGGTTTAGTGTCATATGAGCTTCTTGGTGCCATTCAGACTTTTCAGATGATTCCCTTAGAAGATCCTTTTTGTACTTAAGGTATTTTTACTGTAGTTAAAATGTTTGTCTGCTCAAAGATGAATAGCTCAGAGACAGAGTAATTGAAGAAAGCTGTTCAGCTACAGTGACCTGAGCTGTAGCGTGTAACTCAGTATTTTTATTTTTTTGTGAAATACTGTAAGTATGTTAGGATTATATTTAAATTTGAACAGAAGGGCCTTGCTCACTGTTAAAACCTTTTCTCAGAGAAGCTCGTCTCACTGTTACTGTGCTTTTTGGTGGTTCCTTCAGTATATCCCTCCCAATGGTAGATGGAGGGATTGTGGCCTGAGAGCCACACTCTGGTGTGGATCACAGCAGTCTGTCTAGCAGCCTGTAGTAACTGGTGTAACTCGTGTAGCGTGCTGTTGCTGGAATAAAGCAAGAAATAGTTTTTCATCCTGCCTCAACTTCCACAGTATTTAAGATTTTATTTTTTACTGGGCTGAAACTGAATTTAAAGCTTGAAAATGAATGCCAAGGCCTCCCCATGCTGTGTCCATACAGGCAGAGCAGTAGCTCAGCACCTGGGGGGCTCAAGTTCAGGTGTGAGCAGAGGCTGCAGGGAGGTTTTCTCACACTTTTGGGCAAGGACTCGTCCCTGTGTGCTTCACGTTGTCTCTTCCAGGAGAAGGCAGAAAAGTCAAAGGCTGGTAGTACATGTGCAGCTGGGGTGTAAAATGTGGTGATTTCAGGAGCTGCTCATCCGTTGCTTGTTTGTGAACACTTCCTTTTCCAAAGTCTCATGTGGGGCTGGCGAGGTTTGGGCAGTGCCTGTTGAGCTGAGCAGCAGCTCGGTGCCAGCCCAGGCTGTGGGCACTGGGCACGTCTGGGGAGCTGCTGCTGTGTCCCCATGGGGCTGTTCAAGCTCTGCTCCTGCCACCTTCAGTCAGAGCTGGTGTTTTTCTGAGCTGACTTGGAGCTCTTTAGTCTAGTTAAGTGGCAGAATAGCATGTATTACAAAAACAAACCCTCCTTTTCTTCCTGTTGTAATCAGTTAAATCGGCTGTGTAATTAAATGATGAGCTGGACCGTGGGTATGTCAGTGTATTCACAGCTCCTCTGTGCAGAAGAACAATTCTTTTTGAGCCAGTATAAAATGATACCAATATTGATGAAATTTTGTAACTAGAGACCTGTTGTAGCTTCTCTAGCCCTACAAAAGAAATAAACCAGCTTCCTCAAAAATTAAGAACCGCCCTCTTTTAAAAAAAACTTCATCCAGAGTCTGTATGAGTGTTGTCTTGGTGATGTTTTAAACTGGGAATAGACTTCACATCATTAACACTGAATTTTAAAATATAATTATTGTTTGCTTCATTAATTTTGACTAATGCAGAGAGAAAAATGATTAATCAGGAGACTTAACATAATTAGTGCAGTGTGGCAACTGACTACTTAAATATAAGTCTGTTAACGTGGGAAGCATAGTTCTTGTTATGAAATGTTCTACTTGGTGTCAGAATTGAAAATATTAGAACCATTTTACTCTTTAAATTGATACGGCAAATCTTAGTGCTGTGAAAACATTCATATTCTCCCACTAATTATGATGTTCAAAACAGGAAATCTGAAATTATGTCGGAAATAATGTCAGCATTTTGGAGAATTTTAATGTTATTTTGATTTATGTTGCTGGGAAAAAAATCATTTTATATGTCATCCTGATATATGGCATTGGGAAAGCAAAGAAGAAATTTATTGCAGAGAACTGCTATGCTCAGTCTTGCTGAAAGATGGTTTTGCTTGTGTGTTTAGTAGCCTGTCTTGGTTAAAAGTATGAGCAGTGTCAGTGTACAGAAGGGATATTTTAGATCTCAAAAGCTTCTGGGAACTGCAGGCATAATATACTTTTAAAGTACAAGGGATTAAAAAAAAAAAGGCAATTTCAGCTAAATTTGCTTATAAAATCATAACCAGTACCTGAAAAGCCACTGCTGTAAAAGTATGCCTTGACTTATATTAGGTTGAGGGTAAAATTCCTGAAATATTTCTGCTTTTCATCTGTCAATACTGCTTCTGAGGTCAAGTGTCTGATCTTACCATATAATGCAGCAGATGATTTGCAGCATATTTTATTAAGACATAATTGTAAAGGCTAGGGCTAGTGCTGGGAAAGGTCATGGATTTCAGGGGGAGTGTGGGAGTAAAACTCATGAGCTGTAGATGAAACAGATTTTATGTTAGAGTGGGATCAGTTCTAGCCACAGCAGGAGTTCTAAGAAATGTAATCTTTTGGTGGAAGACCATAACATGATTTGCAGTAGTGGAAACCTCCTGTGTTTTTCCACGAAGGCTGTCTCTGTTGTTCCATGGCTGCTGGGTCAGAACGTGTGTCACACACAAGGCTGGCTCTGTCCCCTGGAACATGCAGATCTGCCCCCATGGCCACTGCACCAGCTGCTCCGAGGGCTGAGCTCAGCAGTGTTTGCAGCTCCTGAAAGACAAACGTGTAGGTGAGTGACCACTTCTGTGTGGCCACAATGCTGCTCTTTTGTAGCACCGAGGAAAGAGAAAAACTGTGATGAAAAGGCCAGATACCAACTACACCCTTGGGAAGAGAAGAACAAAGGATGACTTAAGCTTAGACATCAGACATTAGCTAGTTGTGGCACAAGTCAGACCAGTCTTTGCATACTGGCAAGCCCCAAATTATACCCAGCCTGAGTTTTTACATTGAAGTCTATTAAGAGTCATAAATGTTTCAGGTTGTGTTGACAGAGGTTTGTGCAGGAGGGTGGGTTGTGCGTTGGTTTTGTCCTCTTTTTCTTTCAAGAAAGGAGCATAGTTCAAAATTGGGCTTACTCTTTTCAGTATAGCTTGTTGAAAATTGGCAATTATGGTTTCTTCTGGCTTTACAACTGATTGTGTTAACCTTCAGCAAATTAATTATCTTCTGGCTCATGACTGCACACAACACTTTGTGAAATGGGATTACAGTAGAACCCTGCCAGATCTTGTCACTCCACTTTGTAACCCTTGTGGGAACTTTCATAAGGCTCAGTAGTGAGGTGATGACATGAGCATTCCAACTGCAGCTTCCAGCTGGTTAGGTGTAGGTATTGCTGATGGAGTGATCTAATTTTAAGGTGTAATTATTTACATGAAACACACAGAAAAACAAATTGCAAATTAGGACTAATTAAATGGCCAAGTTTTATTTTATTACAGTATGTTCTTTTTCTGTTTTATTTCTGTTTTATTCTGAGTTTTGTGCTTTCATTGCTGCATTAACTGAAAGCGTTAGTAAGGCTATGTTATTAAAAATAAAATGATAGGCATATTGCAGTAATTGATTAATATTGGTGGTATTTCTGTAAGCCCTTTAGTCCATTGCTGCTTAAAAGCAAGATCGAGTATTTGAATTAAATTCTGTGCAATACATAGACTCCTGAATTCTCATTTCATGTTTTGACAACACAGGCTTCCTGTGTGGAATATTGCTTAGCAAGGCTGCCTTGATTTCCCTGCTCTTGCTTTGAGTCCTTTGGTGATCACTTTAAAATTGATTTGAGAGGGGTTTTAGTAGCAGTTAATTCTACTAATTTGGTCACAAAGTGACCACTTTCCTTTGGTGAATGTGCAATGTCTCATAGGGGATGTTGCAAAACTGCAAGAGTTCTACCATAGTGAAACTTGATTTTTCATTAAGATGAGAGTTCAGTCATATTTCTTCTGGGAGGTTAAATCTTTACTTTCATATTTTTCACTCATTCTCCTCATGCTGTAAAACTACAATAGTGTCTAGTCTGAATGTTGATTATTTAGAGGGGAGAGTGCATGTGTTTTGCTGCTGCAATGGGCTTTTTTAATGCAGAGCATAATGCAATATATTGATTTTCCAAGGAGTTTCACTCTATTTTTTAGCTTTTCTCTTTTCTTTGGAATAGAGAGAAATTTCAGTTAAGCCAAAATCTTACCTTTTCTGTGTGTAAGTCTATTGAAAAACCCCCACAAAATCAGACATGCTAAACTTGAGAGACATGAGAGAAGTATCAGTATAAATATCTCTAGTATAGCTATAGTGTATATATATGTGTGTGTGTGTGAGTGAGTAATATGGCTTATTGCTGTCTGGGATTGGTGTGTGGTAGAAGAGCAGCAGTGATGTTAAAAAGCAAATTGTTTTCAAGTGCTGAAGGGGTGAGAGAGTTAACCTGGGACAAATGCTTGTGTTCATTGTGGGTGAGTTCTTTTCATCCTGACCACAAATATGCTCACAGATAAGGAAACAGAAAGTAGCTGGTTTCAGTTCAATAGTTCTGTTATGAGCAAAGTGGAAGATTATTTCTGTGTAGCAAGAGGATTGCTGTTGTGTGTGTCAGCAGTAAGAAAATGCTGCTTTTGAGGGAAATGTGCCTGGTAGTGGATATGGCACTGGCTTAGTCTAAACTCATAGTGATTCCAGAGACTAAACTATTGACACCTGGGCTTGGGTGGGATCCATGAGCAGTAATCAGTGGTAAAGACAAAGGAGCTGCTGCTCATTTCCAGGCTCGGTACTCTGCCACACGATACGGGGAGGAAGGTTAAAACAATTGAAGGAACTGTTCTTTTTTCAGTCTCTGGGGAAAAAAGAATAGTCCAACACACTTGATCAGATCTCCTGTTCCTGGCATTTTAACACTTCTCTGAGTGCAAGGAAACCACAAAAGGGTTGAGGCTGGAGGACACCTCTGGAAGTCATCTGGTCCAACCCTGTGCTCAAGCAGGGCTGTGCAGAGCTGGTTGCCCAGGACATCTCATGAACATCTCCAAGGATGGAGAGAGATTCCACAGCCTCTCAGGGTAACGTGTGCCAGTGCCACTGATCATCTTTCAGCTGGCTTCACAAAGTGTCTGGAAGTGTGTGTGCCCTGACTTGCTTGGGTTAGGATATGGAATTGGCAGGTTCCTGGCTGCAGGCATCACGTAGCAGCAGAAAGGCAGTGTGAGAGAGCATGTGTGGGGGTTAAAGTCTGTGCAGGAGAATGGCTTTGGGTGTCTGTCCTGGGATATTTGGTACACATATCTGTTTTTCAGGTTTTACTCCTGAATTTTTGTACTTTTATCAACAAAAATGTTGTTGTCAACTTCTGACATCCTAGGTGTTTCAAGTTCCCAAGATATCTTGAAGAGTAAAAGAATTTTGATCAGAAAATAATGTAAAATCTCCATCCTTTAAGTAGGGAATGCCAGTTACAAAGATCTAAACTGTATTTTTAGAGTTATCTAATTTTGTGGTTTCTTAGGTAATAAGCCAGAAAGAGGGTACTTCAAGCCCCATTTCATGTAAGTCCTTTCAGTAAAACACTTTTCCTGCAGCACTTGGAAAACACCAGTAAGAATTCTTGCCCAAGAGTATAACAGTGATGTGTTCCAGGAGCCCTGGCCTCTGAGGCTGTTTGTTCAAATCCTTTTGTTTATTATGAGCTGGAATGCAGGGCTGTGGGCTGGGCTGGAGAACACCAGCGTGGTGCCTTCGTGACACTTGGCATTAACAAATGGCATCTTTGTTCCAGCCTCTGCAGCTCCTGGAGCTGTAGAGGGGCTGTGTCTGGAAAAAGGAGCACGTGTCAAGTGGCTCAGTTGTGTGGAGCAAATGCAGCAAGTGGAGGAGGAGAACTTTCCTCCCAGTCATTTTTGATAAACTGATTTAGAATATGGTCTAGAAGCAAACAGATTTACTTCATGAAGACTAAAACAGAGCTCTACAAGGACTGGGAAGAAACTGACAGTCTAAAGACCGGTAAAGTGTTGTGTAAAATTTTATATACTGGTCTTTAATTGTTTACATTGTGCTGTTATTCTCTCTCATTTCAAATTAGTGATAACTGAGTTTTAAATACTTAATAATATTTAAGGAATATAATTATGTTTAATGGCTGAAGAAATGTAGCTCAGTTAACTTCTGGAAATATGTATTTCAGAGAAAGTGTTGCTATGCAAAAGGGATTGTTTTTCTAACTAACTCGTTCATTTTAGGTTAAAAGCCCTTCTCTGTTTTAGAAGTTCTTTGCATGAAGAGAAAGTATAATAAATGACACTTAATCTCTTTTGTTCAGAGCAGCTTTAGTATTGATGTGCAGGTATTTACCAAGATTCTTCCTTTTGAACATGTTGTACCCACAGCAAAATGCTATCAAGTGTACGTCATGGCTTTTATTTCGTTGTTTATGGGAATGAACTGGAAGGAAAATAAACAGCCTGAGTATTTAAGGGACTTTCTGCTATGACCAGAGAGTTTGTTTATTGCTCTGATATGTGCTTTGAATGTGTAGATGTGTAGCAGCTGGTGGTGGTGCCTGCAGACAGGAATTTGTGCCAGTGCAGCTCTTTGAGCAGTGGGATGTGTAATGTGCAAACAAGCAAGAATTTTAGTAATGGGAAACAAATTAACGTTTTCAGTTCTTTTGGGGTTTTCAGAGTGCTCTGCAGTTGGAGAGACAATGATGGTGGGTTAAAGGACAAAAAAGGAAGCATTTTCTTTTTTGAATTTGGGGCTTTTCAGAATTTGGGATAAGGTTTCACAGAATGCTCCTAGTATATTGAGCCTCAGCCCCATGGAAAGAGGCATCACTTCTGAGGGTGCTGGTCCACAGTGGGTGAGCCTGAGCCAGTGTGTGTCCAAGTGGCCAGGAAGGCCAGTGGCATCCTGGCCTGTACCAGCAGTAGTGTGGCCAACAGGACCAGGGCTGTGATTGTCCCCCTGTACTCAAGACTCATGAGGCCACACCTCGAATCCTGGGATCAGCTTTGACCCCCTTGTGACAAGAAGGACATTGAGGTGCTGGAGCGTGTCTGGAGAAGGGAATGGAGCTGTGATAGGGTCTGGAGCACTGGTGCTTTGCAGAGTGACTGAGGGAGCTGGGGGTGTTTATCCTGGAGAAAAGGAAGATCAAGGGGGAAACTTACTGCTCTCTACAACTCCCTACCAGGAGGGTGTAGCCCGGTGGGGGCTGGGCTCTTCTTGCAGTAGCAAGTGACAGAATGAGATGAAAAGAGTTCAAGATGCATTGAGGTGGTTTAGATTGGATACTAGGAAAAATTTTCTTCCCAAAAGGGTTGTCAAGCACTGGGAATGGGCTGCCTAAGGAAGTGGTGGAGTCACTGTCCCTTGAGGCATTTGAAAGCACTTGGTGCTTGGGGGCATGGTTTATTGGTGGGCTTGGCAGTGATGGGTTAATGGTTGGACTTAATGATCTTAGAAATCTTTTCCAACCTAAACAAATCTCTGATTCTTCTTAAATTTATGACACCTCTGTAAGAGGCAGTTTATTATACTGCTGCTGATGCATGAGCACTACAATGTACCTACTACTCCTTCAGTATAAGGAACTCACCGAGGCTCTCAGTGGTATTCCTTTCATAGTACCTTCATGAGGGACACACTCCATGGTTGTTACCTTTGACAGGTGATGTACAGCCTAGTCATTTTTTTAGGCTGTTTCAGAGACAACAGCTTTAATGAGTTTGAGTAACCCCAAGACCATTCCTGTAAGTTGTATGACTACTTTTGTAGGAATTAGAGATGTGTGCTCAGTGGATTGCACATGGAGATCACTTTTAAAAAGGCTGTGCCTTACTGTTTGCAGTTCTGTAGCTGAACAGGATTAGACAAACAATTCAAAATACAGGTACTTAGTAAACCTTGTAGAGCAGCAGCTTTTCTTTTTGTGGGAAAGACCAGTGTTTTACTGTCTTCTGGCCATTCCTCCCTCAGCAGCAGCTGAGTTCTGCCAGGCTGTGATGAAAGCCAGGTGTAACTATGGGCTCTGTGTTAGTCACCCCAACCAGGAACAGCCAAGCTGCTGCCAGGCTGTCACAGGCTGTTCAGGTCCTTCTTGACTGCTGGAAACATAAGAGATGGTCCTGCCAGTTCCCCCTCCTTTATTCTGGAAAACTGAATTACTGCAGGGACTGCAAGAGGGATCCTCAGTGTTTAGCTCAGTGATTTACATGAATACAAAATTACATTGTTGTAAATTTTTTCCCCTTACCTTCTCCCTACCCCCACCTTAAAATACATGTTTAAGTGGATTATAGGAGGTCCTTGGGTCAAGATTCTCTGGTGTCTGTAGGTGATTCCATCCACAGCTACTCTTCATCCATGTGGAACAGAAGAGAGAAGAGGGCATGAAAGCAAGAGTAAAGCAGGATTTCTTTTTAGTTTCATCAGATCATGAAACCATATTTCTGTTTTTTTTGAAAAAAATCTCTATCCTTGAGAAGTTTCAGTAAAATTCAGAATTTAATTTTTACATGTATTTGTAGGCTACAACCTTATTTTTTCTTTACTAGTGTTTATTTTTGCTTGGATATGTTGTTTTGCTGTTAAATGTCACTTATGGCAGTTAGTGTCTTCCAGGTAGTTTAGCATGCTAAACTCTGTGTTACTCATATGTAACACTATAGAGCATAATGTTACATATTTTTAGTTTGCCTTATGTCTGTTACTCCTGAGGAGATTCAGGACACTTGGAAATTTTCACAGTGAGAACAGCCATTGGAATAATCTCCCCAGGGCAGTGGTAGATTCCCCAAGACTGGACACTTCTAAGATTCAGCTGAAGTGGGTGTTGGACCATCTTGTCTAGTCTGAGCGTTGGCCAAGAAAGCTTGGACCAGATGGTCCTTAAGGTCCCTTCCAACCTATAGTTCTATGATTGATGCTGGGCAGGATTTTAGCCATGCTGCTTGTACCTTGTAAGCCTGACTGATTTTGGGGGGACCTGAAAGTGCTGTTTAGCATGCCATTGTTGACAGAATTTACCATCAGGTCGTTGCTAATATATTTCCCCATTTTTTAGTTCAAATCGGTTCCCTGTACTAATAAATTAACTATATATTAATGTTGACCTCATTTGAGATGGCATTGTTTGCTGTATAATCTGTAATGCTAACTTTTAACTAGTAAATTTAATCATGCTTGTATCATGTCTTTAACTGCTTTCGCTGAGATAACACTGAACAAAACTGATAAGACTTTAGAATACCAATTATTTGTCTTCAATTTCACAGTGATGCATTTTTGTGCCAAAGAATTTTTCTTGTTCCCATATTTAGCTTTTACTTCATCAGGAATCAATGTGTAACTTCTAAGTTGGAGGTATTTAAATATTTCCTCTTATAAGAAAAATCATGTTTAATGCTTATCTCCCAAAATAAAAGCTCTTGCCCCCATCTCAAGCTGTTTTCTGGGTTTTTCAGTATGAATGGATTAATGAAACATTGAACTATCTCAGTGCAGCTGGAAGGTTAAGATGATTCTGGCAGAAAGCAAAGAGGATTACTTTAAAGGCAATGAATATGATAATTTACACACTAAATGTAATTGAATTGTCATGAGACACAGAAGATGCCAAACTTTGATTCACACATTGCTTATGCAGAGGAAGGGATGGTAAGCCATGGCCACGTTTTCAGCATAAATCAGGAACTTGCTTTCTGGTGCAAATAGAACTTGGCATTCTTTTAAGCAAAGGTTTAAACTTTTTTCAGCTTACACTGTTATTCTGTCTGTGTTTTTAAAGATCTACATGTGTCCTTTTGAGCACATTTTAAAATAAAAGTAGAAACCATTTTTAGTTCTGTTTAAAAAATGTATCAGCTGCGTACTATGTGAATGTATTGACTACTGTGTATTATAACATTGTCTGCTTATATTCAACCACACTCTTTCACTCTTTCTCAAATTAAATTTAATCTCTTCTACTTGGAAATTAATGATAGGACTTTTAACCTATTTCTTGAAGCTCAGCAGCAGGTGAGCTTTAAACTTTAAACAAGGGAGCTTTTCCCCACAGCTGTCCATTGGAGAAGAGGAGATTTGGGTCAATCAGTCCTTGAAGTTGCTGAAGGAATGTCAGGTTTCTAAGGAAGTTAAAAGTTTACTTTTTAAAAACTCATAATTAGTCTTCTCTAAAGACTTGTAAGCACAGATCTGTCTTACAGAAGGAAACAGTTTAATTTTGGTTATAATTCCTTTATCTTCTCACTTTGAAAGTAAAACCAGGGTTCATCCACTGCTTTTTGTCAGTGTTGATTTGGTAGCTTTAGTGGACATGGTCAGTTCAGCAGACAGGCTGTGTCGCCTAGTGAAGATTAGGAACCAGATTGTTGTAATTGTGCTGGGGGAGTAGATAGTGCTGGAATGCCCTGGCAGTGGTGGGAAGTTGTGTCTGTGCCCCTGGGTGTGACAGGGCTGGGGAGGGGCTCTGGAGGGCTCTGGGAGCTGTGTCCTGCTCAGAGCTCACAAGGGCAGTCAGGGCACCAGAGCCCTGCAAACCTGGGACCCAACTTCTTTGTGTCTTGAGTTCTCTTTCAGCTTAGGAATAAAGGATCCAGCATCTGAAAGCACAGGAGGAGCAGTGCCCTGCTTGGACACACCAAAGTCTGAGCAATATGAAATGATTCTACTCACCCCCTTATCTTACGGGGAGGAAATGATTTGTCAGTGTTGTAGATTAGAGATGTGAAACTTCCAAATATAGCAGATTGAATTATTTATTATTTTTTTTTCTCCCTCAAATAACTGTGTAAATACATGTGTGCTGGTTCTGCTGCACACTGGGGAAAACAACAGAGCTCTATGTATTAATAAACAGGAGTCATGTGATTGGCAAATGATGGTGACAAAGGGGGCTAGGTGGGGGTAACCAAGTGTGACTTCTGGGGATCATAAATGAAAGCTTTGAAGAAGCAGCCAGACCTTCCCTTAGGGGAAGCTTGGGACAAGCAGTGCTGTTGTGTAAATGCTGGTGCTTGTGTCTGTGGTGGGTCATACTGAGGTTCTCTTAGTGTTCCCCTGGAGAAAGGTGGAGTGAAAACAAGCAGAGACTGTGTTAAATCTCTAACAGATGTCTCAGAAGGCCTCCTTGGCACAACTTCTTGTCTAAATGTTGAGAAATATGTAGGTAACCTTTATTAAAGAAACACTAGGTTTGAACAAATAATTGTTAATGTCATATGATAGAAAACTGTAATATGTGATCTGTTTTTCTATTTCATGGCCCAGATGGTTGGTATGTACAATTCCTGAAGTTCATTATGTTGCCATGAACTAGATAGTGAAAAAAACCCACATGCCTGGAGTTATTTTTATAACAGTGTTAGATTGAAATATATTTTAAACCTTTTTCAAACCTTGCTTTATCTGAAGTTCATTCCTTTTTAATAATCAAAAGAATCTAATGCTTGAATCTTTCACAGACTTATTAATTAAAGCAAATTTACTTCATTGGTTTGATATAATTATATTTGGGATATTGAAGTACATTCTGTTGTTGGATATTCAAAAGAACAACTTTTCCTTTCTTAGTGCTCTCTGTTCCTGTCCACGTCCTAGAGATGGTTTCTGCTCAGGGAACAGAACTGAGCAAAACCTGAACTACACTCATGTAGTTAATGCTGCATCTGCAGTGTCCTCATGTCCAATGCTTACTCACACACTGATTTTTTGTTTTTGCCTGTCAACCTTCCTGTTGTCATATCCTTACACTTATTCCAGCTCTGGGTTGCCCAAGCTGTAATTCTGACACTGAAATGACATCCTTCCCTGTTTTCTGAAAAATAAGCTTTAGGCAATTTCTAAGAAGCCATGCAGTATTTCTTCAGCATTCCAGTATTTCTACAAATCCTGTAAATACTTCACAATTTGGTTTTAAGCCAGTAGTGGATGTTTCAGCTTTCTTTGACTATTAGAATGTTTATAGAATTGCCAATTAGTGGCCTTTAGTACTTTCTTCAGTCTTTCAGTTAGTGGGTTGTGCAGAATTATTTTTTTACTGTATTTAATATCTACATTGGTGGAAAATCAGAAATATTCTAAGCTCGGCAATTAAGATACTGTGCAATAACTGTACTTTGTTTTGAGCAGTATTCAGGATGTATACCAAGGTCATATTTTGCTTTGACACAATAGTTATGGCATTTCTCTATTGAAGTAGTCTCTCTGAAGTTGATTTTCCAAGTATTTGGCTGCAGTTATTTTTTCACAAGGGAGAAGATCTGAACACCATTATTTTAATTCCTCTACAGGTGCAGATGCTGAGCAGGATGCTGCTATCAAACTTGCCCAGGAACGAGCAGAGATAGTTGCCAAGTATGACAGAGTAAGTGAACTTTGCAGTAATTTAAAAGACATTTTATAATGAATCTTCATAATATGTCTGTTTAAAAAGTGAATCATGATTCCAGCTAGCTGTTGTTTAAAATACTCTGTTGAGTTCTAATCTGATGTTTAATGATACACTGGCCTCTGGGTGAATTAAACTCTCTCTCCATGGTGGATATTCTGGATAATGACTCAACTCATTTTTCAGATGCATAGCAAGTTACTTTGGGACTATTTCAGGGAATGTATTGTATTAGAAGTAGTGAAAGTGGGGTGTTCGAGGATGCTCAGTGTATCTATGAGATCAGAAGGACCCTCATTTTACTTTTTATTTATTTAGTCTTTGGTTATGGTAGTGCAAACACTGAAATCATAGCAGAAAAAGTAAAAAAATGTGTGAGCTGTCTTGTTTGTCATCTTGTGGTGGGGAGCTCAAGAAGTGCCCTGGTCATAATATGTTTGTTCTTGGACCCCTTGTCAGGAAAAGCCTGACACAGACTGGGCCTAGAATGCTTACATAGGAGTCAGGTATTTTTGTAACACTTATGGACTTTTTAAGTGTCACTGGAGTACAGAGCAATAGCCTTGTTTGCAGAGTTCATGAAGTGTTTGATGTGCCAGCCTCACTGGTGGTTTGCACAGTGTGCAGTAAATGAGTGGCTCTCCTTGGACTAAGGGAAAAGCTGCTTGTGTGTGGCAGGCTGACACCAGCTGCTCCTCAAAGCTGCTCAGTCACTGCCATCCTCAGCTGGGCAGGGGAGAGAAAATGTAACAAAAGGTTCATGAGTTGGGATAAAGGCAGGGAGAGATCCTTCACCAATGACTGTCATGGGCAAAGCAGACCTGAGTTGAGGAAATCTGTTTAATTTATTATCTATCAAATCAGAGTAGGACAATAATGAAATAAGAACTGGATCTAAAACATTTTCTCCCCAACCCTCCCTTCTTCCTGGGCTTAGCTTTGCTCCCAGTTTTCTCTACCTCTTCCACCTGAGCAGCAGAGGAGGATGGGGAACTGGGGCTGTGGTCACTTCATCCCACATTTCTGTGACTCCTTCCTGCCTGGGGGTTTGACTCCTTAAACTCTTCCCTTTTTCCAGTGGGGGGTCCCTCCCACAGGCTGAAGTTCTCCATTAACTTCTTCAGTGTGGGTCTTTGCTACAGGCTGCGGTTCTTCATGAGCTGCTCCAGCATTGGTCCCTCCATCTGGGTCAGTCCTTCAGGCACAGGAGCTCCAGCATGGTCCCCCATGGGGTCACAGGTCCTGCCACCAGTCCTGCTCCAGTGTGGCCTGGGCCATGGCCAGTGGAAGGTCCATATTGGAGCTGGCTGATTTTGTCTCTGTTGGATGTGGGGGAGGCTTCCAGCAGCTTCTCAGAGAAACTACCCTGGAGTCCCCTGCTACTAAAACCAGGCCACACAAACCCAATTCACTTTGTGTTCTGAGTGGTGGCCTGATTTCACAGCCAGTAACCTGTGCATGGCCCATACTAGAAGTAGGTAGAGCTGAAATGTAGTGAAACTTCTGCAAGCCTTTTGCAAGATTGGCAGTTGGAGAGGAGGAATGGAACATGCATGAATCATAATTGAGGGAGAACTCAGTGCTGCATTGTTTGACAGCTGCTGCAAGTCAGCATGGACTCAGGACTGTCTGCAGGATGTGCTCTTGCAGGTTCAGGAAAGATGGACTTGGGAAATGAAAGGAGTAGAGGGCACTCTGGGGACCTTGATGCATTATTGTGGAGTTTAACAACAGGTGTGGGATTCCTGTGACTGGTTGAAATGGATTTTGTGTATAGCAGTGACCAAAAGAGATTTCCTGTGATGAAAATACTGTTTGTAAGGGCTGGGATAGGTGAACTTTTCCTGTTATCTGTATTGTGATACTTGCATTTTTATGTGTTAGGTGTAGAAGATTATTCTGCTCTCCTTTTTCTTGGCTGGTTAGTTTAGGGCTGGTGTTCTCCTCCCCCTCTTCTAACCTCCTGCCACCATGTCCCCAAGTGTCCCAAAGGTTATGCTTTCAGTGGTTGAATGCTCCCTTATGTGTCTTTATTTATTGTGTCATAAAATATAATTTGGCTTTTTATGTTTTCCTTTCCCCTTAGGGACGTGAGGGTGCTCAGATTGAACCGTGGGAAGATGCTGACTACCATCTTTACAAAGTCACAGACAGATTTGGGTTTCTACAGTAAGTAGCAAGCTTAAAGAAAATAAAATTAAAAGTTTGCTACTATGAATATTCAGGCTCTTTATTGTATTACCTATTGATGAAAGTATTATTATGCCTTTAATAGATATTTTGGAAACTGCTGTGTAAGTGTTACTGCTGGCTAATCTTTCACTGTGCTTTTCAATTCAGTTTCTATCTGGGTTTTTATTTCTGTAATTTGATCCTGCTTAGGGAGTGAAATGTTTTAAAATATTTTATTGGGGAATGAAAATTGATAGTCTACAATAAACGTATTCCAAGCTGAATTGCAGATAAATTTTGATTATGAATAACTTAGTTGGATGTAAACAAACTTGAAGTTCTTGGAAAGATTTATAAAAATTTTGTTAAATATTTGGTTTTAAAAAGATCTCAACACATTAAGGTTACTCAATGGTTGTATATAATCAGAAGTGTATCTGAGTCCATGAAAGATTAGTATCTTTTGGCTTCATATATTTTTTATCCTTACTGAAATCTCTGCTGATTTGGGACCTAATGTTGAATAAACTTTGTCAGAAAATGCCAGAGTCCAGATGCAGCTCCCTTACAGGTGCCTCCTTTGTAACATAATCTGTTCCTTTTTGGCAAATAGAAGATTAGAGTATTACATTGTATTAAGGTTTTGTGGTTGGCAGATGTAAATATCCAGCTTGCAGAAACTGAACACAAGCTGACTTTTTACTTTTGATGATATTAGGACTCTCTGAGGTTCTTGGTGTTTGGCATTTTTGTTTGAATACATGAAATGCAATTTAAATCCAGAAAAATCAGTGATAAGTGGAAAACTTGGTAATACCTATGTAATTCATAGTATTGGGAAGGGGGATGTTTATTTTCTGGTTTTTGGGGGATTTTTTTCCTTCTCTTCCTTCCTTTTTGCAATATTGTTGTTTTTTCAAGCTGTCAGTTAAAAGTCATCTTTACCTGTAGACTGCTTGTGCTTCATTTGGGTGAGTTAATTTGATGTGTGACATTCAAAGAGATGAGTTTCACACAAAGAGGTCCTTGTGTTGGTAAAGCCCAGCTGCAGCACCACTTGCCTGCAGTTGTAGCATTCCTAATGGAGAAAGGATGTCAGAGTTATTTTATTTCTGGGGCAGAAGTAATGGAAGCCACTGCAGTGTTCACCTCTGCCTTTGGTATCCTTGTGAAGTCCTGAACTTTTCCTGTTATCTGTATTGTGATACTTGCATTTTTATGTGTTAGGTGTAGAAGATTATTCCTCAACTCCTCTCCACTTGCTGCTGCTGTTCAGTCATTACCCCAAATGTTCCTCTTGCCCAGACACATCTCTGCTCACCAATGCAGAATTAATTCTCTATATAGTCAACTTCAAGGGATGAAAGCTGAAAGATTTAAATTACATAAAGACTGCACAGGTTAACAGTGTATGCAGATAATCTCTTCACTAATTGTGCCTATTTGTAGTTTAGCCATGTCTTGTTACAGGGCAGATTACACCTGGGAGTGCTCTCAAGGCTGTTTTATGATTGTTAAAGACAAATTCAATGCCTTGCAAATGATGTTTTTATTTTCCTGAGAAGCAAAATCTCTCCTAATAGAAGAAATATAATTAGGATAAACATATTAACTGTCTTTCCCTGAAATGGCAATTTATTTTGCACTATAGATTTTAACTATGGTCTGGGTCATGTGTGCTGTCACACTGGGCCTGCTGTGTTTGAAAGAAGCTCCTGTTCCGTGAGAGTTTGAAATGCAGCAGGATGAAAAGCCTCAAAATTTTGTCATCTCTGTGAGCCATAATTCCCTACAATCTCTCAGGTGTTTACAGTGTAAATTAGCAAAAGGCTGATGCACACTGAAAACAAAATCTGGGCAGTACCAAACTCAAAGTGTCCTTGTTAAAGTCTACAGGGATTTGTAATCTTGTTTATATTGACATCTTAAAATACTAAGAGAGGTGTCTTTTGTATCAGAAGGGTGCTGGGTGGGAGGAACCTGATACAAAATTAGGGCTTGTTTTCTCAAGCACAATAGGCTTTGATTACTATCAGTAGTTTTCTATTTTTTCTTGTCTGTGTCCTGTTTGCAGCTTTCCTTGGCCCTGTGAAGGGGCATTCAAAGTTCAGCTGATTGCTGATAGGGCAGGAAAGATAATTTTGAGGGAATGAAACACTCAGGCTGCATGTGTAACTTGCCACTGGGTAGAATATGGGAGAATGTAAAGCCTAGAGACATTTCAAGAGTAGTTTTGGTCTAGATCTGCAATTCTTCTGGTGCCTCAGTGTCATTATTTGAGTGTTAAATTGGGAATGTGTGAACTTGAGGGACCTGAAGACTTAACACTTCTATTGTCTTCTTGCCATACCAGTAGAAGTGGGCTCAGGTTTTCCTCAGAGAGGACTGAGAGGGAAAGTGCCTTTTTATTTATCAGTGGAGAAAGTAGATTGTGATTGGAAACAGATATAACATTTCCCTTCAAATAAAATATGTCACTTTAACCTATTTATAAGACCCTCAGTTGAGGTATCTGGTATCTTTGGTCAATTTTAAGTGATGTAGTATTTACTGTTTACAAGAGTTAGGTCCATCTTTACCCAATATTGTCTTAAATTTTTAGTAGGTGCTGCCTTCAGAACACAATTTAATTTGTTTGCTGCAGTACTTTATTTTGCAGTTCTGCAAATGATCGTGAATGTTCTAGTTAACTTTGGATGTTAAAAGGAAACTGGTGTGGACAGGTTATTAATATTGCTATTTAAAAAAATATAGCTGAGTTAATACTTAATGAATTTAGGGAACAAGAAAGTGTGTTCAGTGAGAAGTAGCAGAACATTATAATAATGAGACTTATTTGAAATGAATAAAGGGAAGTTTTAAGGGGAAGTTGGATGTGGGAAGGTTTCCAGCAAAGCTAAGCTGTGAAATAACCTGTGGGAAGCCCAAGTGGACTGTCTCTTGAGATGTTTAACACCAGAGTGTACAAAACAAAATGCAGCAAGGAGGAGTTTGTTCAGTGGCACTGACTAAATTGTAGCAGTTATGAGCTACTGTACTGCAAACATAAATTGTACAGTAGAGGCATGCAGGAACCAGGAAGAGTGAAGCTCTCATTATTAGCTAAACTATAGAAAACTTGGCCTTTACCAGCTGCTGTTGTTGCAAGGCTGTAGGGAAGTGGTGGGTTGTGGTTTATTTAAGCCATGTGGTGTTGCAGGCACACCAGACTCAAGTTGGAGAATTTTTTTCATAATTTACTGCCAGGTAACATGACATTCTGACTGCTGATTTGGATGCTGGATAGGATCACTCCAAACCATACCACTCTAACAGGCACCTAGAGGAAACACCTGTCTCCCCTCTGCCTCCAGGACAAACTTCCCTTATTTTTTGTCCTGGGTTAGCCTTGGATCACCCCAGTTTCTTTGGTGAGGTGGCAGGCAGTGCAGAAGCTCCTGCACAGGCTGACTTCTTTCTGCTGCTCTTGGTTTCTTACTTATTTTCTCCTTCTGCTTCTTGTGTCTTACATGTTTTCCTCCACCCTGACATGGTGTTCCTCCCACTCCAGCCATGTTCTCAACATCCAAGACACATTTCCACGTGTCTCTTCTGTCTCTCCAATTAGTATTGTTCCTCTTAATTAATACAGACTTGTTTCTGCCAAGTGCTGTTGATCTTCCTCAGTGTTACCTGATATACATGGAATAGTATATTGAATTAATACATCAATTAAATAAATATTCATATAACATGGAATAGCCTATTGAAAAAAACCTCTTCACTTTTGTAATGTTTCTTTCAGAGAATCCCACGTCAGGGAGTTTGTCTTAGTCATGACCATGAGTATTGACAGAGCAGACCAGTATATTTTATACAAGCCCAATGTGCTTACCAATAAACCTAAAAATATTAAAAAAAACCCCCAAAAAATGGCAGCAATATCCCTTCCCAGAAAAACCTCAGGCATGGTCCTTATTCAGTGCAATTTGTTTTGCAGTAGAAATCCTGCTGCTAATTTCACATGACAGTGCAGGACTGCTGAGCAGTCAGGCTGATGTGAAAAGTGCCATTCAATTTTCAAATGAACATTTTTTCCTCTGAAGTCCAGCACCAGTGTCTGTATATACAGTGTGCCAGTGTTTGGATAAGATTGGATATTCTTTTCTAGGAAGTGCAGGAGATGGATGCTGTGAGCTGTGCCTGCAGCTGATGGAAGCCCAGCAGCCCAGAACTGGGGACTCCCATAGAGCTCAGATAAGGCTTAGCCTGTAAAAGATGACTTCTGCAATCAAGTATTTTAGGAATGGGAAAAATGCCTAAGATCTCTTCACAGATAGTCATAACAAAAACTGTTTAAGCTGATTTTGGAAATGAAAAAGGCAGAATGTGTTTGTTATTCATAAAAAATCAGGGGTTTGTTTGCTGAAGTTTTCATTTTTCCTTTTTTTCCCCCTCTTGTTGGATATGTTGTATCTTTTTGGTCAGCATTGTATGAATGGTGACTCTGCACCCCACAAAAAAGCAGTTCCTCTCTATCCTATTTTGGAACCTGGCTAAATTTTAAATTAAATGTCCTCAGTATTTTCAGTGTGGACTGTTCTTTCACCAGCCCTTTTCTTTACCTTGTAGATAACTTCTATTTGCATTTTTTCTATCAGCAGTCATTGATAAGGAGGTAACTTCAGGGGGGAAAAAAAAACTTAAAGGAATTTCTGAGTGTCTTGAAGCTCATAGCAGGCATTCCAGTAATGCCTCAGGATCTGGGATTTCCCCCTTCCCCCTCCTGGAATTACTTAGTTGATTTAGTGCTGCTTTGGAATGGTTAAAAAAAGCTATTAAAATAAATACCTTATTCCTTAGATGGTGACAAGTTCCCTACTAAAACTAGGAATGTTTTAAAAGGTATTTTATTTCTTTAAACTGACAATTTATGTAATGTCTATATTAATTTATCTATTTAGAAGTGACAATTTTATGAGTTATTTTTATAGCTAAAAATAATTAAAGGTCTTACTACAGTAAAAGAAAGCAAGAAATTCAAATGACAGTTTTGTTTGTAAATAAATAAGAATTTAAGCTTTAACTGGTTGTTGTTGAAGCACATACTTAAAGATGTATTTTTCATGACTATATCCTTGTTTTTATTTTTTATTAAACTCACCAGTTAACTACAAGGAGAAAATAACTTGATTCCCTCCCCTTCCTCCCTGCCCCACATAATATTAAGGTTGAATGGTCACAAGAGCATTGGCTGATTGAAGTTTGCAAAACAGCCCAAACTTTGTCCTGAAGTAGGGGAGAAGCTGAGAACAGCATTTTGCAACTGTAAAGGTCAACACCAGTTTAAAGAGCTGATCCTCTTTGGGCCCTTTCAACACCAGGTCAAAAGTCAGAGCAGGATAAGCCAAGTGGCCTTGGTGTCTTCCTAGAATGTCACAGAAAGCTAAAATTTGAGCAAATCTGAACAGCATCACCAACATACCCCTAGTCAATGTACCCCAGGTCCTGAGGAGCTTTGTACTGAAATTTGTAAAGCATTGAACATCCCCCTGAAGAAGAAACATCAGCCAGGTTCATTTGTTTTGGTGCCTGTTGGAACTAGAGATTTCAGTCTTTCAATCATTTGGGCACCAAGCAAAAATATTTTTAAAAAACAAAATGTCCCTCACTTTTCATTTTTAGCTGTAAATTATGAGTTATGTTATCTGGTCTTTTAAAGCATCCTTGTGTGTGTATATTCTTGATGATTCTTTTATATTTCTCTCTCTGTATATCACCCAGCTGAGAAGGAGGTGTTGTGTTTTCTTTTATAAGAAAACTGGTCAAGACCACAATCTTGCTTTTCTAAGTAAAATTTAAAAAAACTGTTGGTTTTTGCAATTTGGGACAGGTACAGCTGAAGTCCAAATTTTACTACTCTTCATTGGGAAATACAGATTCTGACCTAAATGCTCTGACTAATATATTGTGGAAAGTGTTTCAAATGTTCAGACATTAATAGTTATGAAGTAGAAATAACAGAAGAAACTGCAATTTATTTACTGCAACTTTCCAAAAACTTTTGTCTTTCCATTGTTCCCTGATGAATGCCAGCAACAAAATTGTTTTGGTAATTTTTGGTGATGTGCTGTGAAAATCATAGCAGACATGACATCATTCAAAAAATTTAAAAACACTTTTATTTCTTCAGTCTGCACCATATCAGTTCTTTTCAGACCTTGTTGTTATCAAGGTTTGTGTTAACTTATATTAATAATTGTTATAGCAATAACCTGTATTGTCACAATTTGAGTTCTGACTTGGGTGGTTCACTTTACACATGTTTTTCCTTTTACTACCTGCTCAGTAAATGGAAACTGGGGATGTAGATTTACTATGGCAGATGTTGTTATGGTGATAAATATTCCAGGATCAGCATAGTGAGACTGGGCAAATTGGAGGTTTATTTTGCAAGGTTGTTCAAGTGGGTTTTTATCCCCTGAAGACTAAAGAGTGGTACAATAGAAGTACTAGTGGTAGAAAATACAGATGTGTTCTGCCCCTCACCCCATTCATGAGGCTCTCTCCAAATTTTGGGTTAGATACTTGTGTTACTCTTACAGTAGCTCGGTGCTGATTCTGATGGAATTGTACTAATTCACAGCAGCTGAGAATGTGACTCATACCCTTAGTCTTTATCCCATGAGCCTGTTAAAGCAGAGAACGTGCTTGAGAATAGTTTGCTAATGATGGAGATTATCACATTGCCAGAGGCACTTTTCAAACTGCAGAATTCATTCTTTCTTTTGCTGACATGAGACCTACCTGCTCTTCTCCATCAAACTTCACTCTTTAGAAAACATAGTGCATTTTTATTAGCTCCAATGCATTTCTACAGCATGCTCTAAAAATGAGTTAGGGGAGCAAAGAAACTGAGAACTCAGTCAAGGATTGAGATACTCCATTAAATGTCTCCAAATGAAAACTATTGATTTTTTTTCCCCTCCAGTATTATTACTTTACCCTGAACTTTTTGATAGGGAGCAATATGATGAGCAACCAGTTATCCCCTCTTGGATTCTATTTCTTGGTAATTTGTATGTAGCCTTGCTGGAAAACAGTCCCTGTCTCTGAAGTATTCTGTGTGCATTCCTTAGCATTTTTTCCCATGTGCCTGTTGCAGCACATGTCCAAGAGCAATAACTCCTGCACAGCTCTCCCTGCTGATTTGGGTGGGTACATGAGCGAATTCTCTCCAGATAGGAGCTGTGAGGACAGGTCTCTGAGGCTTCTTGGCAGCAAAAGAAGTTATGCTGAGATTTTGGGTAATAGAAAGAAAGAAGCATGATTGATGTAATTTGGTAATAATCAAAGTAGCATTCAAAAAAAAATAGGGATTTTATATCATTTTAATTTCAAGGTTTTATTAGGACAGTCATAGAATCAGGGTTGGAAGAGGCAAGCAGTAAACCCAGCACCATCACTATAACCATGTAACCACTTAACCACATCACCCAGTGCCAGATCCAGAAGCCTCTTAAACACCTCCAGGGATGGTGACTCCATACCTCCCTGGGCAACCTGTTACAATGCCTGACCACCCTAAAAGTGATTTTTTTTTTTTTTTCCTAATATCTAATCTAATCTCCTCTGCCTCAGTTTGAAGTAATTTCCTTTTAAGGCCATGAAATCTGCACATCAAGTTCAAGGAAAGAACTCCAAGGCTACTAGAAGAGTTGCAAAGTTACTGTTCACAGTGACATGGAGCCACAATTCTTAATTTTCTAGGCACAGTAAATATTGCCAAACATGTTAAATGATGTGGTGATGTGCTAAAATAGCAATGAAACGTTTATTCTTAACAGTTCAATTATAAATGTCAATCTTACTGCATTTTATTTATGCTGGTCATTCAGCAGGGACTTGCTGTCGCTTTTTCTTCTTCTCAGCTTTGTGAGACAGGGTCAGACCCTCTTGTCAGGAGAGTGGCTAAACTCTTCCCTCCCTTGGGAAGAAGTGTGCCAAGTTCAGCCTCTTTCAGCTGCCAAAGTCAAATCTTTATTATAAAAAAAGTTCAGATCTCTCTTATTAGAGAAATGTTGTATTTCTCTTTTCTTTCTCCTTAATATACGACTATGCCTCATTTTGACTGTTTAGAATTTTTCACTAGGCATTATAAAGATTTACCATGGGGGAACTCTGCTGAATTGTCTTCTCTTCATTGAAATCTGGTATTATGTGCCATGGATTCTGTATTCTTATATGTGATGCACTCGCCTCGACTGATTTTGATGCAGAATATTCATTGCTAATCATACTGAGGAACTGCTGTTAAAGAAAAAAAAACCCAACCACAAATTTCAGCTCTATTTAACATTCTTTCCTTTTGCCCTAATATACCCTGAGGATATTATCTTTATTTTTGGAGAGAACTGGTAGTGTTCTTGGGTTAGTTATTGAGATCCAAAATGCTTTTTTTTAGGTCCATCTTCCTAGCATTAGACAAATCCTTTTTTTTTTTTTTTCTCTTTGCATGCTTCCATGGGGAACTACTTTTACAATAATATTTTAATTGCATTTCTGTATGACAAAACCTGTTTTGAAAACACAGCGAACACATTGTTTATCAGTTATGGGATTCCTGATAAGTTGAAATGGATTCTTGCTTACTATGCAGTTGTGAAGTGGTGAGGCTGGTTCAGAGACCAGGATAAATAAGTAATTTTATTTAAACATTCTTGTCAGTGGAAGATTACATGGGCTCTGCTGTAAAATTTTCTTGATTCTGTCCATTCTGTCTGAATGCTTCCATGATGGATGGAAGTGAACACTGTTCTCTGAATTTGTCTGCACTCTTGGTGGTGGTTGTGTTGTGAGTGTTCTCTTTGCAAGCATGCATTTGAACTTGTGTCCAAAAGCATGAGCTATCTGTGGCAGTTTGCAGTGTTTGCTTCCTTAAAGTGAGGTCTTATTTTTGCAAGAGCATGTGGTCAGAAGTGTTGCTTTAGGAGGTGTTTTGGTTATTATAAGGAAGTCTTCAGGGCCTTTGTTGTTCACTTTTTCTCACACTTGCTATTTTAACAAGTATTCTTTGTCAGCCTGTTGGGGAAAAGTGGTTGTTTATTCAAAGCTGTTTCATGAAAATTGTCCAAACCAGATGTAGCAAAGGGAGAGGAACCAGACCTTCTCCTGGTGGCCACCTGTGAGCTTTGCAATTGCATATATTTGCACATCACTTGTGTATTTAGTGGTAGGACTTCACCAGAAGGAGGAAGTGCCTAGAAGTTACATGTCTAGAAGTTACCATTGAATTTTTCTTTGACTTAGACTGTGCATTTAATTTCTTTTGCAACAGTATTTAAGATGTTATTCACTTGAATTTTTGTCTCCTTTTTCCCTTATGTTATTGTGATGATCTAGTGTGTGGTTCTTCTCTTACTTTGCTTTCATGCATGGTCTTCCTCTAGAAGGAAGAAATGTTTTGTTGTTATTTGTTGTAATTCAGAATGGTATGGTCTTCTTTTTTTTCCTAAATATGTGTTACAGTGTTACTCCTTTCTTTGGCTTAGCTTTATTCTAAGCTTATTCTTAAGACTAGAGTTGAAATTTGAATTTTAAATCCATTGTTTCAGCTGAGTTAGTCCGGGCTGTCACTTCAGCAATCCCCTGCAGATATAGAAGGAAATGAGGTGAATGCAATCCTGCAGATTTGATGGCAAACACAAAAATAAGCTGCAGGATAATTCTGCCAACTAAGGACAAATAACGTGGTTTTTTGTTAACAGCTGCTGCTGCTTGATTTGAGTAGAAGATCATCCAGAGTGTACTAGGAATTCATAAAGTACTTCCTTGTATGAAAAGAGCTATTAGATAGCAGAACTGAAAAAAATGATTGACGATGTTAATATGGTTTAATTTATACAACATTCATAAAGAGATATGCAATGGTTTTGAGTTGCTGCTTAAGCTCTAAAACACATATGTAGCATAATCATTATTACCTCCTTTATTTCCTACTAAATTTAGCATTTCTAGAAGATGAAAGTAACAGAATGTAGTGAATGGCCAGAGTGTGTTTCACTGGCACAGGTTGTAAAGGATGCCAAAAGGGGGGACAGTTTTTAGAAGTGCTAAGATGCTGCTACTCTTGACCCAATGAGGGACCCACCAGAATGGGATTTGGGACCACTGAAGTTTTTCCTCAAAGAAGCAAGTGTACATAATGCTTTGATCTTCAGCAGTGAACAAGTATATATTGCTGGAACAATACCATCTTAGGTAATTTATGTTCAAATATGCTTTGCATAGCACATGAATTTTAATGCAGATGAAGCTGCCAACATGCAAACCATGGATCGCTGTTAATTTATGGTGTGAGTGATCTGCACAGGAAGGAACCTTTGAGCAGTACTTCAAAACAGGAGATATGTGTTTAAGGAGAAAATCCTAGGTGTTTTAGACATTTATCAAATGTAAATTAGAAGCAAGGCATTCTCTTTCATTTGCCTTTTAGACTCTTGGGAATTTGAAGGTGGCTTAGGCTAATTTTTATCTTTCTATAAAAACTTGATTCTGAGAAGACATTTTAAACCTCAATGTTCATTTATGTGCAATTAAAGTGACATCAAAAATCACTAGAAATCCTGATGTACTCAGTTCAGCAGATTATAAATTTTCTTAAAGGTGTTCTGATTCCATGCTGGGGAAACTTTCAAGTTTTCATATAGAACACACCTTTCCACTAAAACCAGAGGACAGCACATATATTAGCATTTGGCAGTGAAAACACACTTCTGTGTTTTTTGCTATGAATTTCGTGATAATTTTTCATATTGGCAATAAAAACTTAACAGCAAAGTCATCTTCTTTCAAGCAGCTAAGTACTTTACTAAAAAGTCACCATTTTGAGATTTAGTTGAATTTGATAAAACTTGAATTTTATTTTGTCTCATCTCTTACAGTTCACATTGCTTGAGACTTTCTGGACAGGAGCTACATATTCATGGCACTGGGCTGTGCAAATTGGCAGCAACATCCACAGAATCCACAAATAATAATTGCAAATAAAACCTAGTCACAAAATCACATGTGGTCCAACCTTTTGCCAGCATTAAATTCTTTCTTGCAGCATGTTTCCTGATAATTATATTGTGGAATGTCACACTGGCTTATCCCATATGTTAATTAATTGCTTTGGCTTGCTTATGAATTTTAACAAAACTTCTGAAAGCTGTTTTTTAATCTGCTGTAGTCACTACCCCCATACTGTGCAGAGGTTGTTTGGTGAAAATTCCGAGTGAATGATTACAGTAGCAGAGCTCCAATTATTTTGAGAGACAGACTCAATCAGAATTGTGAGTTTGTAAGTAAATTGTGAGATAGAAAGAAGGAAGTGAGCCATAGAATTTTATCTGTGGAAACCAACAGCTTTCTTACCTTCTTAATATTTTCAGAAATCTTTTCCATATATTATTGATTTTGAAAATAACACTTTTGCTTTAATTTTCTTTGAAAAGCTGGAAGATTAAAGCAGTAATCATAGTCAGGATTCCTCTTCAAATTACCTTGAAGGTGTGATTCTGTTGCCAAGCACTGTTGTACAAATCCATAATACCCCATATTGCCCTGACAGCTTTATGTGCCCTGCATCAGCCACTGAGGGGGAGGCAGACCTAATAGAACACCTCGTTAGTGTGTTTATTGCTGTAGAATTGGTTTCCCAGTGTGAATATACTCATTTTTTTGTGTCTACTAAAGCCATAGACTCCTACAACTCACTCCTGACAAATCACACAATTTAAAACTGTACCAACTTGGGAAGATTTGCTTTTTCCTAATATATCTGGATATTGTAATGGTGCAAGCTGTTACTTCAGCAATATGAGTTTTATATTGTAGAGCAAGACAACTCCATTTGTACTAAAGCTCTTTGTGTTCAGACACCTGTCAAGTGAATTCTTCCCTTCTCATACTTTACCTGTGCATGATCACTCATTTTTCATTTCACATCACTTTTGGTTTTGAGTTTTATACCTTACTGATGTTTTTGTGGATGTTTCCTCACAAATTTATTGATCATGAAGGTTTCAAAATAATACAAATGACTGTTCTTAAAAATTTTTAAAAATAGTTCCTTAAAAATAAATCTCCTGGATAATAGCAAATACGTTTTCCTTGTGGATTTAAACACTTAGAAGTGTCACAAATGATAAGCTGCATGCGCAGCATTTGTTTCTTCATGATTAACTTAATGAGACCATAAAGATCAGTGTTCTGCAAGAAACTTCTCCCACATTATATTGACAATGTGAGGCCAGATATGATTTCAAAATGCTTCTCATTTAAAATGAGACTCTGTGCAGTGGTACAAGGTGATGCTATTGCACTTAGAGGAGAGCATGAGAAAATAATTGAGTAATAGTTTCAGAAAACCTTTTGCATAGGTACTGCTTTGCAGGCTTTATGAGGATTAAACCTTTTTAATGTCTGTGTTATAATGGGTTCAGTAATATAGAAATATTGAATGTAATTGACTTTTTAATTAGATGACTTGTGTGTATCACAGGTATTCCCACAAATATTTCATGATAACAAGCCCCAAAGTTCTTCACAGTGCCCTGGCCAGTTCTGAAATAGAAATTGAGAAATAAAAATACAACATACCAAAAGATTTTGAACATTACAGTTCTTCAGGCAATTAAGCTTTGTAGTATTTTTGGTCTTACTGTGGTCAATTTTTGCCACGTTTTTTTTTTTCCCAGTGAGAATTTTGTTATCAGGCCTTGTCCAACTTGTAACTGTGAAGTAGTGAATTGATCCTCTGGAATTTGGAGTTCTGGGGTGACTGGTGTACCAAGGTTGATTATTGCACTAAATATCTTCTATCCTCAAGTGAAGCTGCAAAGGACAGAGGAGGCTTTACATTTCTTAAACTTAAGCCAAACCAGAAACAGGAAAATTCTGTGATTTGAGTCAGCAGGGAGCATATTTGGGATTCAAACACAGATGCAGGAAAAGAACAAATCTGTTGAGTGTCTAATATAAGAAAGTCTTTCCTTGTGTTTGAGTTGAACAAATACATCAAAGTGCTCTTTAAAGATTACTGATTCAAACAGCAGCAGTGGGTAGGGGACTGTAAGCTTGTTGAGTCTTAGACTTTTCAATTTACTTCAACTACCACTGATACTCAAGGAATTACAACACATGCTGTAATTACAACACATGCTGTAATGGTCAAAACCATAGATTTGCATATTTAATGTTCTGAAGTGACAGATGTTTATGCATTTGACATCATTTTTAAAAAAGTTTTCTTGAAACATTCATGAAAATCTGTGTTAGCCAGTGTGGTGGATTTAAAGATGTAAGATGCATTCATCTCTTACAATGTAATTTAAAAAAGGCAGTTTCAGTCAGGTCTAAAAAATGAAGTCTTGTCTTTGACCTTAGAGACCTCACCAGAAGGTGGAAGTAGTCCAGACTGAAAGATGGGAGGGTGGCTTTGGGCTGGTGCTGCAGATCACCACCAGTGAGGACCATGGGTAGATATTCTGAGTTCCAGTCAAACCTTGGAATCTACTATTTACTTTCTTCCAGTGAGATGTCTTTGAGGAACCTTGTTGTAGGGTGACCATCAGGCACCTTACTGTAGCTGGGATTTGATCTTGCAGTGGTTTGCAGCTCCCAGACTTGGAGAGAAGATCTTCAGCCCTTTCTCTTAGTGCTGTAACTGCAGAGCTGCTTGGCAGTGACAAGCAGAGCTCTGAGCTGCTGCTGGGATCCCATGTGGCTGCAGCTGGGAGCTCTTGTCTTCATGGCAAGGCACAGACCAGGTGTAGTGATTGTTAATTCCTGCTTATTCAACAGCTGACTTTACCTATTCAGATTTTATTTAGTGGGGACAGCAGTGTGTCAAGATCTCGTTTCTGCTGAGACCTTTTCCCATTACTTCAGTTAAAAGTATCCCTGTGACTCCTCTTTTGGATATCCAGGATTGTATGGTTCCCAGCTAATTATGTTAATGAGTTCTGTTCTCTCTGGATCCCCTGAATGAATATTACTTCAGCTATTAAAGGAAAGCAGTCATCTTAGGGCAGGATGTAGCTGTATTATGTTAATACTGTTCACTATTTCCCTTTATTATTTGGTGAAGTATGCAGGTAAAAACCATGGAGAAATGCAAGTTTAAATAGACTGGGAATGTTTGAAGAAGATTCATTTTAAAAAGAAACAATTAAGGTGTAACTATTTGATCGGCTTGGCTGGGGAAGGAAGGGAAAGATGCATCATTATAAAGAAGAAATAGAAGGTACAATAAAATAACAGATTCGTAGACATTAATTGATTTTGTGTCTGATCCTACCTAATAGAAGAAAATCTCTAAGATTTCTGCATAGAAAACACACTAAATGGAAATATATTTATTTAAAGTACCTTAAGGAGCTTTCAGAGAGTTTGTGTGCCTGCACTGCCTTTCCCTTGGTCCTTGCAGGGTAGATTTTAATATTTACATATGTTTTTGCCACGGGCATAGTTGATGGCATAGTTGATGCCATTTTGTTAATGGAGAGGGAGATCTCCAGCAACTCCTGCATGTCCAGTGAGTTTCTGAGCAGCCCTGGGCAATTCATTTGGCTTCTGTGCTGTTTGCCAGGTGCTCAGCAGTGTCTTGGTGAATAAAAACATGGGGTTGCCTTAATGTGCTGCTGTGGAATGGCAGTGTAACTCTGTGGTATTAGTGCAGAGCTGTGGAGCTCAAAAAACATAATGAGTGATCTGAGCATAAATTTGATGTTGGATTAATTTGGTGTCTGCTTCCCAGGACATGAGGGCAGCCTTTTCCTGCTCAGGAGGTTCAGCCGTGCCTTTTCTTTGTACTTTGATGATAAGTCACAAAATTAGCAGAGAGCAATTCCTTAATGAATCACTAGGACTCATTCTCCCTTTGTGAAAAATAAGATTTGATTAATCTTTCATGTGATCAGCTTCCATGCCAGTGTGAAGAGAAGCTGTCAAGTGGTACCAGTTCAGCAGAGGAGCTGCTGTGGCCGCAGTGCGTCCGCGGGGATGCGGGGCTGGCAGATCCTTGCCTTGCAGGCTGCAGGCAGCACTCGAGGAAAAAGAGGTTGTTGTGTGCCCAGCCAGCTGCTGGTGTGACCTCGTAGGGCTGGAAGAATGAGGCTGCTGTGGGAGGCTCTTGAAGGGTAGGCAGGGTCTGTATCTGTCACTGAAGAATTGGAAATTTTAAGTGATGTGAGAAGGCCTAGCAGTCTTTGTGCATGAAACCAAACAACCACCCCAAGCAGATTGTATTAAATTGATTTTTTTCTTCCTCTTTGCTTTTTCTTTCCACTTCAAATAAGCTTTTTAGAATTTCTAGGTGATACTTGGCATACAAAGGGCCTGCTTTCAGCTGATTTAGTTATATCAGAGCATGCACAATACTGTAATTTTGTTAACATTTAGAAATAACACTGACTAGAGGTTGTTTTTAGTGTGTTAGACATTGATCAAGAGTTTTTTTGATTATATTGTTATTCAGCAAGAAAACTTTCAGATACTTGCTAAGTGCTTCTAAATGAATGAATTATGCTTTTTGCCATGCTGCTCAAAAGCAACAGTCTTGGGTTTAAAATTAGTTTCTGAGCTGTGGACTGGAAACTTTGGCTTTTGTGTGGTGTGTGTGATGACTTGTGTGTGTAGTTAGACTTGTCTGTGAAGGTGTTGATGGGAGCAAGTTTTTCCATTAGATGAAGTGGTTCAAATGTATTTCTTCATTCTGTATTTCTTTATTCAAATACAACTTCTGAATCTGAAACAGCATCTTACAAATGCAATGAGCTTGAGTACAGCTCAAGTGTTTTACACTGACTTACCTGCTGCTTGAACTTACCTACCTTGAATTGCTGCAGCCTTTGCCAAGGTCACCCTTGCACAGAGTGGATACAGGTCTAAAATACTGGTGGTTAACAGCTTCTCTGTAGAAAGCTATAATGATGTGGGTATGAGGTTTTTTTTCATAATACCAAGACTCAGTAGGAACTTTTAAAAGTATTTCTTGTGTTTCCTGTGTTTTAGTCCCTTTTAAACAGGGTTTTGTTGGGTGTGTTATTTATCTGACCTCAAGAGCAGAAGGGAGTTGCTTGTTACAATTGAGCTGCTGTGTTTTCAGAAGCTGCAGGGAAGGCAGGCTCTCTTGGCATCAAGGTGGTCCAGTTGCTTTTGAGAGGAAAAGCACAAATTTTTCTGCTAAGAAAAACAGAAGTCAGAGGCCTCAGAATGAAATGAAAGGAATGGAAAGTCTGAAGATGTATCAGGTCTAAGGTTGCTCTTCTAGCTTTCAATTCCTAAACTGCCTTTTTAGGCTTAGGGTACAAAGTGAAAAGACTTTAATTTTTAGTATTAATTAGGTACCTAGTAATGAAACTGATTTTTTCCCCTGCTACTTCCTGCTTGTTACTTAGAGTGAGATTTGTAGTTCTGAGAACACGTGAGTTAACTCGCCTGTGTCAAGTAGAGTCTCAGTGCCTTTCCTTTCCTTGAGCACAGTAGTAAAGTAGGAAGCTTTTTTTTTTAATGTTGGTAAATCAGCTAATAGTAGTATGGTCAAAGAAAACAAACCAAAAATCATTTGGGTTTTAGTTCAGTAGTATAGCACAGAGTGCTTTTACAGAAGAAAAAAAAATGTTTTCTTAAGCTATGTGATGTTTTTCTTAAGTTATGCAGCTACTTTGATTTAAAATCCTAGTTCTGTACTTAAAATGTTAGTTCTTCTTTACAGTTCAGAATGCTTGTTCACTTGTTGCTACAAATTGCTGGTGTAAGTGCTGACTTGTAAGAGCCAATACAGAAATGATTTTGTGCCAAGATAACCAAGACTAATATAAACTTTGTCTTTGTTTTCAGTCCAGAGGAGCTTCCTGTCCATGATGCGGTGATAGAAAAGGTAAGTCCACTGTCCTCCAGGTTTTACTAATGAGTAAACATTTACAGATTTACAGCTTTTAAAAATATAAATCATTGTGAAATGAGTTGATGAAGCATTTTAGTGATTTGCATTTTCAGAGAAGTACATTCTAAGTCCCCTAAGAGCTGTGTCCTTGAGGCCACATTAACTCACCCACAGATCCCTGGGAGTCCACTTGATTTTACATTTGCTCCTGTCAGTGAGAGTGAATATTCCTCTCCCATTACGTGGCCTAGTGAAGGAAATGGAGCTCCTTAAGAGCTCACACCCAGCTCTGCCCTGAAAGAGTGAAAGCTGTGGTCCTGTGCCAGGAGCTGCCATCAGCTGTGCAGGGGGATGGATGATGTGGGTGAGGTGGTGGCACTGACACCCAGGTGTGTGCTGCTGTCCTGAGGAGCGTGGGGTGCTTTGCTGCTTTGGGAAATAGTGACATATCCTACTGCCACCACGGTGTGGTGACCTCCCTTGTAATGCTGAGTTGCTGGGCTGGGTGTATTTCAGATGTGTGCAGGTCCTGTTGGCAGCTGCTGCGGGTCCTGGTCCAAAAATCCTTCTGCTGCTGGAGGGTTCTGGAGAAGTAGTTTGGCAACTGATGTGTTGGGAATGTGGAAAAATAATGGGGAACTGAATTTCTGCTTGTCTGAGTCTAGTTACTCTTGGTATTTCCCCTTAGTCAGTCGGGTCTGTTGTTACCTCCAAGACCAAATCAAATCAGAAAACTCAAGATAAAGTATTTAAAGCTGTAAGTTTAAGTTAGCTCTCTTGGCTGCACAAATCAGTAGAATACATGGAAAAAGGGTGGAATGACATGGAATGACTTAGTTCAAGGCAGCTCAGCTCTTTGAGTGTTAAGAGCAGCAGTGCTTCTGAAAATTAATTATTTTGTGCTTCAGTTATATAATGAAGCTAGTAAGAGATGCTTACTGTGAAAGAGTAGAACTCGTCTCTTGTTTTGCCTTGGTTCATGCGTGGTTTTGCATACACAGCCTGAAATAGTTGCCTTTTCCTGCCATGTTTCATTACATTTAATAACACAGTGAGTGTATGTATAATTTCATTTCCATCAGAAAGACACAGCAGGGGGGATGAGTGTCTGAGCAGAAATATTAGGCAGCTTGCAGCTATGGTGGAAGATGTGTTTTGAAGCTCTGATTCACTGTGGCTTTGTAGCTAGCCTTAAATTATTTGAGGGAAATAGTGTCTTAGTTCTCTGTCCCAAATTGTGTTTGTGCTGTCTCAGTGTCAGCATAAAAACTCTATTTATGGAGTTAGTGTTAAATTGCAAGTCTAGTGTGTTTTAATAATCATCCAGTGATGCTCCTGCATTAGACTCCTGGTTACACTCCTGATGGTATCCTGACCTCTGCTGGTCTGAGCTTTATCTGGCTCCTGTCAGCAGGGTTTGAATCTTTGCAATTTTCTAGATACCATCCATAAGGATTACATAACATTGTGTTATGTTAATGTAGGCTAAGATTAAAAGCTTTTTGCACAATGTCTTTTGAAGTCACTGGGCAGAACTATTTATGCTTTCCTCTTGCCTTGTGAATTTTAAAAAATATTCCTAACTCAAGTTTTCATATTATTTGGAACTTACGTAAAAGGCTGATACCCTTGTGAATTTGGAATCTGTTCTTCAGATACCAAAACCCCTCAGGCTGGGATTTCTGTGTGTGTATTTGTGTGTGTGTGTTTTTGCTCATAATACCTTAACTCTGCATTAACAGTAATAATTACTCATTTTGGCGCTTCGTTACTTTGCTGCACATTTGATGCCTTAAATGCATCAAATCATTGTCCTGCATTATGAACTATTTAACCTTGATGGATCATCCAGCACATCTCAGATAAAACAGGGGGAGGAAAGATTTTCTGGAGGGGGAAAGGAGACAGAGAACTGACCTCAGGAAATCTGGAGTCTGTGTCTGACTCTGATTTTGAAGTTCTATGAAATGTTTTGTAAGTAATTTTCAGTTAGGTTCTGTCATTGGTTTACTTGATTATAAATTCTCTGGGGAGCAGTTCAACAAGTTCTGGTTTTGTGGGAGGTTTCTGCTGAAGCATTGCTTTAAGCCTCAGCCCCTGGCACATGTGCTCTCTAGGAAGATGGAGTATTGCACACCAGAGGGGTGCTTGGCAACTTCATGATTTTTGTGCTTTCACTAGTGCATTGTTTACTGACATGAGAGTAGGAAACAGCTCTGCTTCAATTAGGGATTCTGTTGCTCCCAATGGCAAAAATGCTTCAAAGTGTAAAATGTACTCAGAAGACAGATAATTGATTTTTTTTTTCCTTTTTTTGGTGACAACTACATGGAACTTGTCTGAAAGAGCAGTAGCAACATCCCTCTGCTCTGCAATGAGCTGCCTCACATCTGTCTGTGTTTTCAGTGTTGTACCTGTTAGACATAAAAGTGAACATAATTCAGACAGGGAAAGAAATAGCTAAAAGTTTTCAAGAACTGAACACAGAAATAATTGCTATTTTGACTACAGTAGCATCACTTGTGAATGGGTAAATTGACACAAAGACATAAAAGCTTGAACAAACATACAATTGAAGTGAGCTTCTGGCTCAAAAGACCAAAAATCTTGAAAGCAGATCAAACATATAAACAAAAAGACTGTGGAAGCAGATAGGGTTTTATTTTTCTTACCAATTACATGAACAACCTGTTGAGGGCAGAGACCTTTCCTGACTTCCTGTTTTTCCTGCAGTGTAAGCTATGCCTAAAGAACAGCTGCTTTAAGAGATGTTAAAAATGCTGATTCCTTAAAGGGGTTGCAAGTGTGAAGGTGAATCAGAAACAGTGTCGTGAAATCTTGGAAGCAATAGTTTTTTTAGCCTTCAAAAACTCTTAAGAAATGTCTTTTTAAAAAAATTTGCAAGGCAGGTATTTGAGATATTGCCCAATACAGCCAGAACCTGAACAGGAATGTGGGCAGTTGATTGCAACATGAGTAGTTAGATAAAGTTGAAAGAGTAGAGGCACTTCTTTTCCCCATTACATTTTTATACTTGTGTCAGGCTTACAGAATTTGAATTCAAACAAAAAATAACTTGAAAATCCAAACCAACTTGTTTCCAGGACGTTTTGTGGACCTATCATACATAGTTGGGGTGGACCTAAACTTCATCAAGTTATACTTCTGCTAATGCAAGGCTTTGAGCTCCTGGATTAAAGAAGTTCAGGAAGTTAAAGAAGCCCATTTTATTGCATTGGTAGCCAAGAAAGAATGCACAAATTCTGATGGGTAAAAGCTACAAGTAAAATTAGCTTTCTATTGGGACAATAAGTAATAATTTTCTTTTATATTCCCCCCAACATTTTGGATGCAATTGACTTTATAAATACTTAATGAAAGTATTTATAACTTTTCAGTATCCTGCAGAGCTTTAAAATTAAACTTTTACATTGTTACCAGATTGAATCACTAACCATATGAATATCCTTCCTGTCTTTATTAATCCCTGAATTTGAAGGTGGGGTAGAGGGGCTGTCCTTTACAATAAAACTAAATTCTTGTTTATATTCAACTCTGAAGACAAAGCATTAGCCACACACATACATTTTTCTGCTTTAACCTTTCCAGTCTGGATCTTCTGCTCCAAAGCTTTATGAGAGAATTGAAATAGTCTCATTAAAAACATGTAACAACATACAGCTAACTATTAACTTCGTGGTACAATCAGAGATACTTTGCAAAATATAAAACTGAGCTGCAAAAATAAGTGCTACAAGTCTTATCACTGGAGCTAACAAAATACAGATTTTTGGTCCTGTGGTGCCAAAGTGCCTTGAAATTCTGTGGGCTAAGATGGCTGATTCCAAGTGCTTGTTTGGTCCCCAAATTTGAGAAGTTGATGGCAACTCTAGCAATATTTTCATAAACAGAAGGGTAGTCTCTAAGGTAGTAGGGCTGTACTTGCTAGACTACTTAATGTAACTATTTGTTTTGAGAAAATGGGGTTTGTTTTGGTTTGGATTCTCATTCTGTCACCTTGTTACTGAAATACTCTTGTCAGTAATAAAATTTAAGCTAATAGATCTTCAGAAGAAATCCTTGATGTTAAGTTACAGGGTAATTCAGGTGAAAATGTGCCTGAATTCTTCAGGAGGAGAATTATGACAAGGATTTCTAGCTTTTAATGTCTAAAAATTAAAGCTTATTCCCACTTCTGCTCCTGTGCTGTCACTCTTGCATGCATTTGTTTTTGTTCATTTTTAACTTTGTGCCTTTTAAGAAGGGATGGTTTGTGTGATCACTTGCAACCAGAAGCTAATGATGGTTAGGGCAAATCTGGAGAAAGAAGATCATTTCAGAGACAACTAACTTTTAATTGGCTTGCAGCAGAAATTATTTTCCTGAAAACTGAGTATAAAAACAAATAGAAGTTTTGGGGGGTTTTTTTGGTCACTTGCCAAATATGTAAAAAAGAAACTTCTAGAAATCTTGTACTTAATCTCCTCTTATGAAATATAGTTTGTCCATAGTGCTGAAAAGAAGAGTTTCTGCTTGGATTTTGGTTGACTGGTTTTTTGGATGTTTTAAATGAACTGATGTTACTCTTTGCTGTTCTCAGATGACTGAATAAAAGGCTCATAAGGCTCTGTTAAACTTTTTCTTGTTGTTTTTAAAAAACATCAACAACTTTAAATGTGTTCATTTTGGAGATACTAAAAAATTCTAATTCCTTTTCAGCAAAAGAACCTTGAAATTGAAAGAACTGCAAAATGGCTTAAGATGCTGAAAAGCTGGGAAAAATACAAGAATAGTGAAAAGGTAAAATTCTGCATGGCTGAATGTCATTGGCTGTCATGTTGGAAAGAATGCATACCCTGAAATTAGATTGCCTGTGTTGGTATCTGAAAAAAACCCAAATTCCACACGGAAATAATAAGGTTTTTTGTTCTTCCAAAATGCAATAATACCTAATAACCCAATAGTAATTACCCAACAAAATTGGTGATCAAATGCAAGGAATTGTGTTCATATCAGGTGTGCCATTAAGTGCTAAATATTTTACTTTCTTTAAGAGCTAGATGGGGACTTCCATGTGAGCAATTTACTTGCTGGAATTGTGGTCTTGGTCTTCTTAAAATTATGGAAGAATTTCAGCTGGAAAAAAATTTGCTGGAGAGGCTGTATTCCCAGCACTGGGCTCTGGGAGAGGTTTCATAGCTGGTCTTGTGGCTGTTTGGTGGATAATGCACAGAATCCCAAATTCAGATTCCTTCTTCTCTTCAACACAGCTTAAGACTTGTGTTAAGCTGTCTTAACACAAGCTGTCTTTGCATTTTCTGTTGGGGTTTCTGTTGGTATAGCTCAGAATCTAGAAAGTCAGTTTCCTTAGATTATGATGTGAATGCATGAAAAACAATTACTTGTTCCCAAAAAATTTCTCATAATCCTACTTTCTGCCCTCCCATTTTCTCTTAACTGTTGTGACTTTGTTTGTTTCTTTGTTTTGTTAATGTAGCAGTAAGGAGATTTTAAGATCAAATATGTTCCCAAGTCAAAGGGACAATAAAAAACCCCTCCATAACAGCTGCTTTGTTTGCCAAGAGAATGTTAAATATGACCTTTCAGGTAACACAATAACCACGTGTCATCTAAGCAGCAGTGGTTGTGCTCTTCAGCCATTGGTGACATCAGTCCACGAGACACTGACTTAAATAATCCTCTCTTCACCAGGCATGCAGAAGGTCTGGCAGATCAGCAGAGCAGAAAGAGTTTCAGTTCATGTAACAAATTATAGGCTGAACTATAAATAGGGGCTGGAATAATTCAATATGTTCATAAAGGGATGAACTTCACTTGAGGCTAGGAAAAATTTTCACTCATTGTTGAACTCTAGTGAAGCACATGAGATTTAAAAAACAAGGGTGTTTTCTTTAATCTATCTCACATCTTGTGTGCTAAGTGAACCAGAAGATACAGAATAAAGAATCAGCTGCCTCCTCCTCCTGAACATCCAGTTGAAAGCCAGACATTATTTGTCACTGCTCCTTATGGAAAGCCTGGCTATGTTCTCAGAGCTGTGCAAAACTCACAATTAAAGGCAGTTTCTATCTGGAAGTGTGTTGGAAGAATGTACCAGCTTTCCGAGCTCACATTCTTGAAGCATGGAAAGAGTAGTTGCAGGAACAGTTCCTGAGTCTTGTTTTCTGTCTTCACTTGACTTGATAAAGTGGTTAATGTTAGAGGAACAAATTGCTAAAGAAAATGAACAGCCTGTGTGGTACAAGACTGACATCACCTGACACTGCCATGGTTTCTGTGCAGTCAGGCTGCTCCTGAAATGAGTGTGCTTTAAAAACAGCACTGAAGGGAACATTGCAGCAACAACAACAGTGACAATGTTATAGGAATTATAGATTATAATTGTCCTGATGGCTTGTTTTTGGAAAATGGCACATTTGAGACATGATTGTGCTCTTAAGTAGGTAGGGAGACTCAGAGAAAGTGATGGTCTCAGGTATACAGCAGGTATGTACAAAACACAGGACTTTGGACAGCCTGTTTGTGATGAGCCTTCATAATATACAGCTGAGAGAGCTTTGCCTTGAAGGAATTTGTTCATACTGTACACATATTGTAAATGAATCCATATATTTGATTCCATTATCCCAAACTGTCATATGCTTAATTGCAAACTACAGTCACTCAATACTCTTGCAGAGCTGCCTATAGGCTGCTTCTCAACTTTTTTTTTTCTTTTGTCATAACTTCACTAAGAGAATTAATGAGAAAACATTAACACACTGGTGGGTGTGTGTGTGCATTTGAGATGTTTCACTTTACATCTTCTCCTGGTCTTGACTGCTGAAAAATATACATATACACAAGAATATTTTATATCTATCTGTATATGGAGACATATATATATTTATGTATACACAAGAATATATATATATGAGCAATAGATGAGGCATCTGGAAACTTCATACTGTTTTCCCATTAGAACTCTTGTGCTAAATCTTGTAAAAAAGATGGGGTGTGGAATAGAGATTAGGAATGTATGCCCATGAGGAAATGTAAAAAGGTGGAAGAGTTGTCAACACTGAGACCAGAAATGGCCACATGCTACCATATTTGGGTAATAGTTTAGAGGTAGTGAAGTATGATAAATAATAATAGAGTACATGTACAGCTCCATAACAGTGTAGAATCACAGAATCATGGAATGGCCTGGGGTGGAAGGGACCTTATTGATCATTGAGTTCCAGCCCCCTGCCATGGGCAGGGCCACCTTCCACGAGAACACCTTCCTCAGAGCCTCATCCAACCTGGCCTGGGACACTTGCTGGGATGGGGCAGCCACAGCTTCTCTGGGAACCTGTGCCATGGTCTCACCACCCTCACAGGGAAGAATTTCTTTCTTATATGGGAGGTTTTCTTGTTGCCTTTATGTCCTTGGCCAGATTTGATCTCACCACAGCTTCAGCTCTCTAACTGATCCCTGACTGCTTGGACAATCTCTCTGTATTCCTCCAAACTGCCTGTCCTTGCTTCTTCCCCATAGGCTTCCTTTTTCTGGCTGAGATTGTCCAGGCACTCCTGTTCATTCATAAAGGCCTCCTGGTGCTTTTGTCTGACTTGCTCTTTGTGTATAAAACTCCTTGATTCTTGTGTGGATATTTAGGCAATTCTTGCAGTGGAGTTTTCATGCTTCTTACAGATACCACTCTGAAGTGTGTAACTGCCCTTGTGTCTTTGCTTGATTGATATTTGTCAAAATAAAGCTTTCATCTCCCCATCAGTCATTTCTTATGCAGGAAGTGTCACAGAGCAGCAAAGTTTGTGTTTCAGCATGGTCCTTCTCTAGTTTGTGCTTTTATTTCCTATTTGTATTCTACTGCTTAGTAGTTCAGGGTACAATCAACCACCCACAGATAGTAAATCCTTCCTGGCTTAGTATGATCATAACTTTCAGGAAAGATTAAATAAAACTGTTCTATGTTGTATTCCCATTTGAGTATTTCCACCAAAGTATTTCTGTCTTTCCCTGTCTGCCTTCATCTATCTGTGATTGAAGTTGCCTAAATTGAAGGGGAAAGGAAGAAGAGAAACAATCAGGGTAGCTGCCATTTCCAGCTGTTGTGGCATTCACACACAGGATAATAATCAAGTCTCCAGTTCGTTTGGAGTCTGAGCACAGAGCCTTAATGAAGAACCCTCTTTGCATTCCTGAGATTTTTGAATGAGACGGAGCAACTCTTCTATTTACACTTTTTCTTCCTTTTATGCAACCCACAGAAGCTGAAGAACCTCTAAAGGCAGCAGCCTTTATAAATATATTTTCTTTTCATTATAAATATACTTTCTTGTGAGACTTCAGATTTTAATTCTTATGCTTCTCATCACGGATTCTTTTTGAGGTGGCAGAGTCCCTTTGCGACTTGTGCAGCTCTGCCTGACAGCTGAGAAAGTTTTATTTTCAAGAAAACCAACTTGATATCTTGCAGGAGCAATGAGGCCAGTTGCCACTCTTCAGGCCAGTGCTGTGTGACAGTGCCCTCATTTCTCTTTCCAGAAACCAGTTGGGTTTGTGAGCTGGAGAGATGGGGACCAGGCAAGGAAGGGGGAGGTTGTATGTTTTCCAGGTGTTTTTGCATGTTGGACATTATGGCCTTCATTGAGATGATAGCTAAATTTTTTTTTTGTCTTCTTGCTTCATAAGGATTTTAGTTCATTCTGTATATTCAGTATATTTATTGGTCCAATTTGTTTTTGCATGAGAAGCTCCTTTGAATTCCCACATGACAGGGCCTCATTTAGTGTCAGTTTCTCCTACCTACTTGAGGATCAATAATCTTATTAATACTTGCAGGAGTTTGACTGCTGTCCTTGTCTGAATGTCAGCTTAGATGTGCTACAGAACTTAAATCTGTATTTTTATGTATCCTGTTTGTATAATTAGATGTATTGAGGATCACTTTCTTTTTTCTATGTCCTGTGCTGACAGGAACATCCCAGATCCCATAACCCCATTCTTTGAATGATAAATGTTTTCACAGATGTGTCTTTTTATTGAACTCTGAGTTTATGTATTTGTGCTTTGTTTTGAACTATTATCTTAAGAAAGCCTTAATCTGCACAAATTATTTAAAATTACTCAGTATTTTACCTTCCCAGAAGCAGAAGAAAAAGTAACTTCCTGAATTTTCTACTTTCTGTTTTAATTATTAATTTAGAGGGAGCAGGGAAGTAGATGAGAGTTCTGCAAGTATGTAGATACAAGCAGCATTTCTCAGCAGATTTTTACCTGGTATTACATAAGGACATAAAAGACAGCAGAGGGCACTAGCATGGTGCTTATGGTAAAGACATTCAGCTAGCTTATAATCAGTGTGCTCAATTATATTTTCTTTAACTGTTTGGTGACTGAGTGATTATCAGAAATGAATTTTGTAGTGAAGTGTGTATGAGTTCCCCCCCACTCCTCAAGATGCAGCACAGCTGTGTCATTTTCACAAAACTGCAGCATTGCACAGGGTCACAGAAAGGTTGGGCTTGGAAGGGGCCTCTGGAGGTCACCTAGTCCAGCACCTGCTTGAGCAGGGCCACTTCCAGCTGCCCAGGACCATGTCCTGCTGGCATTTGAGATTTCCAAGGCTGGAGACACCACAACCTGACTGGCTGACCTGTGCCAGTGCTCTGTCACCCTCACAATGAAAAAATGTTTCCTGGTGTTCAAAGGGAATCTCCAGTGTTTCAGTTTGTGCCCATTGCCTCTGGTTGTGTGACTGGGCACCACTGAACAAAGCCTGGCTCTGTCCTTTTTGCACTCTTCCTTCAGGGTGGTGCAAAAGACAAATTGATAAGATCCCCCTGAGCCTTCTTTGCTTCTGGCTAAACAGTCCCAGCCCTCTCAGTCTCTCCTCATGGCAGAGGTGGTCGAGTCTCATCATCTCTGCAGCCCTTTGCAATGTGTCCATGTCTGTCTTGTGTTGAGAACTGGACTTACCTCGCTGAGCAGAGGGAAAGGATCCCTTCCCTCAGCCTGCTGGGAATGCTTTTGTCTGGTGCAGCCCAGGATACCACTGGCCATCTTTGCCTCAAGGGGCACTGTGCTGGTTCCTGCTCAGCTTGGTGCCTACCAGGGCCCCCAGGTCCTTTTCTTCTGAGCTGTTTTCTGGCTGGTGACCCCTGGAATGTTCTGATGCCTGGGGCTGTTCCTTCCCAGGTGCAGGACTTGGCCCCTCTCCTTGTTGAACTCTGTGAGGTTTCTGACAGCCAATTTCTCCAGCTTGTTAACATCACTCTGGATGCCAGCACAACCCTCTTGGTGTATCAGCCACTCCTCTCAGTTTTCCATTGGATATGAAATTTTTCACACTCGTTTCCATGTTCTTGTTTGTGCACTGGAGCCTATGCCAGACTGAGTGACATTTCTCTCTTCCGTATTAGATGGTGAAAGTCTTTGGTCTTGTGTTCTGCTGAGTCTGTAGGCAGGATCTGGTAATGACTTGGGATGACTGAGAGCTTTTTCTCTGCCTCAATAAAAGAATAGATGGAACAGCAGAGTCATTTGAACACGGATCTAAAATGGTTTGCAAGAAACTGAATGTTATTTGGGTTTATTCTGTCAGGCAGTGCAACAATTCAGAAATTAGCTACTAAAAATGTTTGCTTTCCTCCTGGATTTTTTTTGGGCATAGCTGAAGTTGGCTGATGAAGCTGTTCACCTCTCTGTCCTTTCTGCTCTTTTTAAAGTTATATTTGCAACTCACTTTCCAAACTTTTCTGTGAAAAGTGCTTCCACAGTTCTCTGTCTCTGTTTTTACTTACTGCTTTAAGGGCTCTTCTAGCATTTGGCTGTTTCAATCTAGGCAGTGCAGAAGATGGGAAAATTTTAAGTGCCATGGACTCCCTTCTCCTTCAGTTTTATTTTCCAAAAAAACCTGAACATCTCCACAATTTGGATGGATAGTTTGAATTGTTTTAATTCTGTTTGGATAAGAAGCTGTTATTATAAAGACTTATTTCTGGCCTTTTATATCTATCTGACCTTCTCCCGAAATAGTAATTTATACAACAGCAGTAGTCTTGAGAATTTTTTCTTCAACCAGTTGTCTTCATTAATAACCTTTTGTTCTTAGGGACATTTGAAAATGAGTTAAAAATTATAATTACCTGACAAAAATATTTGTTGTGAAGCTACTCTGTTGCTGCACGTGGGTCTGAGGAATAAAACTACCTGTCACTGAGGACATAGATCACTGCATTTTTTTCCCATAGTTTTATTCCAAATTTCCAGAAAAGATATTGCAAATTTGGCTCATTCTGCTTTCCAGTAGACAGGCTAATCTCTTTCTGGGACGACTCCACTGCAGTTGGGGGTGTTTGGCTTTCAAAAGACTGAATTTTATTCTTTCCCACAAGCAGGTACCTTTGTGTCTGGGTTGACACACACTGAAATCCTGTGTGACCTGAGCTCAGGGTATCCATTGTAGAGAAGGCTGCTTTGGAGCTCTGTATGTTGTTCTTTATCTTTACAGAAGCTCTGCTGGCACAGCTGTGCTCACACTGCAAGTGTTGCTGCTTTAGCATTCTTTGTATTAATCCAGCTAAGTTTTCTTTATGAAGCACAATGGTTTTTTTTTTTTGTGAACAGCCTCCAGGATGGCTGTTGTATCTTATACAAATTTATGTTTTTCATTTGAAAAAGGAACAAGGGAAGAAACTCATAACCTTACTTGTGCAAGAGTTACAGATTCTGCAATCCAGATACAAATCCTTGCTGGCATTAAAAACACCTTTAAAGAGCTGATATATTCCAAATGGCAGGAGAATTGGAAATAGACTGCAATGAGGGGTTCATTAATTTTCCAAAACTGGAGATGTGAAATATGTGGAAAGAAAAGCAATCTGTCTTTGAGGAGGACATTGCTTTTAAAATATTTCTTACTGCAAACATAACTTTTATAAAAACGTTTAAAGGAAGTGGTAGCTTTGTCAACTGAAATTTTTAAGGTCTAACTTCCATTGTAGGATAAACATGAAGAAAAAATTGGAGAGCTGTTGTGTGTGGTTTTTTCTCTTTTAAACCTAATTGTCTCCCTGTGTAATCATTAAAATAATGGTAAAACCATAACTTCAGAAAGGTTAATTTTCTGTGTCAGAGTTTCTTTTTAATTTTCCTTGTCTTAGGTATGTCTTCAAAAGATAATAATACCTTTTTCTGTTCTTTTGTTGTTTTTTTTTTTACAAATTTTTTAATATGCATGTAGGAGATTGATTATTAGTTTAGAAATAGAATGTGAGATCTGTTAGCTTTAGAAATGGCACATTCTGTATTTTTGGGATCTCACAAAAGGTTTGTTTCCTTGCATACATAGATTTGAGCATACTGTCGCAGTTTTAGAAGAATTCAAAAATTAGTTCTGCTTTTGGGTTTTTACTGATAATTTTTAAAGCTTTGTGATTTTGCTGCTTGCTTTTTTGCTATTTCTATTTATAGACTGTAATTACAGTGAGCTATTTGTGGCTTATCCTGAAATAGTGTTGCTAAGAATTGGATTTTTGGGATCTAAATTACAAAATTTGCTGAGCAAAGGTGATACAATTCTGATAGACCTTCCTACATGCAAAAGTCCTGTCTTGAAAACATCACCTGGGATGGTTTAGCCCTTGTGTCTATTTTGTCCCTGTACCTCTGGATTCTGTCAAGAGGTCCCAAATGGCACTGCTGGACACGGTGTTCAAAACACACTGGAACACTTTGTCCCCAGCAGGTCATCCCTTTCCTAGGGTGCTTGGTGCAATTCCATTTTTCTCTTCAGCATGTTCTGCATCACTATTCCTTTTATTCAGAGCATTATAAATTGTGCTGCATTTTCACCTTTTCTTTTTTTTGCAGTTTCATAGGAGAATTTACAAAGGGATCCCACTGCAGTTGAGAGGGCAAGTCTGGTCTTTGTTGCTTGACGTTCCTAAGATGAAAGAAGAAATGAAAGACTTTTATAATGTGAGTTTTGTAGAATTTCTACTTAATATTAATTTTAAAATATCAGATACTAAAGCTACAGGCTTTATTAAAGCTTTGCTGTTATGCAGTGTTAAAAAAAAAGTTAGAAATCACATTGCACTCTATTGCTTGTTTTAGCTAGGAAAAAGGCTGTGTATTCGAAAGCTGAGCTGAGAGGTTGAGTCTGAGTAAATGAGGATTCTCATGAAAGAAGATGGGTGTTGGTATTGATGTTGTCTAAATTTTGATGTCTGCTACCTTCCTCGTGTTTCTTGCTCTTCAGTCTAACAGGCTGCTTTTCCTATTATATTTTAAGTTCCTCAGTAAGACTAGTGGGAGATCCAAAGGAGGTAAAACAGGTTATGCTGAATAATGTAGTTGTGAGAAAGAATGCCAAGTAACATTAGATGCATTTAATAATAGGTGAAATAATATTCAGGAATTATTAATGTCATCTAATGTTCAATGCAAAACAAAGAAATGTTTGTAGTTCAGATACAGAAGTAGAAAGAGTTTCTTCCATCATTATCTGATTTGTGCTATACTCATCTTGCTGCTCTCTATTTTCCTTTTTCCTGAAGTGATACTAACACTGCTCACTGCAAGTGTCACTTACAAACTGCACACCTTAAAGTCAGAAGGATAATACACGTTTATTTTAGGTCAGATAGCTTCTTTGAGTTCTCTTTGAAGGGGAAATTCCAGTCCTTAACCTTCTGTTCTTCCTGTTTCCCAAACTTTTGGTACCTTTCTGTTCTCTCACACATGAAGCTGCCATGATTACAAGGGTTTAGGGTGCTTCCTTTCCTATATTCCATCATATAATATGTGTTTAAAACTAGAAATTTTCCCTTTGCTGCTTTTCTGTCTGTATGGGGGACAAATCATTCTGGGTGTTCAGTTTAAATTGTACTGAAAGGTGCACATAGCTGAGATTGTGGTTAGTGTTGTGTTGGTTCAGTGACTTACAAGTAATTCCTCATGTGCCTAAAGCTTCTGGTTGTATTCAACAGACTTGATGCATGTTATTGTTCCTTGTTTGATCCCTTTGTTGGTATCATTTTTGACTTTACTCTTGTTTTCTTGCAATCAGAGTCCATAGAGTTTTGCCTTTTGATTGTCTGTGGTATTCCCTAATAGTCATTTGTTGTGTTTTAAAAATACCATATTGAATCCAGGGTCTTGCAAACTCAGCTTTTACGGACAGAAGTGAGAATAAATGAATGAGAGTCAAGAGAAAATTATTGTAAGTGCAAAAAATAAGGTGTCAGTCTAAACCTGGGCAGGTTTCATAAGTATTCAATTACAAAAATGGATTTAATTATAAAACACTAAAGCAAGTGCTAAAGTAGATATATTCTACAGCTAAATTAGATTAGAACAGAAAGACAGAGGAAATTAGTAGAGAAATGTCCATTACCTATATTTAGATAATAACTGGCAGCTATGTAGCTATTACTTCTGCTAGAGAAAAAGACAGGAAAAGTATGAAAACCACACTAAATCATTTGCTTAAAGCCTAGTCTAGAGCACTTGCATCTCAGGGTTCTTGTTCCTGAGTAGCAAAATTAATTTTCTTTCTCTAGTGCTGTGCCTGCCTCAGTAATGACAGTAAGAAATTTAAAATACTGTAACAGCCTTAAATATGGTTAGTGAATGATGTGTCAAAAAAATGTGTATTATGGGATTGGTCTTTCTACATCTTTACTCTGTGGCTGTTTCTGACTCACAGAATTTGTACATGTATATGCTTATTTTGGAAGTTAAAACTGTTAATCTTGTCAGTCGCTGTTCTGTGTTGTTTTAAATCCAATGGTGGCAATTAATTCAACATAGCTGTACAGTCAAGCAGGTTTCTGTTCTTTTAGAGTTCACAATTTTAAACTTCTGTTCTTTACTGTACTGCCAGAAATTGAAGTGTCAAGCACGAGGGTCTTCACCAGATATTCGGCAAATTGACCTCGATGTGAATCGCACGTACAGAGACAACATCATGTTCCGGGACAGATACGGTGTGAAGTAAGCAACCTTCCATCTCCCCAGAGATTATGGCCTTCCTTTGGATTTTGTAGTCTTCTCCCAGTATCTAATTCAGAACCAAATAAGGCAGTCTTTTTGTATGTGAACATTTAATTATTTACAACTCTAGGCCATAATGCTTTTGGATTTCATCAAAATGTTTGGTTTCGTTATTTTTTGCTGCCACTAGAGGAGGAATATTAGGCAGCTGTCATCTTTAAAAATGCTTAATAGGGAAAAAAGTGTGGATACAAACATCAGTATTGTTGCTGGCTTGCAGCATCAGCACCCTGCTGAGAAGAAGAGGGTATTTTTCCCCTTCTGTCTCTGTATTAGTTCACTTTTTAATCTCCTTTTCTTGCCAAGGCAGATTTTAGGGTAGTCTGCTGTTCTCAAAAAGTGGTACTCAGAGCTGTGGGCTTTAATGTGATAATAAATGAAACATTTTCTTACATTATTATTCTAGATATTTTGTGGAAAAATCCTGAATCAGGAGAATTTCTCTGATGGCTGTAAGGAAGGAGCACAGAGCAGAGATTCCCAGGCTGAGATGGTTCCATGCAGCCAGTGCAGTTCTGATCCATTTGTGCAGGGCTGGCAGTGCCTGTGCTGCTCGGGCCTCTCTTTGTTCTGTGCACACATTTAGATGTCAACAAGAGCTCACTGCCTCTTCAGTTTGGGGTTAACACAAGCAGACCCAGCTCCAGTCCCTGGGGCTGGTGTAACCATGCCCTCAGAGTCCACAGGAAAGCCTTTGGCTGCCTAAAGCAATTTCACACTTGGAATAGATCTTGGAATTACTGTACATATATTATGCATTTCCAGCAATGCCTCGATGAAAAATTCAGAAATCATTTCACATAGCAATGAAATAAAGTCCCCTGGGTAAGTCAATTGCTTGTTTGACTTTTAAGTAGACTGTATGTCTTTGAAGGTTCATTCTTTTACAGGTCTTCAGTTCTACCATCTAGTGTAAATAATACTGAAATCAGTTATTCTGTGTGAGGAGCTGTGAATGAGATTGAGCTCCTGTGCTGAGTTTCATGTGGTCAGCTGAGGGTACAGGAGGTTCCTGTGTTCACTGGAGACCTGTTAGTTTGTCATTGTAAAACGAGGCTCCAGCTTAATGTCTGGTACCTTGTTACACTTTTCTTTGGTTACTGAAGAATGGCTAAACTTCAGTTCTGCAAGAGGGTAAACCAAAATGCCACAATGCAGGTGTTTTGATAAAATTCTCCAAGTATAAATCCTCTTCCCAAATGAAAATAAGCACCTCCTGGCTTATGCTTTCTTTTATTTAGCCTGCTAATATCTCTTTCCATTAATTGATTAGTAGCAGGGAGAAAATTTCACTGGACAGAGAAAGGACAATATGTAAAACTCTACTGTTAAATTTTAGCAGTTTTACTTGTAGATGAAAGTAGGCATTCAGGTATCCAGATTCTCTCCTGAGCAAGTGACAGAAAAGTAGCTGTGAGTTTAAAAGTTGATTATTAGAGCTCTCCACTGTTACTTTCATACACAATTTGGAAAGAGCAGAGTTGTGCTGTCTGCTTTGGTGTTGCTTGGGGTTTTTTGTCTGGCTACCTTCACAAGTTAGACTGTTTTACAGAAGCAAGGGACTTCTAGAAAGCTCTTTGTAATTCTAGCTCTGAAGTACCCAGAGATCAACAGAGGGCTGAGCACAGGATGCTGAGCCAGAGTTAATACTGTTTTTCTTCAATTTGACAGTAGCAGCCACTAGAGCAGACTTTAATTTCAGTGCCAAGATTAAGACACCTTTGTGGCTGCTTTGTGTATTTCACATCTTCAATTCTACATCTCTGTTTAGAATCAGTAACAGCTGTTAGTGTTCTGCAAGCACAAAAAACAAGTTTGGGGAGTTTAAATTTTGGCATTCAGATTAAATCAGTGTTTGAAATGTCACCCATGCAATGTTTCACTTTACCTGTCTGTAAAAGTGATGATGTGCCACCACTCTCTTCTAAAGTATATTGATACTTTTTGAAACATTTCAACATGTAAAACATCATAAAGGTGCTAATTACAAAATAGGCTTGAAATCAGAAGCACTTATTGTTGTCAAGTGTGGTTTATCCTGTTCTTTAGTGCTAGACAAGTTAAATTGGGAAAACATGTTTCCAAAATGCAGTTCACTACTTCTATGTTTTTCTGTTTTTACAAAAGATAATACTATAGTTTTTTCATTTTCTGCTCTTATTTCTCCAGGCAACAATCTTTGTTCCATATTTTAGCTGCATATTCCATATATAATACGGTAAGCTGTGTTCCTTCACACTTCAGTCTGGTTTCTCTAAATGTGCTGTAAGATAAAAACTTGAATCTCTTTCTCCCTAAAAAAACCAATAAGCATTTCAGTGACCTTTGGAAGTACAGTACATGGAAAAAAAATTATTTGTTGACATATTTTGAGCTGAAGTTAAAATAAAGCATCTGAATTATGAGTTTTACTGGACAGACTGAACTATGGTTACAATTTGTAATAAGAACACGGAATTTGTGTTTTGCTGGAGTGTTATGTGATTGATATTTCCCCCCATTAAATTATCTGCCCTTTCATTTGAGTGATGGGGAGGAAAATACTGCAGAAAGATGCATGTTGGAGTATACAGGTGTATTTCATAACCTGAAAGGTTTTAAAAATTTGGAATTAGTTTAAAAGGTTGCATCTTCTTTAAATAAGTGCTTGTTCTTGGCTGCAGTCCTGAATTGGATTTATTAGAATCGGGTTTCCAGACTGTATTGTAAGGGTTAGAAGCTTATGTATTTTGTAATGTCTTTTGGCTGTTTGCTAAAAATAGAAGAAAAATAAATGCCTTCATGTCCACATTTAACTGTGGTTTTATTGCACTGTCCCCTCATTCCTTGGGCCCATTTTGAGCATTTCTGTACATCTTCCATTTTATATCCATCAGCAACTGCCTAGAAGTCAATATAAAATATGTTAACTTTAGAAGAGGAAAGAGAAATTAAAGCATGTACTTGAATTAAATACTGGTTTGTTTGGATTTTTTCAAAGTTCTAGGATATGTAACCTTTCTGTCTGACCTTTTCTACCTAGTATAAAATATTGGACTGGTATTTTCAAGTTGCATGAATAATTTTGTTTAAAATCAATCATCAGAGTGTAATGATGAAAATATTATAGTGAAATTTTTATTTTGCACTTCTTGTTGTATTTTTTCTCTTAATGTGTAGCAGCTCTTATGCTTTGGTTTTATCTCTAGAACAAAGTTGTGCTAAGAACTTGTAAACCTGAAAAGCTTACTCAACAACTAAAAAATTGTCTTTACAAATACTTTATTGATGGGGTTATCTTTGCAGCTGAATGATAGTGACAGCTGCTTCCTGCCATAAAATTCAAAATTAATAGCAGAGGAAGTACTCAAGTTCAGTTTTGGAACAATAATTTTTTTCTTTGGGTTTATTACAGTTGCTTGCTATTGGACTGCTAAACTTGAGCAAGTTTATAGTTACAGGTCACTCTTGAAAAATCCTGGTTTTATCAGATGGTTTTTATCAGATGGTGCCCTGACTGTAAACAAGAATAAAGCCAGATAAAACACCCTCATATAAAACCCCCCAAATTACAACTAAATGAGAAATGCATCCATTGGACAAAAAGATGATACAGTAACTTGAAAATATTAGTACTGACCAAGGATTTTGTTCATCAGTAGTGAGTTCTAATGAGCAATCAATACTTCCAGGTTACTTTTCATTTGGAGGGTAGTGCATCATCCTTTCTATCTATCAATATTTTTAATGTTTAAATATGAAGTGTGTTTGGTGGGAAGCTTTGCCATCAGGACAGGCATCATCTTTCCTCCACTAACTCAAGGAAGAGCTAAAAGCTCATGGCTGTGAGGCTTTTGTTTCCAGCATTTTAATATTTCCACTGTATGATTTTCAGGAAGTTGGATACTGTCAGGGAATGAGCCAGATCACAGCTTTGCTCCTGATGTTCATGAATGAAGAAGATGCCTTCTGGGCCTTGGTGAAACTTCTCTCTGGTCCAAAGCACGCTATGCACGGTATGGAGTTTCATGTCCGTGTATGTAGGTTTCAACCTGTCCTATTTAAGCTGTAAATTATTTGAAAATGAAACTGTTCTGTTCTGATTAGTCAAAAAATACAACATAATGAGAGCTTTATACTTGAGGGAGATATTGGATGTTACTGGACCTCTCATCCATAAGAGAGAGTAATGGTTTTTATATGTGATATCTTTCAAATAGTTCTTAATGAAAATCAGATGGTTTCCTCTTCTCTTATTCTCTCAGGGAATGTAACCAATTGAAAACTGGTTATGTAGACATCTATAGAGTAATAAAATAGTAGTGGAAGCCTAATACAGAATGTGTTAAGTAATACTGCAGCTGTGCTATCGTTTGGCAGAACAGGAATCTACAGTAAAAAATGGACTTGTGTCTAGGCATGAACTTCAGGCTTCTCAGTTTTATTTCTACCTCACACAGAATTTCCTGCTCTCATGGTATTGTTGTTCTTGTGTTATTGGTAGTTCTCTCTTTCCATGCCAGATTTAGTATGATCTATGCATATTCCATGGCTGTTGGTGTGGAATAAGTCCAGGAATCCCAAAACCTTTTTGATCTTGCAGTTGTAGTGATTCCAAAAAGCTGTGGTTCTTGGAAGCCTGCAAAAGTAAATGTCATCCAGAACTTGGGCTTTTTAGCAGGTTTCCAACAAGCTCTAGCTGCTTTTACCTGCTGAAGAATTTCTCATCCTGTGATATCTTCCTTCCCAGGCTTTTCATTGTTCCTGGATGTTCTCCACCCTCAAAACAAAAGGATAGTTTGTTATTTTGCTGTTTACAGTTCTGCAAAGCTATCTACTCAGGGGGAGGATAAAAAGTGTGATCTGATGTCACTGTCATAAATGAAATTTTGAGTTCATCAAATGTCAAAAGATTTTTTTGGAGCTTTACACAATGATAACACTGACTAAAAGCATCTTACAAAAAAATCCATAGATTTCATAATAATCCAAACCTGTGTAACTGCAGCCATGGAGAATACTGAACTGCTCAAGGATCACAGAAAATCCTTACTTTGGGGGAAGTAAAATCAGGTCCTTATTTACCAAATCATGTGCATAATAAACAAGAGGATAAACACAAGCAGATGAGTTGCTTGAGATGTTGCAGACCTCCCTCCTTCCTTCCTTTATTCCTGTCACACACCTGTCAAGTGATGGGAGAGAAAGGACAGAGCTTTGAGTAGCCCAAGGCTTGATGAGCTTTTCCACAGGGCACATGAACCATTGTGTTACAGCTTTATACACATATTATACACACTGAAACTGTTTTGGAGTGCCTCTTAGGCAAGTTTGCATTTATAGAGGTTGATAAAACTTTAATTATAACTCATATGTTTCCAGTTTATCATTTATTAAGTGTCGCTAGCTAAGGTTCTGCTTTCAGCAGGTTGGACCAGATAATCTCCAGAAGTCCTGTCCAACCTGGATTTCCTGTGATTCCTTGAATTTATCTGTTTTAAATGTCACTGGGCATCTGTAAATATCACTGTAGATTCTGGAAAGGAAACTTGAAAACTCACTTAACTGATGTCATATTACAGTTTGCACTTTCTGTATTCTTCTTTGGGGAAAGCAGCTTAAAGCACTGTTGGTCAACTCTTTAAAGCTTAAGAAATTTCAATTCCAAATTGCCAACTATAAAAGAAAAACTTTTATAGTTGCACTTGATGCCACTGACCATCAGATAGTTCTCTAAAATGGGCATCTGCCTGTGGAAATCATGGGGGTGGGCTGAGTAATTCAATTAGAATTATATTGGCAAAATTAGGATGGAAAAAGCTCCTCCCCACAGACAAGGTTTTCATGGTTTTTTTTCAATTTTACCTGTCATACAACAACCTGGAATACTTTATGGGTGCAGCCCATTATCCAGACTAATTTCTAGTATAAAACTACTTGAAATGAAGAGATGAATTTGGCCTCTCTGGTATTTCATATTGTGTGGAAGATGTAAAGTTCTCTAGATGATAAAATACAGGCATCTGACCCTGAAAATTATCTGCTTTTTTGGAAGCTCTTTCCATTGATCTTTCTATAGTCTTAAAAATCCAAGATAATGAGTTGGTGTATGTAAATGCAACCTTCCATGGAAAAAGAACCTTTATTGTTATTGTTGATGGCTAATTAGCTTTGATGTAGTCACTGTTTACAGTAAGAAAAAACCCAAATGCCTTGCCTGTGTTATTGAAATTTCCTAATATGCAATCTGACATTTAAGTATTGTAGAATTTGCATTTGTATCTATGAAATACTAAACTTGTGTGAATCTGAGGTAGTAAATCTCGTGTCTTAGTGACTGTGCACTGAATTGCACAATTGGTAGCTAGAAAGACTTTGCTTTTTGGTTTGGGACTTCAATCACTCTTTTTGTTGGTTTGTTTTTTGTTTTTTTTTTTTAGTTGCATGGCTACTATGGGTAGATACTTGTTCTTCTAGTTTTCATACTGCTTAAAATATATTGGAGGTTTTTTTAACTTCAACTCTGCTGGTACCTCAGCTGGAAGGGGGACTTAGAGTTTTCCACGTGTAATCACTGAAACAATTAGATGGGCTTCTTAATGCCCATTGTTTCAGTTGTGTGAGCTCACAGTCTTTACTTATAGGATATAATAATGATATTTGTCTTGCTAGAATATCTCTCTTGTCTTTTTAATGAGCTCCTTCAATGCTAGTAGATCCCTATGCTGTTTGCCCTTCTATCATGAATTTTCTGGGCTATAATTTCAATTTTAGTGGGTGAAGGTTGTGATTCTTTGTTTTGGTTTTCTTTTGAAGAATAATTATAAATGTGGTTTCCACATGATCTTATATTGGTTTGACTAATGTAGGACTGATGGATCTGCTGTCATTTGTCATTCTGATCTAATATTTGTCACTAAGGGAATGTATTGATTGTAGCTATTTAGGCAGGAGTATGTGCATATCTGTATAGAGACATCAAAATATTGTTATGAATATCTCTTCAGATCCAGTAGTCTTATAGAAGGATAATGTTCTTGGAGCCTTAATGGCTTTTTTAATGTAATTTTATAGTACAAACACCTGTTAAGTGGCCAACTTCTTTTCTTAGGTTTTTTTATTCCTGGTTTTCCAAAACTGATGAGGTTTCAGGAACATCATGACAAAATACTGAAGAAATTTTTGTCCAAACTTAAGCAGCATTTGGTAAGCATTTATTTCACTATACAAGCAGTGGTAATTTACAGCTTTCTACCTTGTTTCAGATGTTCAGATGAACCCACTAGATCAAGAATAAGCAAACTTCAGGAAAAAATGTGAAGTTTTAAGAGGCAGAAGTGCTGTTGTTTTCATTATTGACAAAGTTATGGTGCATCTTGACAAAGTTATGATAAAATTGGATCCTAAGAGTGATTAATTTGGGTATCTGTCTCACTTTGGACCTCTGATTTAAGGACAATGTGTGGTTCTTCTGTTTGGCTTTGTGTGAGCTTCTGTAAGCAAACTGATGCTAGGACATTTTATCAGGGTTTTTTTTTTTTATGTTTAGCTTGTGGTTCATCTCTGGACAGAGGTGACTTTAGGACCGAGCAGTTTTAATTTCTGTTTAAAAAATAAGCTTTATAAGAGGGGTTAATGGTCCATTTAAAATACTTCTATTTTCATGAAACTATCTCTTTTAATGCTTTTAAATAGAAAATAATATGCCTTTTTTTAATACTGGCTATATTTATTCTAATATGCAAATTATTTTTCTAATGGGAGAAACATGCCCTCCAGTAGGCATCAAGAATTTTGTTTTACAATACCTTGGTACTGCCAGGATCCATGTCCAGTTCTTAAAAAGTACTTTTTAAGAGATGCTCACTTGCAGCAACATCTTTTTCCTCTTCTCTTCCTGTGAGTGTATCACCAAAATGAGCCAATGTAAACTCCTGAAAGACAAAAGTAAAGCACATAAACCAAAGGGATTTGGCCCATTGTTTATTCAGTGCTTGTATAACTAAGTTCTTAAATTTGGTCCAAATTTTTGGCAAAGCTGAATCTGGCAAGCATAGAATATGATGTTATCCCACGGTTAAAATTCAGGATTTCTTAACTTTTCAGCTTTTACATTGGCTTTTCTTCTTACTGTGCAATGGACTTTGAAGAGCTCCATGAAGCTGCAGAGAAGCTTTAGCAATCTCTGAATGGGTGTCATACCTGATGGATTATCTGTGCTCCAGGGGAAATCAGGCCCCTTAATCAAGAAATAAAATTCCTTATCAGCCTGTATCCTGTTTGAGGCCCACTGGTCAAAGAATTTGGTTGTTTTCCAATAATTTCTGGTGGATATGTATTTTTGTAAGGAAGTCCTTTCAGCCTTACTACAGAGAAATGAAAGTCAATGGACCCAGTGCCTGAACTTGGGTTGCTCCAGAATATAGATTTATTTTCTTGAGAGCGGATTTTATCCTCTGCTCTCTCTGTCCCAAGAACATGATAAAAGTCTAGGATGTATTAATACTTCAGCACCTCTAAGTGCATGTTTTTCAGGTGGTGAAATTGATGAAAAGCTAGAAAAACCAGAATTTGCCTCTGTTGGATTGAAGTAACAGTGTCTTATATAGTTAAATTAATTATTTATGGTGACTATTGAGTACATTAGCCTCAAGGGGAAAATGTTTTTTAATAGAGTGCAAGGCATTACTTGGGTTTTTGAAAGTATTTTTCAACTTCTGTGTTGTTTGCAGGACTCCCAGGATATGCCCACCAGCTTTTACACAACCAAGTGGTTTTTCCAGTGTTTTCTTGATCGTGTGAGTATGTTTTTCTTTCTGTTGCTGTTTTTAATTGTGACTTGGGGCAAACTGTTTTCACAGCATTGCCTGATTCTGTCATTGCAGACTCCCTTTACATTAAGCCTCAGGATATGGGATATCTACATACTTGAAGGAGAGAGGATTCTCACTGCTATGTCTTACACAATTCTGAAACTGCACAGAAGTAAGAAAGAAATCTGTCAACCATTTGAAACCTTAACGGAGGTTCAGCTAGTCTTGTTCTCATTTTGTGTAGTTTGACCTTAATGTGTAAAAATCTTAGTTTTCCACAAGCCTTATGCTGCTTCTGACAGATACTTTTCATTCCTTATGCACAAAAAGTTAAAAATCTTTGCTTTATAGTTGTGTGTGTGTTGTGGGTTGATTTTGGCTGAATCCTGGTGCCCACCAATCTGCTCTGTTCCTCTCCTCTTCAGCAGGACTGGGGGAAGGAGAAAACAAGATGGACTTTTCTAGACACCAGGGCAGCTGTGGGGAAAATTAACTCCATCTTAACTGGGCCTAATGCAGGGTGATTGTCAAACAGAAGTATTTATTAGAGTAAGAAAGTTATTTGGACCAGAAGTTGTATTACTGACTAAACAATGGAGAAAAATTTGGTAGTTTCATGGTCTGGAAATGGCTTCTTTCGCCACAGGATTTAAATTAATAAAAAAACCACACAAAGAATCAAGACTGTGCCACTAATGCTGAAAATCTACCAGCAAATACCTCAGCAATGAGGAATCACCAGTCTGTGTCACTTTATACCATTGTTTGTCCAAGAATGTAATTAAAATCCAGAATTTCTCTAGTCTGCCTGTGTGACCTTCTCCTTCATCTCTTGACTTTGGGTGAAGTAAAATTTGAGATTTTGAACAGAACTGTGTAAAGCATCTATGCCTGGTTCCCCAAAGTGACTTGGCATCCTAAGTTCCAAGGACCCAAAAAGCTTTTGAGGGTGGCTTCCAAATAGATTTGAGCATTTCTAAGGATGATACTTTGTAGCTCAACTTTGAGAAGCACCTCCTGTGGGATTTAGGCTGAGTGAAGTCATTTGCCTCTATGTAAATGCAGAGGTCTGTGTGGGGCCCATAGAATCAATGTTTTAATTTCCTTGCTAGTTTATCCTTCTTGAACTGTGGTGATGCTACCTCACTGTCTAACTGGGATGTTTTCATTAGCTTGTTCATAAACAACTTTGAAAAATGGAACAGCTTACCTTCTACATGATTGCATTTGAGAAAGCTAAACATTTAGAGACAAATCATTAGGCTTAACATTTTGGTTTCTCTTCTTTATTTGCAAATTGATATCTACTTGATTTTTTTTTTTTTATTCACTACTCTTTTAATGGGAAGACCTGAGGAAAAAGACTCAGTGTGTTAGCAAGTACACAGCAACTTCCTCCAGGATCAAACACTGAGAGAACCTCACAGCAGCAGAGGAGATGAGAGGGCTGACAGAGAAGCTGGCAGAAGACAGATTCTGATTTGTTTTCCAGTTTCTTGTCTACCCTCAAAAACATGGATGGTGTAGCTATTCAGTCAGTGTCATTGTGGAATACGTGCCAAGAGCATTTTTATTACAACACCAAAACAGTTTTTTTATGGTTTCCGTATTGAAATGATACATCTGAAACTTATGATGATGTACAAATGATGAAAAAAGAGACATAGGTATGCAGTTACAGCCTTGCAATCCACATGGCCTTACTGCTGTGTAAAAAGGGAAAGAAAAATAATCTGATAATTATAAAATGACTTTCAAAATATGACCTGAATTTTCAGAGAGCCTGAAGCAATGGTTCTGAAGTGTGAACTGCCATCATCATTTCATTGGGAGTTAATTTAGTTGTGAATGAGGGTGCTGTAAATAGTGATTTTTAAAATGTTTATCTGCTTTTCAGAGCTCCTAATAAGAGAAATTATGTCTGTTGTACAGATCCACAGCAGTGGTTGTAAGCTGAGGATGCAGGCTGACAAATAAAGGCCTGAAGCTGTTGGACAAGAGAAGGCTGAAGGAGGGCGACTTGTAGTTAGTTTTCTGAAGATGCCCCTTTTTGAAAAACACCATCCTAAGTAAAGAATAATGTGTAGAAAGGATTTCCATGGTGACTTGCAAGTGAATTTTTAATGTATTTTTAGATCTCTAGTTGTAGAAATCTGTTATCTGCCTAATTAACAATGTTTTTCATTCTACTTTGAAAACAAAAGCACCTCATGACTAAAGTACATATTTGAGTGTTCATTATCAAGATATCTTAATGTATAATGTAATATTTTCTCCTTATATAGAGCATCTGATGAAATTGCAAATGGAAGAGCTTGTAGAATTTCTGCAGGAGTCTTTAGCCAAGGATTTCTTCTATGAAGATGACTTTGTAATAGAGCAGCTCCAAAATTCTATATCAGAATTGAAACGAGCAAAGCTGGATTTACCAGTAGCTGGTAAGAAACTTGCAAATATGCAGAGTTAGATATTTGGAGTTATTCACACATTCGTAATTTTTAAAATGTTAATTAATGCTGTTGAAAACTGTGCAAATATTTTCCTCCTCATCACTGCATAGATTTGGGAAATTTTTACCCAAAAATATTTTACAGTGTAAAATCACCAGTTTTCCTTTCATGAATTTTTGGTGTTTTGTTTACTGTTTTTAAGGTAATAGCAAGGCACTGTGAAAAGTACCATGTTCTGGTAATTTTATTAACTTGAGTTTATAAAACCTTTCAGATAGAGGATCAAATATCAAGGTTTCAAAGTGTCTGAAACTACATTGTCAGAGAATCCAGACTGTTTTGTAGATTGATTAGATGTGGACCAAACTTCAGGTCAAGTAGCTTCTTCTGTTTGTCAAATCCAGATTTTTAATTTTTTGAAAGTGATAGACTTGCTGGGTGTTTAATGGAAAAGTTTTCATTATTTCTTCTCAGCCTTTGTGCTTTTTGGTTGCAGATAAGAAATGGTTGTTTCATGCGACTTTACTTATGAAATGTATAGAATCTCTCCAAGATTCTGTTCTTTTTTCTATCCCTATCTCCATAGTCCTTAATTAGAATTTTCTTGTGATTACTCAGAGTCCTTTTACTTTATCCTTGCTAACTGTAGAAAAGTATATGAGAAAAAGTTTTTTAAAAAATTACAAACATGGCAGAATTTACCTTGAAGTAACTTTATTAAGTTGCTGTGGTTAGCTTTCAGAAGTTAAGAAGTGTCAGAATAAAGGTTGCCTGTATAGCATTGTTGTGATAATTTGTTCTTTCATTAATGAATTAATTTTTCTGTTGACATTATTTGTTGCATGCAGTATTGGGCTGTGTCAGAACTCCTCATCACAAGTAAATACCTGTTTTACCTGGTTCTTCAGATCTGTTCCTATGGAGTACAAACACTTTCTGTGTATTTGTTTCTTATTTTGCTTCTTCTCAGAGTTTCCATTTCTCTTACTCCCTATTCCTGTGTTCTGCCCTGTTTCTGAATTTCTGTACAATCTGACCAGCAGAATTTCTTCTACTCACAACAGGTCTACTTCCTGCCCTTTTCATCTGTTGCTTCCCCTTTCTCACCACAGCATTCCCATTCTACCAGCTGTCCATCCTTTTCCCCCAAGCTGAGTTTCAGTTTTGACATTCTCTTCAGAAGAAGAAGAAGAAGTTGCTCTTTGTCCCTACACTTCAGCCTGGTGCTGTCTCAGGTGTCTTGTGCAGTGGGTGACAAATCTGAGCAACTGTGTCTTTCAGCATCAATTCCACACCACCATGTTACAAGGAGATAAATCATAGGAGTCCTGTCTGTTCAGTCCTAAATACAGAGTTCTCCATGGTTATGTTTGAACAGTGAGGGGGTTATCCCAACAGACACATAGGTTTTTTTATGGATATGGTAAATTTCATCAGTGAAAAGTTCCACTTGAAACTGTGATAGGGAAAATTGGGAAAGATTTTTGTAGTTTGCTACTTGATGGAATTAGTGTACCTTCCAGCCTAGAAAATCACATGCATGTAAGCCATATTGAGATTTTCTGTGGAAAATACAGAATTTACTGGAAATTTTCTTGATGCAGAAGGCAGAAAGTCTGTTCCTAACTTGTTGGTTTTAAGGCCTTTGTTTTGGTAGAACATAAAATGTATTCAAGTGAAAGTTTGTTTGAGAATACTCTGGATTTTCGTAGAAAATTCAAGGAGGATTTAGGTGACATAAGAGTCACCCCCCTTGTGACAGGAGGGTGAAAATGTGAGACTCACTGAGTCTTCTTGTGGATACCAACAGCAAGGAATGGTGGCTGTGTCTTCTTCCTGAGACACTTTGGCAGTGGGATGCAGTTGTCTGGTTTCACACCATGCACACTTAGGTGTGACTTCTGATACAGTGTGCTGACAGCATGCTAAGTGTTTTGGGCCACATTGGTTCTTAATTTTGGCAGCTAAAGAAAAAATCAGTAACAAAATGTTTTTTATGTGTTGGGCTTTTTCCCCTGAACATGAATGAGAAGGTTTAATTTTAAAACAGGGAGGAGCAAAGGCAAAGTGAAGTGTATGTTGGTGCTGGAATTGAGCTTTTTCCTTTTTGATTTCAGACTAACCTGGGCAAGCCTTTCTGTGTGGTATGTTTTTGCTAGGGGTAGAAGAGAACATTATTTAACCTTTCACAGACTAAGAATAAGATGCCTTCAGCCTAATCCTTGGGAATCTAGCTGATTTGTCTGTTCTTACTGCTTGAGTGAAGCTGCCTAATTTGTTCTTGGTATGAATTTCATAAGCCTGTGGGGTTTTTTAAAAAAGTTTTCTGCACTCTCTTAATTTTGGTTTTATTGATCACTGTCTTCAAGCAGTATTTTTTTTTCAGGTTTTGAACATTCTCTAGATATTCAGCTTTGCTCATATGTTGTTGATAGGATACCAGGTGCCCTCCTTAGCTGGGCAGAGGAAAGAAAACAAAACAAGATTTCTGGATCAATATTAGGACAGGGAGAGATCACTCAGCAATTGCCATCATGGGGAGAACAGACTTGACTTGAGAAAATTAACTGAATTTATTATCAATTAAATCAGAGTAGATAGTAAGAAATAAAACCTTAATAAAAAACCTTCCCCCACTCTTCCCTTCTTTGTGGGTTCACCTTCACTCCATTTTTTTTTCTACCTCCTCCTTCCCAGCAGCACAGAGGGGCAGGGAATTAGGGTTGTGGTCAGTTCATCATACATTCTTTCTGCTGCTTCTTTCTCCCAAGGTGAGGACTCCTCACACTCTTCCCTTGCTCCAGGGTGGGGTCCCTCCCACAGGTTGCCAAAACCTGGCCATGCAGCCCCCATGCAAATGGCTTTCTGGCTCTACTCTCTTTACTACTTTGAATTTCACTGTTTTTCTTCTAATTTCATCTAAAACATATTAAACTATTATATGTGATACAGCCAAAAAATACTAGCCTGCTCATTTAAGTATTCACTGTAGCCTGAGAAAATAATGTTTATTTTAGTTTTCTCATCTGAAATCAAAGCACTGCTTCCTATCTTGTGGTTTTTTTTTTTTTTCACTGAGCAAAAATTACACCTTTAAGAGCTAAAGTGAAAATGCATGTTAGGATCAAGAAAAAAAAAATCTTCATCTTGCAGTTGCATCAGTATCAGTCATCCAGGAATAGCAGTGAGCTAATTAAGCTCAGTGGAATTTTCCATCTGGCATCCTTTGTTAGGCTGTATAGATTTTCCTGCCCTAGTAGGGTAAGCTGCAGTAGGATATTAAAAGAGGTAATAACTTTTGTGTTACTTTAAAGTGGATGTCTATTTATGTCTGATGTAGCTTTCTCTGGCTCACTTCCTCCATGGCTTCTCTCATTGAATTAAGGAGCTCCTTGTTCCCTTCAGAGCAGAGAAGGAAGGGACTTGTTTAGTATTTTTTCTCTGACAAAGCCCTTGCAATGGTCAGCCAGAAGAGATGGGTGTTCAGGGGATCTTGCTAGTTTTGGTGTCAGTGACTGGCACTATTTTTACCAATACCTGGGCTGTTTTGCATAAAGAAGGCCAAGAATTTTTCTTCTTTTCTGTGCTGATTTCTAGTTGAGTGCTGACCAGTGTAGGGTATGCCACAGCAACTCCAACCTGCAGAGGGTTGTTTGCAACTCTGATGCTGTTCCTGCACCCCAAGGTGGGCATCCCTCTATTCCCATGGCTCTGGAGACAGGGGGCTAAGCACACCTCTGACTGGGGAGCTGTGGGCTTTGAGACCTTGGAGAAGGGAGGCTGTGACAGATGTACATAGAATCTGTCCTTTAAGGTACTTCTCTGACACAGCTTCAAAAAGAAGAAAAGGCATTTGGTATTTTCTGGGTTGCCTGGAATGTGATGAAGGATGTCCACACCATGGCTGGTTCTTGAAGAGCACTCTCACCTAAATCTGTGTGACTTTACATATTCTCCTGGAGTCAGATCCAATGTAAATTCAACCATCTCTTCCTTAATTCAAGGGTAATATTAAGGCCATAATGTGAAAAATTTTCTTGGTATACGCCATTGATTTCCAAAATTCCTTGATGCAAATTCTTTCCTTGTCTGTTATTTAAAACAGCAGCTAAATTCTATAAATGCTCACAAGATATGGATAGAATTTCTAGCTTTGCTGTAATTTTTTTTCTGTAGAACTACATGAATAATGCAATGCTTAATAAACAATATTCATATATATGGATAGATTTTTATAGTGTCTGACTTTAATAAACAGAAGTGCTTACCAGTGAAAGTTCCATATTAAAAATATGTTGCTGAAAATAGTTTATTAATCCAGTGTTTTGTAAACAAGACAGCCAGGCCCATTTTCAAGATGTGAAGCCCCTCAGTTCTGTTCTTGAGACAGGTTCTCACCTGTGGTTTAATATAAGGGTCCTGAAAAGGGTGGGCAGGGGCCTCCTGGATTGGATTTTATGACTGAAAGTTTAATAGACTTTGCAGCAACTGAAGGCCTAAAATCAAAGACAAAAGTATTGTACCTTAATTTTAAAGCAATATTGGCAGATTTAGGATCTGTCTGTGTCCTTGTGATTAACACCACCTTTCAACTGCAGTTCTTTTAGTTTTCCCAATCTTTTCTGTATTCAGGGAAAACCAGCAGTTTGAATCTTGCATTTGCCATAAGTTTTAAAATGTTTATCTGTTATTTATCTTTGAAGTTATTAAATTTATTATCAGTATCTTTTATTCAATGATCTATTTTACACAGTCATCAGTGATAGTGCAAAAATGTATATTACCTCAGTAATCTATTAAATAATGTCTGTTCTCTCCTGTTAATGAGCCTTCTGGCAGCCAAAATAATATAAATATGTAAATCAGCTTGACTTTCCCATTTCTGATGGTGTCTTTCTTTTGGTTGTGTTTTGTTTCAGAGGAATTTTGGATTTTTCTCTTGTACTTCAAGAATACACAAGTAGCTATTTCAGACAATGCACTTCATGCTTTAATAAACTAAACTATTTTTTCTGCCTTGTTTCTTGTGTGATGCAACTACTTTACAATACTGTGAACTAAAATAATATGTAGAGTTATACTAATACAGTTAGTATCTATCCTTAGCAGTTTTAGACTTGGCTTTGCATAATTTAAAAATTTTTACTGTTTAAAACTTGCATGATCTTTAAACACATGATCCAAATAGTTGTGTTGGTCATTGTTCATACTGCTGTTTAAAACTGACTTTTCAAGGAAGAAATGTATTTTCTGGAAGAAATGTTGGATTAGGAATGTGAAGCAGTGGTTAAGTTTAGAAATTTCTTTTTTTTGCAAGAGCACCTTACAGGTATGCAGCTGATCACCTGTATCTTCTGCCTAATAACCAAATCTGTTAAGATTTCTGTTTGCAGATGTTTATAAAATAAGTTTTCCTTACTGTCAGTACCATAAAAGTGACACAGCTGCAAGAGAGGCAAGCAGTGCTTTTAGTTCTCCCTTCAAGTTGTCCAGCAGCATTTCATTTAGCAACTCCTTTGCCAATGATGGCATATAAAGGAAGGAGGAGCAGAGGTTGACTTTCAGACAGCAGCTTGAGCTTCTAGTGCAGGCACTCAAGTTTCTTTAAAATTCTCTTGGTCTTGTAAACTGAAGAAGATGGGATGTCACTGGTCGAAAATAAACACAAAATTTCAAGTTGTCATTTTAAGAGGGTTTTTTTTAATGACCATTACTATCCTTGAAAATTGTGTTAGAACAGTCAAAGTGCATGTATTCTGGTGCTGAAATTAAGGACTAGACTGTTATTCACCGGAGAGAGCACTTAAAGCACTTTACTCCAATTATATGTCTGCTACTCGATGCACGAGGCTGTTAGTGCCTCCTGAAGCAATTATCTGTAAAAGTCTTGTAGTGGAGATCGACTTCCACTGGGTGGTGGCCAAGGCTTGTTTGAGCAGGAGGAAGTAAAGAGAGGCAAACTTTCTTTAATATGGCTTGTCTTTCTTATCTTTTGGGGAACAGTCAGATCTGCTCATATTTGCTTTGCTCCTTTTCATGTCAGGGAAGATGTTTGCCAACAACAAGCAAGCACCTGATTGTTTTTGTTTTGCTTAAGTTGTCTCCCTCTACTTCCATTGCTCTACTTCCTCACCCATTTTTCACTGTATTTCCTTTGTTGTTTGCTTATTTTATGCTATATTGCATAGAAGCCAACTAAATCATTACCTTTCTTTTAAAGGAAAAATCAAAAATCTATAGTTCCTGCTCTGTAAATTCTTATACAAGCTATTATAGTGCTTGTTTTTGGGAAAGGCCAGTAACTAAACTGTCTAGAAACCTACTCTGTTGAAAGAAGGAAGGAAGGAGAGAAGGATGAAAGTAGAGACATCCATATCTCACAGGAATACTGGCAACTTGGGAAAAATCTCATTGCCCAGATCACTTCAGAGGACAGAGGGACATTTTGATTATTGTACAGGTTCAAAACAGTCACAGCTGAACTCGACAGCTTTGTCTTCTACTTTTAAAATGCTTTCAATTGTTGTTTGTAAACATCACAGATTGTATAGAAAAGCACTTGTCCCAAAAGTACTTCTTACAGAATTTGGTAGTTGCTCCATTTCTCAGTCAGACAAATATGTCCAGACAGTGAATTAACTCAGATCTTGGATCAGCAGCACAAACAGATACTCAATTGAGTTTCCTTTAAAACATCCAAGGAAAATTTCTTTGTGCTCAAATCTGATGAGTTTGAACAGGGAGTGTAGCTGAAGTAGTACAGGAGATGGTTGAGAGCTGTGTGTGAGGCTTTAGGCAGATCTGGAGTGGAAAAATGATAGATAAAAGAAATGGTGCTTGAAGGAATTGGTGCTTTTGCATGCTTGTCTGGCAAGCTGTTTGTGTACCTCTTCAGGTAGAGATGTTTGTTGTGACTTGGTTTCTTTTGTTTGCTTTTGTATTATGTTTTTTTTATCCTCAGCTTCTTGCTTCTGTTACCTTTTTTCTTTCTTTCTTGATAGCATGCAGCATCGTGGTTTTCTTGCTGTTATTACTGATAGTGGACTGCTTAAAGCATTCCCAAACACAGTTGGCATGCTCTTTGTGCATTTGAAGAGTGTCCTTTTGTAGTCATGTGCATGGTGGTAATTTGGTTATCCTCTACTTGTTTATTTTGTGAATCTTTTTGGAATGTCAGGGGTTTTTTTTTTTTTTTGGTTTTTTTTTTTTTTCTTTTTTTGTAAGTTCTCATTTCACTGGAAGTGGAAACTGTGTGTGTGTATATGGGTATTTATATATGATCTTTACACTACAATTAGCATTAAGTAACCATTTTGCAGTTTCAAAAAATTGTCTTTAGAAGGTGATTAGTTTGCAAGATGTCTTTTTGCTGCAACATCATAGATTCTTACACAATTCCTTTCCTCCCAGTGCTTTTTATGCTGGAGGTGGATACATCATCTAGACCTTGCAGCCCACATAAGCCTGGTGGTAGGGTGTTCCTTTACCCTGAAATGAGAAGGAAAGGTGACACAAAGCAGCCTCAATAGAATTCAATAAAAATGTGTGCAGTATACTCACTTGGGTTTATTAGAGCTTAATGGTAATTAGGAAACCTTAAGTGTGTGAAATTAAAAACCAAAACCTCACACAAACCCCACCTTTATAGTGCAACCTCGTATGTTTAAAGGATCTCCTGTTGCTCTGTGGACATTTATTAGAGTAAAAGCTGGGAAAAAATAAATCAGTTCATGCTTTTGATGACCCCAGGCAAGCATTGCAGCTACCAGAGGAACTGGTCTTCATGTTTTTATGTATATGACTAGAATATTTTAACTTAAAGTGTGGAAGAAAGTAAACACTTTTTCTAAAACATGTCTTCTATACAAGGACGGAAATTAAATAATTTAGCAATGCTGCAGAGCCATTTTCTTGTGCTATTCTATAACTACTTCAGATCTCCTGGAGGCTATAAATGGATTAGAAGCCCATAAAGATTAGTTCTGTATGATTTAGAAGGCAAGTTTTTGGTATGTATTTTGTATGTACCAAAGTATTGTTTCTTAATGCAGACTTAATGCTATTTTCACATTCAAGATTAGTAAGACTGAAAGCACTGCAATCTATGGTTTAAGTATCAGGAGTATTTATTATGTGCAGAATTCACTTTTATTTAGGAGACAAGATCTTCAGCTTTGCCTAACGGTGTATTTGAGGATGCAGATGGAATTAAGTGATACAAATGCCTCTTGCCAAACAGAAACCAGTTCAGAAAGTGAACTCCTATTCATAAATACTGAAGGACAATTTTGGAGAGGCTGGTGCAGCAGTCAGTGTATTGTAGAGCTGTTAAATCACCTCTCTTACAGCATCCATGCAACTCCTTCCTTTGTCCCTTCATCTGTTCTTTCAGTGGTGGAACACTCCCTTTCTGGGGGGTGCAGGTCTGGGAGCCCTGTTCCAGATTTTGTTTGGGAATAGGGGGGGCCCATATGGAAAGAGACCAAACATCAGACTTGTGATTCCAAGAGCCACTCACTGGAGCCTGGTGCTGAGGCCTGGCCCCACAGTGTGTGCTGTATGTGAAGTGAGGTTTCTGAAGTTATTTCTGAAGCAAAGGGTAGGTTTTAGATTTCCATATGACCTTTAGCCCTTATAAAGAAAAATCAAGAGAACACTAGTTTAATTGTTAGGCAAATCTGGGCTGTTCCTATTAAGTGCATTTATTTAGTTGTCTTGTTGTGATGGCACCATTGTGTTCTTCTCTGCTGTCCTCCTGCAATGGCCTGGCTGGCTCAAGTTCAGAGTTTTCCTTTTGTTTATATAGCAACTGATCTGTGCTGGTAGTTTGTTATGCTGTTATAACAAATAACAGTCACCTTGGCTGCTGGCTTTCCTCAGTGTATCTGTATCATGAACCACTCATCAAAGATTGAGCTCCTGCTCATGCCTGTATAAATGAACATAGCTCACTTGTAACTACAGCCCTTGTCAGGGAGAGGCAGTTGTGTGTATTCACTCCTGTGAACCCTTATAGACAAACAAAAATAATTTAAATTACAAATAGCTAGAAAGTGAGGTGTTAACTCTCTGATCTCTGATGGGGAGAGATTCTACAGTCCTTGCCGTAGGAAGAAGCAGAGATTAGACAAAATTATTTTACCAACAACCATTTTATATAATTTATTTTGCATAGCATTTAAGCAAGGGTAGCCATTTCTTTTTTCCTCCTTACAGCAAAGCTTCTGTTTATAAATAGATACACAGTGAATAGGACTTGTTTGGTAATACTGACTTCAATATTTTTTTTTTTTTAATGCTGAACATCAAATGAATTAAATCTAGATTAATACATTTAATGAGAAGTGTATGACCTTTTCTTCTTATAATGGGAAAGTAATGGATTACACAATTAAATAAGTTATATGCAAGTAGATATGATAAAATACTTTGGCTGTGATTATGGAGGGCGTTGACTGCTAAGGAGAAGAATTGCAGTAGGAAATTTGATGTGAGATGTTCTGTGAGCAGCATGGAGCCATGAAACACTTCTTCATTGTTTCTGTATGTCACTGTGGGTTGCTCTGGGTCCCCACACTGTTGATGTTTACCACTGGCTATTGCAATGTGTTGAACTCCAGTCTGGGAGAACTTTCCATTCATGTCCTTGTTCTGTAAATGATGTCCTTGTGTCCTGCAATACCCGCCCATGGAACACTCAATTGAAACCATGACGTAGCCAGTATTGGTGTCAGCTGCTTCAGTTGTTCTGTATTGATAAAAAGCTGAACTGAATAAAAGATTCTGTGTATAGAGCCTTTTAATGGAGGTTTTTCATACTGAGGATGAAATTTCTAGGCAGGAAAGGGTTTAGGGGGAACAAGGTCTTAATTGTGTAGGTATTAATGAGGAGCTCCTCCCAAAAACTGAAGTGAGAGACAGTTCAAAGATGTCATCTGGGAGCTTTGTGCATGTGAGGGAGGAGCTGATGGTGTGGCTTGCTAGAGGTGAACACTAAAGGATGAATGAATGGAAAACAATCAATTGGGAGAGTGATATTGGGAAGGATTTTTAAAGTGGACAAAGCAGTTTGATTAATGTAACAATGTGAGGAGGTTCCATACAGAGTAGGTACATGCTGTCTAGGAAAATGGGGTTTTTTTCAGCAGTGTCATGATAGAGCAAAAGCTTGGTGAGATTGCATCAGCTGTAGGAAGGAATAACTGTTTGGGATGAGAGGCTGAAGAAAATCTTTGTTTGATGTCAGTGTACAGAAGAACCTTTGAGGTGTTCAGCAGAATGGTCACCCATAGAGGCCCAGTTAATTTCTAGCTATTTGTGCTTGCATGACAAACAGATCAAAGAAGGTTTCTGCATAAAGGCAAATTTATGTTATTCCTGTTCTTGTTTTAGGTAAAGAAGATGAATTTCCAAAGAAGCCATTGGGGCAGATTCCATCAGGACCTCTGCCTTCTGTGCTTAACTCCACTCCAATGCTTAATGGACAGAACAGTACTGGTACACAAGCAGCAAGACAAAGGACAGAGAGAAGACCATCCACAGAAGAAGAACCAGAAGGTTCACCAAATGACCGAAAAAGAATTAATTCTGTGGAAAAGAAACCTTCCTTAAAACAGCAAAAGATTCAACCAGTAGAGACACAAAACAGTTCGCCTAAGAATGAGGTGGATACCAGAAAAAAGCCTCAGCCAGCAGAGCAAGACAACTCAAGTCTATACAATAATGCAGCTGCTAATCAGAATTCTAATGCTACTTCCAATACAAGAAGGGAATTTGTACCTAAGTGGAATAAACCGTCTGATATCAAAATAATGGAAAAGACAATGAAACTCACTGCAGAGGTGAAAGGGAGGCCAGTAAACCATTCTGTTTTGGGCCCACCACCAAGTCCTGGAGAAATGCAGCCTTTGAATGTAAAACAAAAGGTGAGGGTTTTGGATGCTGATGAAGGTAAGCGAGGGTCTAATGCATCTCAGTATGACAATGTGTCAGAGGATGAGACTGAGAACGAGAATGTTGTTGAAGAGATGCTTGAGAGAGCTCATCCACAAAGTCCTAAGCATGTAGCATTTTCTAATAGTCCTAGAAAGCAGATGGAAAAAATACCAGCTCCACTAAAAATACCCAATAATTACACCTTCACTTCACAACCCCGATCTCCCAAATATGCATCTCAGTCTGATGGTCTATCTCATGGACTGAATGTAAAACAGCCACTGCCAGGTTATAGTAATCCCCCTACTTACTATGGGAATTCTCCAAAGCACATTTCCAGTATAGGCAATACAAGTTCTGCACCTCTGCATTACCACGGGAATCGACCCAGCCCCTCTGGAAGGCCATACGCTCCTGTTCTGTCAGTAGATTATTCCCCAAATAAACTGCAAATGAATTCCTATCCTGCCAGTCGCCAAAATGCTCTTTCAGCAGCCCCTGCTCAGACAGAAGTCTCTCCTGTTGATGTGTACACCAGCAACTCGAGGTCCTCCCCAGGTGTCAAGTTCATAATCCCTCCAGCAGATTATTTACCAGAGGAGAGAAAGTGGCCGGACGCCGCCTACGTCTACAGACACGAGCCCTACAGGCAGCCCTGGAGCCAAGACCTTCACAAAGGCCACCTGGATAATTTCCAGAAATACCAGCATTATCAGCCAACACCTTTACAAGACCGCAGTCTTCCTGCTGTTTCTGTGGATAGTCCAGTGAGATACAGGACTTCCCCAGCCTTGGAAGAGAATGGTTCCCCACAGTACCAATATGCAAGCCCGTCAGCTCAAGGCCAGCACTATCGGAACAGAACTGATGGGTTGTCTATGCATGAGTCTGTGCTTCTCTGAAAATCTGGCTGTGCTTAGTAAAATGGCAAGAACCAAAACCAGTTGAACAGTACTGTGTTAGTAGTAGTCCTCCTCAGTTCTCTGAAATGTGGATGGTTCATGTGAGTTCAAAAATAACAACACTATTTCAGAGCTGTTTCAGACTTTGGTTGAAAGCTGGTGGAGTTCTTGGACTTGCATGGAAGCTACTGGAAGTGATCTAATGCACATAGACATAGCAATAAGCTCATATACATCATGTGGTTCATGCTGTCGTCGCTCCTTACATTTTAAATAACTCGTGTTACAATCCTTTTGCCTAAAACCTGTAACACACTGAAAAGTTTTGACTGACATTGTTAATGCACTGTACAGATGTGTGAGTGTGTGCGACTGTGTGAGTGTGCACTTACAGTACACAAACTCATATGGAAAAGAGCTAAAGAGTTTAAATTTAAATGCATTTAACTTTGGGCAAAGCTTGTGAAGTACTTTTTTTTCATATTAATTTTTCTAATTTATTTGAGAAGCCATTCATTTTGAATGGGAATTTCTGTCATTTTTATACAGCTGCCTCAGCATCCCAGTATCTGTTCTGGGCAGGAGAGGTGCTTTGGGATTATTAATTTAATCATATGTGAGAGTTAATTTCCTCTCCTTTGACTACTGTTTGTCATTTTCATCAGCAGGAAGGAGCAGGCAGGAAAAAGCAGAAAGCCAAAAATGTCTCTCTAATCTGGCTAAGAAATGGTGCTTAAATTCAGGGCAGTGTTTAGATTTTTTTAGTGCATCAGAAATGGAGAATTTGTACCTTCTCACCCAAATCTACCTTCAGAATGTCATTCTATATGCAAAAGACTGGAGCCCAGTGAGACGAATGCCAGATGCAGAAATGGTGCTGCACCCTTCACTTTTTGCCATGCTGTGCTGTCAGACTCAGTCTGGTTGCAGGGCCAAAATCTCACAGGTATCAGAGAATTGCACAGCTCGTTGACACCTCTGTGAAGTGCACCAAGGAGTTTGAGCTTTGCTCCAAGCTTGACATTCCCTGAGCTGTGTGAGTATGCAGTGTCCCTTGTCGAGTGGATTTTGTTGTGTTTTGCCCTTTTTCCCCCCAAATTGCTGGCGGGTTCCTGTCTGTGGCGGGGCGTGTGCTGCTGTGCTGTCGGGCTCGCACTGCGCGGTGTTCTACACTAAAATGACCCTGATTTGTTTTTAACAGGAACCTTAAACTCCTGCTGATGTAAGTAATTCTAATTAGTCTTTGCAGCCTTTTCTACTTCGTGTTTTCCTTTCTGTTTTGACTGTGAATTGGGGGTGGAATTAAAAGCAGGTGAAGTGGCACACGTAGGATGGAGTCCTGCGAGCTGCAGGACGTGCTGACCTCTCCCCAGGAGCTGAGGCACAGGAGGGTCTCACCAGGAGAGGTCCTTGGAGTGCTGAACAGAGAGATTTCTCTAATATTGAAGTACTAAACATTGGTATCAACACCAGTTTGGAAGGTTGTCCTGTTCCCTTTTGTTTTGTAAGGTTTGTTAACTGAAAACATAGAAATGGATATTATTTTTTTTTTCCTTTAAAGAATGAGCTTTAGTGCCTATTATTGCTGCAGGTTGGCTCTGTAAGTTTTAAGGTACAGAAGTAAAACAATTTTTACAAATGGAAGTAACATTTACTTAGTATGTTTCAAAACATTTTTTTTTGTGTATATAACGTGTCTGATGTAATTTTTAATAACTGGGCAATTTTATATTTTAAAACTTGCAAACTGCAGCGAAGTAACTGTAGCCAAGCACTACACTGAAATCCTAAACTAAAATTGTGAAGACAAATATGACTTGGGCTTACTTTAGTTCTGATTGCTTACTGCAGCTTAGAAATGTATGTATATAATATTGTGGCTAAATGTAATAATCTCAGTGTTTAATGATGGTTCTGTAATTCATAACGAAGCTGTACAATTTATTTGTGCAAACAACTTGAGGCTCCAAAATATGTATCAGCATTAGTAAATACTGTAGATTTTTATATATAAAATATATACACACTATTTTCTTATTTCATCTGCAACAGTTTTATAACTGTGTACCCTATTTTGATGTGACTGTATTTTTAACATGTTAAAATAATAATAATTAAGCTTATGTTGTTTTGTCTTTCTTCTTAATTATTTGATTAGCTCCAAACTGGACTTTAGCTATTCTCAGCACAAATAATTGCTTTTCATAAATGAATCATATGATGTATCCTATTTAATTTGTACATGTTTATTTTTAGACTAAGCAATGTGGATAAAATCTATATAGTCCTTTTGCATTATTGCAGAAGTGGCAAGATTATTGATTATAGTTTATTACACTGCTAAACCTTAGCCTGTCATTTGCAAAAGCTAGGAGCATAAACTGTGATCATTATTTTTCTGCTTTTGTTCTAATAATCTCACCCAATACCAGTTTAAAAGAGAATTGTTGGCATAAGGAATTTGCAAAGTTGCATTGATCAAAATGCAAAACAATAGTCTGACTGTGGATTCTGTCTCTCACATATTTGGAGGATGCTATTGAGTTGGTTTTTTTAAAAGAAAAGCAGCCCAGCCTTGTGTCATCTGATTGTAGTGCAAAATACATTTTTATTTTCATTTAACTGGACCAACCAGACTCAAGGTACAGCCAGATTTGAGTTTGTACCAGTAACAAAAGCCACCTGATGATGCAGAGTGAAGGAAGACACAAGTGTGCCTTGCTGGGGGAGGGGCTCATCTCAGTGTCATGGATTAGATATCCTCACAAGAGCTATGCTGTCACTGTTTTATTTGATCTGAAAACAGTGGAGTGGTAAGTATCAACATAAAATATTGGAGACCTTTTTTTTCTTCCTATGGTTTCATAATTTTCCAAGATCTCTGCTTTGAGCTGTATAAACTGTAGATTTCTTGTCCAAGTTAGTTGTCATGGCTTTCCTTGTGGTTGATGAGACAAATGCAGTGTAGGGATTTGGAGAATTAACACAGAGGCACACAGAAGACTAAGTAAGGAGACATGTCTAACTTCTGTATGGCAAAAATTTAGTGAAATTAAACTAATTAGTATTTAAAGGGAAAAGAAAGGGCCTTGAGTATATGCTGTGGTTGCTTTTCCTTTCACTTGGATGCTCTGCTAGATTAGATCTAATGACTTCAGTGTGGTACTGAAGCATTTAGTCTTGTGCAGTACAAATTGTTGTGGCCATGGAAGAAAGATAGGGAGGATGGTATCAGTGGTACTCTTAACCTTTTTGGTGAGTGGGATGTGGTGGCAAGATCCAGGTGCTTGCTTACCTCTATAACCAAGGTATATTATGCACTGCAAATGAAGACAGAATCCATCCCTGCTTCTCCTGCCAGGGGAAGATTCTGGCATCAGATTTGGTGATGAATCTGAATCTAAACATCCACTTGCCTGGGCAGCTAAGAAAGATAATCTGACCTCAGGAAGATTCTTTCCCTTTCTCCAGATCCATCTATGGCCAGTCTGTAATGCTTTAGGGAAAGCAACACAGGAGAGAGAAAACCTGTTTAGCCAGAAGTCTGTTAAGGAGAGTATTCCCTCCTACACTTGCTGATCACTACCTAAAGCCTTAAAACATGATGTTGTTTGTAATTGTTTCAAAATTATCATATTGGAGTGGACAATCCTGTTTTTCTCATGGCCAGGATGTGTGAATGCCAGTTACCTCTGTAATGTCCTGTCAGCAGGATGAATCCCTTGTTGTAAAAGCTATCCTCACTATCAGTAAACTTTCAAGGCAAAAAGCCAGAGATTTTTAGAAATGGAGGATGCAGAAGTACCTTATTGCTAGTCAAAGATACACCATTGTAATAAACCACAGAATAATTCCAAAATTAGATGTAAACAGTAAACAACATTGCAATGTCAAAAGACAGAACAGCCTTCCAGTGTGGGGAAGCAAATCCAAAGCTTCCCTGAGGTACATAGACATTTTCCAGAGAGATTCTTCTCAAGAATCCTATCCTGAATTTCACATCATCCTCAATATGACTTTGAAATGGACTTGCAAATTGCAGACTTTTTTTTAATCTCCCCCTTGGGTGGCATTACACTGCATGCACAAAGAAGAATACTATTTAAAATATGCCATCAAACGCCCACCGTTTCATTTCCAGCAGAGAACATTCCACTTTTGATACTTCAGTGAGAGGAAAATATAATCTTTTTTTTGTAGTCCTTTAAATACTGCATTTTTGTAAAGTTCTGTAAATGTAGCATAGTTACAGTTTAACAGCTACTTAACCAAGTATCGTTCAGGCTCCTCTTTAGATGGCATGAAGCTACTGCATAATTTGCTGCAGTTTCTTTTTTCTTTTGGGCAATATTAAGACAATCCAAATGCTTTTAATGGCAGAGTTGCAATGAGGAGATGACTAGGCCAACAACTGAAATTGGAAATATAATTGCAGTCGTTTTGGAATAGCCTTTAAATGGTTGCCAAATCTTGGGAAAGACACCATTTTCTGGGTTCTTTGTGCCAAGAGAACGTCTTACTGCAGCAGGGAACACGTAGGTCCCTCTCCTGAGTGATTTGATTCTCTCTGCTCACACCAACTGCTTTTCTTTGTGCTTATGGAGTTAATATGTTAGTAGAAAATCAATGAAACTTTTAGAATGAATGATGAGAAAACAAAGCTATCTTGTTCTGACTTCTTTCTTCCTTTTTTTTTGTTTGTTTTACTGATTTTATTGTCAGCCTTGTCAAGGTGAGCTGTGTGTGATGTGATTCTTCTGTCTTCTTTCTCTAATAATGTGCCAACATGTTTTTCAGAGGCTTTGTGATGCCTTTTTGCTGCTGTTTCTGCTGTATATCAGAGGTTATTGCTTGCCTCTTCAGCTTTTCCTTTCTAGATTATGTTCAAATTAAGGGAATGAAAATTATATTCTCAGTATTGCAGTTGGTCAGAAATTTCTCAAGAAGGGTAATTCCTAACAAAAAGCAATTTAATTTGGCAATTGGTGAAGGACACTGTAGGGTGGAGACTTTTGTATAAGTCTGTGGAATCCAAAGTCTAAGGTTGCTTCTGCTTGGGGTCAAGCACTAAAAACCATATTACACACAGCCCATTTTACAAAATGCTGTGTCCTGCCACAGAACCATGCCAGCTTGGAGCTACAGCTGACCTGCCAGTCCAATATGTTTGATTTGGTTAAGTAAATAATCTGTTTCCTGGTAATGCATTGCTTTTGTCAGATTTTTCTGCTTGAAATGAGGTAAAGAATTGGAAGGCTGGGCTGGGATCTGGGGTGCCTGAGCTCCTCTCTTTAGTTAGGAGAACTGAAGTTGGCTTTTGGTTCAAACCATCCACTTTAATAATTGTATTTGGAAGTTCAGCAATATCTTTTAGAATAATTTGTGGTATTGTCCCTTAGGACTTGTTTTTTTTCAATAACAGAAGGTCTCTTAGATTACTTTGTCTAATCTGTGTCTTCTTTTTAAACTTCCCTTTTTCCATATTTCCCCAAAGAGAGCTCAGATCTGGGAATGACACCATAGGTAGTAAATTGATCTTAGTGGTTGATGGTAGATCTCCAGTGCTACCATTGGGTGGGTTGGATGGTATTTTGAGGCACCTTAGCACTCAGCATGAAAACTGGGGTTTTGCAATACAGGTAAGTGGAAAAGCTTTTCTGGTGCAAGGCTTCCCTCGAAGCCAGCAGCAATGTGTGTTTTACAGTAAAACTCACACAGCTTTGAAGCAGAAGGGCTGGTTCTCAAACATGGTGATGCTTAACTGCCTTAACCTTTGGGAGTAGAGTTCAGTAATGTGGTGGTAAAGCTTGTTTCTAGCAACACCGGGGTTTTGTTCCTCTGAAATTTCACAGGGAAGGAAACCACAAGGATTATCAAGTCCAGCTCCTGGCCCTGCACAGGACACCCCAAGAGTCACACCCTGTGCCTGAGAGCGTTGTCCAAACACTTCTTGAACTCTGCCAGGCTGTGACCACTGCTGTGACCACTGCCTGGTCCAGTACCCAACCATCCTCTGGGTGAAAAACCTGTTTTAGTATCCAACCTAAACCTCCCCTGACACAACTTCAGGCCATTCATTCCCTGTCACTATCACCACAGAGCAGAGATCAGTGCCTGCCCCTCCTCTTCCCCTCACAAGGGAGCTGTAACTGCAATGAGATCTCTCCTCAGTCTCCTCCAGGCTGAACAGACCTCAGCTGCTCCTCATATGGCCTCCAGACCCTTCACCATCCTGGTTGCTCTCCTTTGGCTGCTCTCTAATAGTTTTATATCTCCCTTAACATTGTGGTGCCCAAATCTGCACACAGCACTCAATGTCAGCAGTATCCTGGATGAAACACATCATGGAGAACCCGTGCTCTCAGAGGAGGAAGAGTTGGATCCATTCTGGAAGTCAGCAGTTTCAAATTCCTAGACACAAGCCCCATGAAGGTAACCTAGAACAAACTGGGTATCATGTTTATATTAAAGTGGTTTTAAAACAGTCCTTCTGGCCTCAGTGTTCCTTAGAGACAGCTCACCCTATCAACCTTTCAGTCTCCAAAGAAAGCGACTGTGTTAAAAGATCATTCTTTGATGTCATTTCTTCAGACTTTGTGTCTGGAACTCCTGAAACCCTTCAGAGTGCTCTCCCTTTTTGTTCCCCAGGTTTTACTGTGTCAGACTTTTTCCATCTGAGTTTTTTCAATTCCAGTAGAGTTGTCCACCTGTTTGCTTCTCCAGTGAATGAGTTTTCTTTCAATTCTTGTGTCAGCCTGTCATGAGCTTCGTGCTTTGTGTCAATTCATTGCATTCTCCAATCTTTCTCAAAGTCTGTCTTTAAGTTGCAGCGCTGTCACTTTGCTTTGGAGAAAACACTGAAAAAGGGACAAAGTGCATGATTTGGAGATCATAAAACAGAAATTATGAGTGTAAAAGCCAATCATAAGCACTTTAGAAAGGTGTGTCTGATGGTTGTGCTGTGACCAGCGCCTGTATCACCATAAGAGGGAGAGGTGCTTATCTATTACCCTGTTAATTGGAAGGGCTGGGATGAGCAGTGGTTTTGCTGAGCTCTTTCTTTGTGTGGGAGGTTGTGTCCATGATTTGACAATTTGATGCTGGTCACCACAAAGGAGCAAGTCAGCCTTTGCTGGATGGCTGAGAACACAATTCTCTGTAAATATTTCATCACATATAGTGACTAAAGAAGGAATAGTCTCTCCTTGCCGTAGAATGAGTACACTCCCAGCTATAGAAAGTAATTTGCAGCTGCTGGAGTTGTACAGAGCTGTACCCTAACTTTTTTGATGCTGTACATTGTGATTTTGCTGTGTGATGTGTAAAAGTGCAGCACTTACCTCTGGTGTGCTTTTTGCCATGCAGTTGTGCATCCAGGAGGGCAGTGTCCATCCTGCCTGCTCCCATTGCTTTCCTGGTGGGCTCAGCTTCTGTTGGGCACACCAACAAAAACAGTCTGACAGGGGAAGAAATTAGCCCCTTGTGTGCTCTAAGTATTCATGGCTCCTCTTGGGTGCTGGTTGTGGGGTTTATTTATTTTGTGACAAAGCTTTAGAAACTTGATATTCAGTTTCCACATCTCATGGTCCTCCCTGCTCTGTCCAAATTTTGCCAAATACTAAATGAGAGGGGAAAATCATGAATTCTGGAGTTAAACATCTGTGGACTTGACCTGCTGGAAATTGTGCAGCTCTGTCTGCTCCCCACAGAGAAAAGTTCTGGTAGCCGAACTTCAGAAAGGAATAAAATAGTTTTGCTCTTTAAATGCCATTATAAAACCCCACTATTTCAGTGACTGGGTGGGGTGTCACACTGGGCACACATTTATCATTGTAAATGTTACGTCTGAAAGGCTTTGAAATGCTTTCGGAACGTGTGATTTTGGGCACATAAGTAGATCACTTTTATTATAACCTTCATGTTGCACTCAATAGGGTTGGTCAGGTGATGTTTTTCCCTGTTCATTTAAGTGGTTTCTTACAGAGGCCTTTGAGTTCCAGAATAATGTTCTGTGCAACCCTCATAATTACTTTCTTATTAACTGGAAGGCCAGACTCCCTTGTCTACCACCCCTTTTAGAAGTGAATCATGTTCTGATATTAAAAATGACCCTAAGCTGAGATCTCAAGTTTCCTTTGCAGCTGGACTAATGGAGCTTGTAGGAGGGAAGGAAAACTTCCATGACTGCTAATTATCCTTGGATTGGATTAATAAAGGAAAGTTATTTAACCACCCATCCAAAGATGGAGAGTTAGCTTACCTTTGAAAAGACTTGCCAGCTGCTAACAAGGTAGTTGCACTGGATTTGCCTTTTTTTAAGATACCTTGGGTGTATCCCCTGAGTACTGTATGCAGAAGGATTCATCCTTGTGTGCACTGTTTGCTGGAAGGGCTCAGCACAATCTCAGCTGGCAAGTTGGCCACCTCAGTAGATGCCTTTGGAGCTAAACCAAGGACTGTGTCTCCATCTGTGAACCTGACCATGACCTGTGGAGAGCATTGAAGGTTTATAAGTAATTTTTAAGGGGTTTATCTTCAGAAAAGGAAGGTGAGCTGTCTGCACTTCTGTCTTGCAATTCTTTTCTCTTTAAGCAATACAGTAGGAGTGAATTGCTGTGGGGTTCATAAGATATGGCCGTGCTCAGACAGTGCTCAGACAGTGCTGAAGGAGCACTTTCCATGATGGTGTTCCTATAAGGGAATTGCATTTAATTATTTTAAATTATTGAAGCAGGCCAAAGAGTTGTGCCCAACCTCTCAAGTGACTTAGTACCCACTATTCTTCATGTAATTTGAGGAGCCAATGTCCATGTCACTTAGGATGGCAAGTAAGAACTGTCTTTATATCCTTGGCATGTAACAGATGCTCATTTTTACCATTAGCATAGCTGAACTGCTTTACAAAACCTCCCCAGCCTGCATCTTCTGTCTGACCCTTCATTGATAGTGTTTATACGAAAAACCTGCAGCCCTTTTATTTTTAACTCCTGTGTTAATGATGGGGATGCTTAGGGAGAAATTCCCTCTTTGCTTTTTTGCCTTTGCTGTGAAAAAATAATAAATGCTTGTCAGCCTAACAAGATGTAAAGTGCCTCCCCTGCTCTGGAACATTTAATTCATGAGGTCTCTTTGTAACTGCACTTTGTTTTGCTGAACAGAATTTCTCAAATATTTTCTATCACGTCAACTTGTGGTAAGTCTAGTCTGACCTTTTGCACTTATTTTTGTCTCAGGGCATTGTTTTTCAGTCACTGCCTGCCTCCTTCCTCTCCCAGCTAGGAGCTGAATAGACCTAGAGGATGCTGGTGGTGCTTTGAGGTGGGTATACCTGAACCTCTCACTGCAGCGAGCTAACAAAGGAAAATGAAAATGGCTCTTAGAATTCAAAAAGCTTTATTAGAATGTCAGCTAGAATACTTAATTATCTTAATTAGAATTCAAAGCTATGAAGAACATTCTTAAATATTTAAGCACTCTCTGCTCTTGTCCATTAAGTGCAGATCTTTTATTTTCTGCCCTTGTCCTGTGCAGATCTTTTCTTCCAATTCTTAAGTCAAAGACATGGTTTTGGGGGTTATTGCAAGCTCTGAGCTGCCCCTCTCATCCACAGAGAGTTGTCCCCACGGGATGTTCACTCCCTGCCCATCTCAGCAGGTTTTAAACCTCTCTGATGAGTCTTTCATAGCCAAGTTTCTGCTCTTGGCCCTTTCTGCTGCCAGATCACCTGCTCATGGAGCTCTGTCCTGTGCAGGCTCAGGCACAGCCAGCCCAGGAACCTTCATCCTCTGCTGACTGAGCCCTGCCCACCGCAGTCTCTTGTCTCCTTGACCATGGGAACTGAGAAACCACCTGGCACAGAACCACAGCAAAGGCTGGGGCAGATTTGGATGGGTCTTGCCCAACCTTCCCTGCTTCTTGCTTGCAGCTGGAGAGTTCCTTCTGTCCTCAAGAGGAAAGCCTGCCATGGCAGATCAGTCCTCCAAGACTGTAAATACAGAGTGCACGAGCCCACTGAGCTCAGCAGAGCTAGGATATTTATGTGTGGGAGAATTTTCCATATGCAAAGTGAAAAACCCATCAGTCTTCGCATGTTTGGTGCCTGAGATTAAAAATTTTGGGCAGGTCTTCATAACTGTTATTGGTACATTTTATACAGTGGAGTGCAGGGTTGGCACTGTACAAACAGCTCTTCCTGTGTCTGATTTCCATTTTTCTTTTAAATTACATTTTTTTTAATCCTTAATTTCACTCAATTTTTTTTTTTTTTTTTTTTTTTTTTTTTTTTACACAGATGTGGGATGATGCTTTTATCTCTTCTCAGAAATACTGATCTAAGTTGGTTCTCTCTCAGTTTCTCTGTAGGATACCAAATATTTTCCTCTCTTCAGTATAGATGAACCTGTTGCTCTGGAATACATTTGTTGATTCACATTGAAAAACTTTTTTTTTGTTATTTTAATGGGAGTCTTTTCTGTAAAGATGTTGTTTAAAAGCTTGTATTTGAAATGAGATTTTTATTGTAACTGCTCCAAGAGGACCCTCATAGCCTTGACATCTGAAGCCTTCCAGAAGAAGCTAAGTGGGCTCTGTGTTTGAAGTGGCAGCACAATGCAAAGATGTAGCAGGAGGGAAATGTATTGTATTAATTCTAACAAACTGCAAGAAACTTATAATATCTATGAAAGTTCTTCACATCTTTTGTTCAGAGGTGTCAGATACAAAGAACGTTGAAATCAAGGACAAAGATGCCACAAAGGCTGGTGTAAGATGGAGGACCCAGACCTCTGTATGAGAGTGAGACAACTTCTCTTGAGCTTCTTTCAGAGAAATAACAATAATAAAAGCCACTCAGCAACATCTCTGAACACAAAGGCTGAACAAGTCTCTGTCCTGTGAGACTGAAATGATTATTTAATAGGTAATTAAACATAGTCAAGGACAGTTGTCATACGAGGTACAATCTGTGTTTGTGACTTTGGTTGCTGGCTCAGGTCATCACTTGTGCCTAGACAGGCAGGATTAGGCTGTGAGTGCCCATTGTATTTAGAGAGAAATTATTGACCTGCCTTGCCTGTGAGTTTGGGGTATTTTAGCAATATTTGATGTGGGTTTTATGAGTTGCAGAAACTTTCAAGAATGTATCTATCATTTGGCCATAAAAATGGGAACAAATCAAGGGAACTTAGATATCTTCCTGTTATCTGTTTCTAACTGACTCAGTTTAAAACTTAGAGCTGAAGAGCCTAAATATTGTCTAGAAAAATAAACTTCCAGAGTAGAGAGTGTATTTACAAAGGCACTGACTTCCAAAGAGCATTTGCTGTCTTGTCTCTGCAAACTATTGAGAATTTAACTGATGCTATTAGATTGGTGACTGTGCTACATATCACAGATCTTTACAGTTTTTAAAAATTATTTTTTGGCTCAGTAAGTGTGTTAATATGAAGCACCCATGAAACGAAGCTTTTGTTCCCAAGCAAAGATCAGTTGAATCGAGACCACTATGACAGACAAGAATTCGTAATGCTTTGGCTTCCCATTCTTTGTTGAAATCTTCCTAGTTCTCAGAAGGATTTCTCTGTGTTTATTTATGTTTGAATCAATTTGCCTGTATTGTGATCTTTCAAAAAAACCCAAACCCCAAAGTCAAAAGAACAACAAAATAACCCCACCCCCAAACCCAGCTTCTTTTGTGAAACTAATTCCTTATCATCTACTGCTGTCCTGTTTGTCATCTACAGAAATTTTTACATGAGCATCTACACGTTGATAAAACATTAAATAATATTGAGCCAAGAGTTAGTCCCTGGGGAAATCTGCTGGGAAAAGCCCCACCAATTCCTGTCTCCCCCTAATGCGATTACATGAAGTCGCCTTTTGATATCAGTGTTTACAATTTTAACATTAATGTCCAACAATAAAGCTGTACCTGACACTTGGGATTTCTTTGTTTCAAGTTGCCTTCTTTATTATGCTGAATTCTTGAAGTTTATAAAGTTTTCATTGAATTTTGTACTCTCCATTATTACTTGTCTGTATTTTCAACCCGACTGAAACTCTTTGCCATTTCCTGCTCTGCTTTTTAATTTTTTTTTTTTTATTGAAGTAGTTGTACTTTTACTGTATGTATTTTTTGCAGATCACAATTTTTTACGAGTCTGCTGGGTTTGGGGTTCTTTTGCTGTCAGGTGAAAGACCTTTATTTTTTCCCCAGAAACTCTGTATTTTGTTTGGTAGCTGCAGGCCATGTCCAGTAGTGCTTGCTTGTGATAGATTAGCTTTCCTTTCTCTACATTATACAGTGATTTTGTAGAATAGTTCACTCTGTTGTCTCACCACATCTGGTTGTGTGCTCAGATGTCAGTGTTTGACTGATCATAACCCTGAGTATTCAAAGGCCTCAGAGTCTGGGTCAGAATATCTTGGAGGACTGAGCCATAGGGTGGGCACTTGCCCATGAGGAGCTGAATTAAAACCTGATAATGATTTTTGAGAGGGAAGCAGCGTTAAATACATTTCCTGTGCACCTGGTGTCTTTTCTGGCTGTTAGAGATATATAGAGATATTATAGATGAGATATAAGAAAAAAATTACCTATGTCTTTACCCATTCCAGGTGTAAATATTTTAAAGACAGTAGTCAGGTGTATGGCTCAGCTAATGTTTATCTGGAAGGAATATTTTGCATATCATTTTGCATAATATTATTTACACCCTCCTCCAGAGCTGGGAATCCAGCTGCACTTGCCATTGGAATGCACAGACGGTGTTAACAATACTTGTGCCAGGAAGGCTTTCATACCCTCCTCATATTGCCAAAGGATTTATTATCCTTTACAGCCAATACTTCATGGACTTGTGTTATGAATGTTTGTTGTTTAGAATTTGTCACTGAGGAAAGGCCAGTTCCAGACGTGGTGCTCTAGATTTGTGATGTCGTGCAAAGCCCGAGTTATTTTTCATAATTATTGATATTGCTTTGGTGACAGTCCAAAGGTGAGTTGTATCTGCTCATCTCCAAATGACCCTGTGAAGATGAGCAACATTTGTAATGATTTGGTCAGTGGCTTCTTAGCTGCTCTAAGTAATTTCAGAGCCCAGCCAAGGGATTTTCGTTTCCATAAACAGATCCCACCCGCAGAAACTGTCTGAGCTTGAGGGATCTGGAAGAACTGGCTGTTCCATTAGTGTGTCCAGAGCTTCCAGCACAGGAATCAGGACAGCTTGTCTGTGAACTGGGAAGACACCCCGGGTGGTGACATATAAAAAGGACACAGAGCATTCCCTTTCTTTCAGAACATCTCTCTCCTGCTGGCATTGAGTGATGCATTTTAAAAAGGTTGTGAGATTTTGGTCAGTAGTTTTTCTGAAATAATTCTGTTGAATATATTTCACTGGATAAATTAAAACAAAAGCCCAAAAAACAACCAGAAAAACCAAACCAGATGCTTTTCTCTTTTTTTATATGGACTTTTAAAATTTCTTTTTTTCAGAGTTACTGAAAGCTTTGAATTTGCTTTTTTTGGGTGAGGGAGGGGGCAGGGGACAGTGGCACAGACACATGAACGGAGGACTTTAATTTTTAACACTAACTTTAAAAATTACCAAGCTCAATCAAACCTTCTCAATGGGGATTGCAGCATTGAAATGGGGTTTTTAGACCTGCAGCAGAGCAGGCTTCACCTTTGCCAATGGGAACAGCTGTGGTTTGCTCCTGCTCCTAAATGACCTCTGAAAAGTAAATATTTCCATGGGGCAGTCCAAACAAAGGGGGTTTTGGGGGTTGGGAACAGAAATCGTTTAGGTGCTCTTTTAGGAAGACTGGGTGATGACTTAGCTACTGGGATACAAAAACTTTAGGAACAGATAACACCCTCCTCTGGGGAACCAACTGTCTTGCCCTGACTTGACCTCTGCACACACATCACCTGCTCACTGTTGCACTCCTCTGGGAGTACCTGACAGCACCATTCCCAGAAGTCCTGAAGATTGGAACAGATGGAGAATCTGTGGCATTTGTGGCATAAGAAGAAAAGCAGGTGTTGCTGCAGGTCTTACAGGAAGCATACCTGGAGTACTTCCCAGGGATGTCCTGTATGAATTAATGGGAGGTTGAAGGAATACCATGTGGGTGAGGAAGAATTGGCTGCTTTAGAGGTTACAAAAAAATTATAGCTTCATCCTACCCCAAGCTCCTGGAATTTGCTGTCCTGCAGGAGAAAGTCCTGGGAAGAATATGCTTGAATACTGCCAAGGTAGGGGAAGCCACCTGGGCAGTTTCTTCAGGATCCATCCCTGGGGACAAGCCACATAGTCAGAGCAGCAATGTGAGTCCTCTCCTGTGCCAGCAGAACAATGGAGGAGGAGGATAAAGATTGTTCTGGCTTTCCAGTGGGGAGGAGTAGGAGTATTTGTAGTGTGTGTGCTTAGGCACACAGCAAACCTGGAGTGGCTCAGTGGAGCTGTGCTGGGAGCCACAAGCTGCTCCCAAGGCTGGCTGCTTTGGGAAAACATCTTCCCAGCAAGCACAACCACTCAGTGCTCCATCAGGAGCTAGAGGAAAGCTGGAGGACATGCAGTGTTCAAACCATCTGCCCAACAAACAGAAGGAAGAATCTTGCACCAGATGTGATGGACAGCCCAGGGAAGGGAGAAGCTGTGATTGTCCTGAACCATTTGGGGTCTTTTCAGACCTTTGAGAAGGTTTTCCTTTGAAGACATTCACCCTAATGTTTATATTTTTTGTCATCTCATGTTTCTGCTTATGATTATTCTCAGTAGCTCAAGGGTGACTTCAGCAAGACCCCTGGGTCCGTGGTCCCTTCCCCCAGGAGATGTTCCTGCTCTTGGAGGCAGTTTTATGGTTCTTGGGGAGCTCAGTTCTCTCCTCTAGAGCAGCCCACTGGGGGCCCAGGTGCTTTCTGCTCCTGCTCTGTCAGCAGGGATTTGAGGAGATGGGATTTTTCCCTGGTGAAATAGATCGACTACGTTTGACATTTAAATTGTCATGCAGAATTAACCTGCCACTGAGATAACAGGAGGAGGACAGAGCAGCTTTCTCTTCCAGCTATTCCCCCCTCCCCGGATTTTCCTCCAGAGACTTCAGTTTCTCCTCTGTATCTTTCTCCCTGTCCAACTCTGCACCAAGCCAGACCAAAAGAGCAGCAATTCCTATATGAACATTCAATTAGTCCCATATTTAAATCTTGTCACTGTGACCTAGTGAATTATGCAAGGGGCTGGATACCAGAAATCAATTGAGCTCTAATTCCCAGCCCTGGCACCGGATCTCTCAGCATATTGCTATAGGCAAGTTATTTCAGCACATTTTCTCTCTCCATTTCTTTCCTATAAATTGCACATGTTAACATTAGGTGATGCAGCAGCATCACAGATGTACTGAGATATTTGGGTAGAGGAATTACAGCAGCACATCCCACTCTTACATTGTGTGCCCAGGTATTTGCATCAGATGTTTATTTAAAAATGCATCCACAGCAAAACATTTGCCAAACAAAGGATGATTCAGGCTTTGTCTAACTTCTATTAAAGATACAAGGTCTGGAGAAAATCTTTCAAATTATTATCATATGAAAGACAGTTTAAGATGAAGAAGAGGTTACAAGAGAGTAAAATACTCAGTATTTTCTATCCCAAAATGCTAAGTTATCACTTACATGCAGTCCAGCACGATGGCAATTCAGAACCATGGGGGTCCTTATCTCCCACGGCTCATGCAGAAATTACTGCATATGTTGTTATCAAGAACAGACTGAATCCAGTAGGAGTGGCTGCATCAGTGAGAAGGGTGCCATCACATGCAGGGCCTTAGGATTTTTTTTTTGAAGTTTTTTTCCACCTTGATGAAATGTTTTTAAGAATGGCTTTGTAAAAAGCCAGCACCAAGTCTACAGTGCTCTTCTGTGAAGAATTTGTAATGCAAAGGAAATGTAAGTATGATAGAGAAAAAGGAAGTACTATAGCAGTTTACAAGCCTTTCATGTTGGTTTCTTAGAAATATTAGGTGAGTACTTTGTCTCCTATTTGCTCTCTGTTGCTCCCAGGCTGGTTCTTCCCATCACACTGCACTCACAAGTTAATCGCTGCACTTTGCAGTTGTTATCTGCTAATGGAGGAACACAAGTGACTTGTGGCAGAAGCCTAAATGTTATTTATATAAAAAACTACTGGAAAATATCTGCTTGTGATCAGTGTTTCCTGAATGGTTTAAAATGTCATCTGAGACAAAGTTCTGTTCAGCTGTTCTCCAGTGTGGTATTTTCATGGCGCAGAATTTGTGAGGCGTGGGAGAGCCAAAATGTGAACTCATGGAAGGCAAAGACTTTAAGCTGCTTAGGTGGCTGCATGAAATATCTTGAAAAAAGCACAGAGCAAGGAGGGAGGAAAAAATTATGTGGGTTAACTGTCCTTAATTTCAATTAAATATGGTAGCAGTGAAATTGGAAATGTATTTAGCCTGATAAGTTCCCTCTAACGAAATATCCTTGGTGTGGCTTCCAGGGATCCAAGTTCACTGTCCTCATTGCTGAAACCTCTTTGTGTCACACAGACCTTATCTGAAATCAGCAGTTTATTTGTGGCTTCAACAACTTTTGGCCACTTTTTGTCGTCTTAATGCTACCTTGACCAAGTCAAGCTTGTTTGTCCTTTCCCTCCAGCCCTTAGTGGAAACTTTCATATGAATGTAAAATCCTTTGCTGTGAGGTGATTCATTGGGTAGGATATGTAATGGTCTCCTTGGTCTGTGAATGTTTCAGCCAACTGATAAATAATCAAGAACCTTGAATATTCCTTTCTGTATGTCTGTCTCCTCAGAGTGCTTTGTTTGACTCACAGTAATTTATGGTGAGTGCATTAAAGCCAATCACTGCAATGTCACAGACATGAATTACCACACTACATTCTGTCACTTGGGGGCTTTTTCCAATGCCAGGCAACAGACTTGTCCCAGGGCAGGGTGTGTTTGGGCTTGTTGCTGTTGTCATTTTGCTCCTCTGCATTTTTAAGTGTCCTAACTAAATAGTGAGACTGAAAAAAAAAAAAAAAAAAAAAAATCAAAGTTTTACACATTCTTCCAAAATCCAAGTGCCATTCCCAATGAGGGCTTTTTGGGTTATTGTTGGGTGGCTATAGCCCCTTTTTTCTTTCCTAACCTTATAATCTTAAGTCCAAACTTTTCGACCTTGATACCTCTGTTATTGTTTTCTGATTGCCCAGGTGAATGCAATGAATGTCTGGGGAGCCAGGTCCTTGAAGAAGAGCTCTGCAAATTGGGATTTTCTCCTGGAAGGTCAGTCACAGAGTCTCTGCCTAGGATGGCCTCTCCTCCTTTTGCCTCCTGGCAGTGCTTGCATGTCAAATGATTGCACTCTCCAACCGTGAACTCCAAGGCCTGTGCTCCCACTGCTGCTTGGCAGGAAGGAGAGATCTTCTGTATGGAATTAAAGAGCCTCCTCTCTTCCTCTGATTTAAAAAATCATTTTAAAAAGGCTTTTCAACCCCACATTTTCTGAAGTTAATGCTACACCCTGCAAGGCTGGCAGCCTCTGAAAATAATTAGAAAGAGACCCTTGAAGGCAGGATCTGGACAATCTTGCAAGAGACATAATTTTAATCTCATAGAATGTCTTGGCACACTGGGTGAAAACAGGCTTTGTCCCTGGGATGAGAAATGATTAAAGCCAAATTCTGTCTTGCGGTGATTATGGAACAGGCTAAAGTACAACATGAGGCATGGCTAAATTGGTTGTCTTAATCCATGGTCTAATAGACTCTAAAATATCTCTCTGAATGGGGAGAGATCATCTGTTTGGGTGTCATCTGCATGCATGTCCTGACCAGCCTGACCTGACTTATATCCCCAGGAGCCTCTTCTTCCTCCAGCTTGACTTCAGCCCACTGCCCTTCCTGGCATCTGTGGCTGTCCAGCACCTGCTCCTGCCTCCTCCCACACACACAAACACAAACTCTTCACTGCCCACTTGCTTCTCTCATGCAGCCTCTCCCTTTGCAGGCAGATGGTTTTGGGCAGGACATGCCACCCTCCTGCCTCCCCACGGGATGCTGCTTTATACTCTGGCTACACACCTACACACTGCTGCCTCTTCTGGCAACCTTTCAAAAAGCTCTTCAAGGACAAAACCCCCAAAATACAAGAGATAATCCTAAAAAGGAAAGGCTCCCTTCCTCTCATTTACTCTCATCCTAATACATCAGAGTGAAAACAAACCATTGTACAGTAATTTTAACCTCTGTTTAATCTCTGCAAAGCCTCACTGGTTTGAGCTGGCCAGCCCCCAGAGATGGGACCCCACCAGCCCTGTGAAGAGCAGGAGGTTTCACACTTTGTTTCTGAGGCAGCAGCAAAGCATGTTGCTCCTGGTTTTCATCAGAATCATTAGCCAAAACTATGGAATTTTGCAAAGCTGACTGAGGAGAGAAAGCCCAGGAGATTGTTGGCACAGTATGAATTTACATATTGAGCATACAGGGTCAGTTCCTAGGTGCCCAAGCAGAACCAAACACAAGAAATGTTCCGGATTAAAGCTCCAGACCTCTCCTGTCAGCACTGCAACCCCAACCCCATCACATTAGGGTCCTTTCCACACCTGAGAGTTGAATGAGGATGGATTTGGGCTCCTTTAGCCGCCAGGCTCAGGTTTTATCCACCTTGTCCAGCAAAAATACTTCCCAGACACCCAGAAAACACCTTAGTCTACTGTTCTTCAACCTCAAGAAGATTCAAGCATGCCTTGATTTCAGGTGAGGATGTGCCTGTGCGTTGGCTGCAGGTTTGTTTGGACATCGCTAATGAGTGCATGCAAATCTGGGCACTGAGGGTATTTAGAGTGCTTTATAAAACCATAAATCAATTAAAAATAGGAACAAGGGAGCTGTTTTCCTAGCAGAGGGCTGGACTGGCCCTTCTAGGTGGTAGTCTGTGCTAGCAGTCTGTTGTTCAGCCCAAAGCCATCGCTGCTGCACAGCTCACTCTGCAGAAGTGGAGGTGAAATAAGGAGCAGAGGTGTCACCAGCCACTTGATCTGATGCAAGCCTGTGTCCAAATCTCGCATGCATGGGTTCTTCTTTTTTGGTTGTTAGAGTTTTTGTTTGGTTTTAATGTTTGTTGGAGTTTTTTGTTTATTTGTTTGTTGTTTTCTGTGTGGTTTTTGTTGTTGTTTTTGTGAGGTTTTATTTTTTGTCTTTTTTTTTTTTAAGATAAACTCGTACACAAATCTTGATCACTGAGATCTGTAGCAGCAACTACACGAGGACAAACACAATCTGGAGCTTTGCTGTTGTGGCTGCAGCAGTTTAATGTGGTCTGGTACCCTGATTAAGGAGCTGTGGTGTTTAGAAGTCACTTGGCAATCAGTGGGTTAGTTTTCATCATCTTTGTGCCCGACAAGGGTGTGAGTGAGGAGGAGATGAGCCACTGAGATAAGGAGAAGCTTTTAATTCATTTCGTAGGTGACCTAAATTCAGCCCCTGTGGCCATCATGTCAATCCCACAGTCTTGTCTGCTAGATTACTGATGTAAGTGATGGTGACACGTGTATTTATCGAATGTCCTTCTCTGTGGCTTCAGGAAGGACATCTCAGGGGGAAAAAAAGTTGCTTGGAGATTTAATGATACTTGTCATCAGTTCTGTTTTCCATGAACTCTGGTTTATCCTAGTACTGAGAGAGCATCTGACAGTGAGAGCCACAAAAATGTAACATATTTATCCTGTGAGGGCGGCTTATGCTGTGGGAGATCAGACATCTCTGCTGCTGCTGAGGTAGCAGACGTGCAGAATTGGTACATGACTTACTGAAAATAATGCAAAATGCAGATGTGGTGCCTGTACAGAGATTGGAAATCCCAAGCCTTTGGGCAGGGTCAGAGCTTTTATCAGGGCTGAACAATCATACGATCTCTCTCTCTCTCTCTCCAGCTTTAGACTTCCTCCTGTGCTGCAGCAGTTTTGGGAGGGGAGGTGATGTGTCCCATCTCCTGCGCTGGAAGAGGTGTCTGAGCTCCTGGGTCATGAGAGAAAATCTGAGCAAAGCATCCTCCCCTGTGCTTCATACCCAAGGAAAAGCTGAGACTGCTCAGGGAGCTTAAGCACAGAAAGACCTAATTTGCAGATCCCAACAGGCATGTACATGACATAGATGCAAACCTGCACAGTCCTGCTGAGATGACAACATTTCTGAGTGCAGCAGCAAAACTCCAGGTAGCTGGGTAATTACAGTGGCAAAAATTATGTGTTTATGGCCCTTTAGGAGCCTCAGGTGATAAATGTTCTGTGGATTGCACTCCCACATTTGAGTGCCCACACTCTGTCCTGGTATCCTGTGGTTCCTCCTGCCATCAGTGACACTTTGGGCATGGTGTGTCCAGGCTGCTCTAGCTCTGAATTAACTTCTCCAAAGTAATCCCAGTTTTCCTGTCTCTTTTCCACAGGTCAGCCCAAGCTCAGCATTGACTCAGTAGCACACCTGCCCTTGCACACATGACTGAACATCTCCTGCTGTGTGTTTCATCTCCAGCACTGCTACTTCCTAAAGTTAGAAGCAAATGAAAGTCATGCTTCATGAAAAATAGATCTTTATAATTTAGGTCTCCAGCACCACCTGGTCTTCCATCCTCTCCCCTAACCTCTTCCTGGATAACATTTCCTGTGCTGATTGTATTAGTGTAGCATGGAGTGAAGTACAGTCAAAGGCTAATCTTTTTGTGATTGAATATTAGATTCTTCATTTCAAGAGGCTCTTACGAACAGCTTTTTGTCAGACTGATGGAAGATGGCAAGGATGGAAGAGAACTTGAGGGAAAAGTACATGTCTCTTCCCAAGGGTTTTATTCTCTTTTCCTTCACAGCTTTTACATTATGGCAAATAGTATAATTTAGAGTTGTAATTTGAAAAAATTCATTCAAAACTCAGTTCTTTACCGAGAAGGCAGCCTGACCAAATCTTCCTCAGAAGACACTTAATTGACAGTGTTTAGGACTGACAACACACCTGAGATGGATTACCTGCAATTCATCCTTGAAGCAGAAGGAAAGGAAGAGAAGGACAAAATGGACAGAAAGAAAAAATCTGGAGCTGCAGGATCTAAAATGGAGTAAACATGCAGCTGAATAATACTGATTCTGGGCTTCCTGAACCATCTTTAGAAGTATATAAAATTGCATATTAAAACCCATTAATTGCTATTTCTTGCAGGATGAAGATCCAGGACAAACACTGCTGCTCCTCAGGCAAAGCCAGTCCTTTACCCCTTATGCAGAAGGTGGGGCCTTTCCAAAGTCCTCCCAGGACTTTCCATTCCTATCTTAAACCAACCCTCTGCTCTTTCTTTTTAAAATCACTTTTAATAGCTCTACAAATTCCTCTCCTCTCCCTACTCCCAAAAGAAAATATTTGCATGCAGGTTAGAAAGGGTGGTGTCCAGAAGGGACCTGGCAGTTAAAGCAAAATATATACATGATGCAAGTAAAACATAACATAACAACACATAATATATGTCTTCCACCACCACCCAATTCTGGAGGGTCTGGCTTTGATTATGTCTCTCCATGCACTTTATGAGTCCTCTATATTTGCATGTTTGCTGCTGCTCAGCCTCAATAGTTGTACTTTCTGCGTAAGGAAAAAGCAAGAAAAGATACACTCTAAATCCTGGTTATTTTTGTTTATTGTGGGAGGGAGGATTAAAGATAAAGTTTCAGAACTGCCCTCTCCCAAAAATGTAACTTGGTTTTGCTTGTGCTGCTGTCTAGAAAATACTGTGGGATTTGGGATGTTCATGAGAATACTGGGCCAAACAGCACAGCAAAGGGCCTCTGCTTTGTCCCCTCACAGTTAAAGCTCTTGCTGTGAATTTGGCAGGTGAAGTGGGGAGGGACCAAAAAGTCTTCCTCTGCTGTTTGTGTGCCAATTGTGTTTGTGTTTAACATAGGTTTTAACACTGATACCCAGGAGGAAAGGAGGATTTTGTCTAAGACCCTGAGGAGATGGAGCTGCTTCCCTGCAAGCCTGGGTGAGGAGCCTCCAGGAGAGGTGAGCTGGCAGATGTGTCCCTGTGTGCAGCATCCTCTGTGAGCTTGCACTGACTGACTTTCTGCTCTGGGAGGGTTTCTTTGAGGGGGTGCCCTGATCTCTCCTTGTCAGCTGGAGGCAAGGCAGCTTCTGGATTCACTCCCTGCAGTACAAAAGTCTCAAAACAAAACACTATGTCACCTAATTGCGAGAGCTGAAATTATTTATGGACCTGGCCTTTGGAGTCAGAGTCTCAAACTTCTTTAATTACCTTTGGGGATCTGTGCACATGATACCATGGTGATGAGAATAATATTTGGAATTCAAGTCTTGTCTAGTGTGCTTTAGCAGCTGGAATGGGCAAGCAGCTGATTATGACCATAACAGAAATAATGCCAGAATCCTACATGCCCAGAGTTTGGAGTGTTGGCTTTTTAATCAGATGAATAAAACTCTGGTTATCTTTCTTAAGCTCTTCTGGAAACAAAATTTGGAAGGAAAGCTCCTGTTCAATATTCAATGTCCTTGTGCAGTGTGAATCTTTACCTATAAAGCTCCTCACCAAAGGAGGAAAGACTAGAATGTAAATTGTTGTCTTGATACTGCTATCTGGAGCATTAATATACATCCACTAAAGCCCAAAAACTGAGCATGCAAATTATTCCCATTACAGGCCCATACCAACATTGCTGAAATTAGTCTGAATCTATCACTGCTTGATTCAAACTTTATAAAATCTCTGGGGACAACTTAAATGTTTAAGGTGATTTGTTTCTCCAGGGATGCCATCCAGACTCATTAGCAGATGGGGGCAATTGTCAGAACTGATGATATCTGGAGGCAGCTGCTGTTTTCCAACTCACCTCTAAGGATCCACCGAGGCACAGCTACACAGGACTCTCCATGGGATGATGTAAGACTTGGAACCACAGACAGCCCACATTCAGCCAGATCATAGCACAAATCTATCAGCCTCAGCCACGTGGGATTCATCTGAGCAAACAAACTGGTTGTCTAGTCTTGCTTTGGCACCACGGGGAAATTGGCACATTCAAGGCATGATTCATCTTGCCCTAAAGCTGATATCTAAAATAAGTCAGCTGAGCACGCTGTAAAAGTGCCTGTTTCCCTTCATGGCTACAAAGGATGGGAGGCTCAGTGAGGCACAGATGTCTGCAGTGTGGATGTTTTGAATTAGGCAAGATGAATCCTGTCTATGCTGTATTTTTTAAAAATGCCTTTTGTGATGAATGCTCAGGTCTGAAATTGGAAGTACAAGTTCAATTATAAAGTACAGTGTCCTCAAGGGCCCTCGAAGAAATGCATCTGCTCTGAGTTCAACCCTGACCCAAAGCCCTGATTCATCTTTTCCCAGAATTTAGTGACTATAACTTGACAGACACTTCACTGTTTAGTCCTCTCTATCACTTTAATTTAGCAACTGAATTCAAAGATTTAATGGATATTTTTAGACTTTACTCACATTAAAATTGTTTGGACCAGGTAGCACAGATATTTCCCCCTTCCAGAAAGAGCTCTAGGATTTGTAACAATGAAAACATGACTTTGCCCCAAATGGCTGTTTTCTTAATTTTTTTCCCCCCTTTGTCTTGTGTCATCCATAAAATTTTGATTGTGACACAGCTCAGAGGAGACTTTTTTTGAGTAGTTTGGAACATCTTGAGCTTTGATTTCTAATCAATTTGCACTAACAGCTATGGAAACCAGTATAACAAGCCAGGCCTTTTCTGTCTCTTTCTCTTTCTTACATTTGGAAAAATAAATCTGAGCAGCGACGTGAGTCTTGTATAATTACTCTTCCATTTGTATTTCTAGACTTGTCAATCTGGCAAGCGCCACAGAGAAGGATTAAAAGCTTTCTCCTTCTCTCTCAATCAGAGATTTCATTTGCTTCCGTGTTTTACAGTAAATATAATCAGTTCAGCAGGAGACGGTTTTGTTCTCTGCAGTGATGTCTTCCTAGTCGAGGGAGTTCTTATTAGCAGCCTGGATGTGAAGTCAAGTGACAGGAGCCCCCCACACCGAGTGCCACTGCAGCTGCAGGCAGGTGATCAGGGCTGGAGTCCCCGTGGGGCACCTGAAAATGTGTGTCCCCAGCAGGAAACCCAAAGAGCTCCACTCCTCCATTTCTGGTTGGGGTTTAGGGGCTCCGAGCGAGAGTTGGACTCAGACTCAACCACCTTCCAGGTGATGCCACAAACCAGTTGCCAAAAACTGACTGTGCAGATTAACCTTAACTCCTCTTTAGTCCCAAACATGGGGTCTCTGGGAAGCTCCTCCAACCAGCCACAGTTTACAGCCAGGGACACAGGGAGTTTTGCTCTTTTGCCCCGGAATTGGCCCCAGTTTGGTGGGAAGGGGAGGTGCTGGATCATGGCAAGGCTTGGCTGTGGGAAGGAGGGGCTTGGACTGAGAGCCATCAGTGTGGATTGCAAATTATTTAACTTACTGTAGAGGAGAAAATAAAGGAATTTTTGAGTAGTGAAGAATTGCATGGTGGTCATTTAGGTATCTCCAAGTTTAGACAGCAGCAGAGCAGAGAGTTTAAATATTGCTTTCTGTGCATTTAAGCACCTGAATTCCACTGTCACCTCACTTAATTTGTCTTTGCCCTTTATTTCACCCTGACTTGAAGGCTCTGTGCCTTGATTTCCAACACATAAACGCAACACAAAACACAATAAAAAGAAATTGGAAACACTTTGGTTAAGCCTTGATGACAGCTGGTATGTAAATGCAAAGACTTCAGACTGTCTTTCAGTACAGAGCAACCCTTAGCACTTAGTTGTTTATAAATTTTGCATGGTCAGACCCATGGATAACCAGTGCTTCAGTGTTTTCTCTGACTGCTTCATTTCTCAGCATCTGAATTTGAGAGCAATGTCTGGTTTCACACAGGGCAAGTCCTTTGCCAATCCTTTATTAAGCAAAAAGCAAACCTACCCCTAAGCCCCAAGGATTTGTTTTTTCCCCTTATATATTTTCCAACAAGTTTGATCCCTTTATGAGGACAAAATCGTATAGTTTTTACTTACTGACTTTGCAAAAGTCAACCTAAGAGCTGATATTTCTATTCTTTCCTGTTGTCACCTTTAATATATATTCTGTGGTGGGGCCTGAGCTGACAGTGGTGATGAAGAGATGGGGTGGCACAGAAATACTTGATCCTCTGTGGCTGTGCTGACAGCTGGTGTGGACTGGCACAGCTCCAGTGGAGATCTGGCCCCTGGTCCTGGATTCACACAGGGAATCCATCTGCAAAGGCAGAAGCCATTTCATGGACTGCATTTTCTCTTCAGCCTGACAGGTTTAATAGCTGATATCAGGGTGCTGTTGCACTATAAAAGTTATTGTAGAAACTCATAATTAAGAGCAACCTCGCTTCGTAAAGCTTTAAATTTAAGCAAAGAACAAATGGACATCAGAGGATGCAAGGGCAAAAGCAGCCTGGTTTTCCGGGCAGGTGAGGCTTCCAGCGTTGTGCTCTCCGCAGGAGAATGGTCGAAGCGAGGAGCTCGGGAGCGCTCCTCTCCTGAGGAGCGAGGAGAGGAGCTGCTGCAGCCGGGCAGGGAGCATCNGGGGCCGGGCGGCTCCGGCCGCGCTTGGCAGCGGGGCCCGGCAGGCCCGGCCAAGCCGAGCCCCCGGAGTGCGGGGCCGCCGGCAGCGCTGCTGAGGCTCGCAGATAAAGAGGCTGTGCCGGGACCGCTTTGCACACAGCAATTAACAGGGAGAGACGGCACCGAGCGAATATTCCAATCGCAGAGCCAGGAGGTGCCAATATGTTTTGCCGTTCCGCGATTGTGTTCTGGAGGCGGCAGCAGGGCTGCTGCGCTGAAGGGTCTGTTCAAGTTGGCATTTCTACTATAAACCTAATTTTTGAAAGGGGTTATAATTCGGCCGTTTTTAATTAACGAGGGGATTAAAGTTGGCACACGGGCACTGAAGGGCTGTTTGTTGCTGGTTTAATTTATTTTTTTAAATCCAATCTGTTAGGCCCATCTCAAATAATATTCTTTGTTTCCACTTGCCGGGATTGACTTTAAAGACCTTTAAAGGTCTCGATGCATGTGTGTGTGCTTATATCTACGTGTAAGAGAAAAGAGCTTTATCAAGGTGAAGAACCACATCAGAGTAGGTGAGCAGGTTGCTGAAAGATTCCACATTCCCAAAGCTACCATAACTCATGGCAGCTCTGGGCTGGAACAGGGAATGCAGAAGCAGTTGCAAATTTTTTTGCTGAATTTTGCAGAGTGTTGTCCACTTGGGACTTGCAAAAACTTTATCCCAAACTTAGGCATCATTTTTATGCACTATACTTTGATAAATAGATATTAGTATTGCACAGCTTCCAAAGGAACCAGGCAGCTGCTGGTAAGTCACTATTAGAATACGTAAAATCATGTAAATACAATAATATTGTAAGTAGTGTAAATAGACTATATTACTTTAAATCCCAAAAGTTATAGGGCCATAAACCTCTCAACATCAGAAAAATTTATTTCAGTTCTCTATTATCCCAGTCACTGGAAAGTTTTTCCCTCATGTTTAAACTGAATCTCCCTCTTCTTAACTTAATCCTATTAATTGTCCTATATGCCCTGGACCTGAAGAACAGACTGCCCCTTGCCTTTTTCAGCACACTTTTCATGTAGTAGAAGGCATTGCCTTTTGGCAGTTCTTGCTTCTTTGGGTTTTCCAGCTTTTCCAACACAGCCTCTGAAAATTTGTCTATCCTTTAAAAAAAAGGTGTCTCACTACTTTCTACTGGTCCAGCCTTCCTGGGAGTGATGAAGATTTTGGGTGAAGTTTCAGCAGAATCCTTGCTGCTGTCCCTTCGAGCTCAGCAATATTGCACCTCTCAATCCCTCTGCTCTTTCACAGATGTTTTCTCAAGCATCATCCATAGATGACCACGATACATGGAGTGTGCAACTGGACCTGTCAGGAGGAATGGCAGGATCTCTGCTTTTGTAAAACTGCTTCATACAAACACCCAGTGGGAAGGGTCTGCAACTGCCTGCATTGGAACTATTGAGCTGGTGACTGGTGGGTCCTTTGCTGCTCACAAGAGCAGAGCTGTTGGTGAGTAGAGGGATAAGAGTGAAGTGTAAATCCCTCAGGCTCTACACTGCTCTAGCAAAAACCCTGCTGGCCATGTGAACCACTTGCTCAGTTGACAGAGCTTGTTCTTCACAACACAGACGCCCTCTGCTCTCACCAAAAGTCACATCCCAGATCAGCAAGTCTGCAGGTTTGGCCCAGCTTTGGCCACAGCCCCTGGGCAGCTCCAGGAGTCGCTGAGTGGGTTTGGTAATCACCATGAGCTACTTCCCTCTGTCTGTGATGCCTGTCAGTTTGTTGGCCAGTGGCCATCCCAGCTGATGTCCATCTTCACCCTGTGGCTGCTCTCCCATCTTTGCAGGTAGACAAAATGGAAATTCTCCATACAAAGCAGACGGGTAACAAAGGATGGGTTGTCCTTTTAGTTCTAGAACTCAGGGTGGGTTTCAGCCTGAAGTGACACACACCTACATTGAGTTTCTCTGTATATGCTGAAGCCTTTAGGTCCTATTATTTTCAATGGAGATGAAGCTGATCTAGAGAGCAGCACTGTCAGGGCAGAGCAGACAGTCAGGGCTTCATTTGTTTGACCCAATGCCGGTGTCAGTCCAGAAAAGAAGTCTTGTTTAGGTCTCATGTCATACCTGCCAGCCCCATGCCCTAAGCTTAACTTTCAATGGAGCTGACTTGCCTTGTGGGCTCTGTTGGGAGCCCAGGCACCAAAATCCCACAGTGTTTTTTAAATCTGGTGCCTCAGAGCTGAGGTCTGGCATTGACACACTGTTGAAACACCTCATCTGTTTTTCAAATAAAACACTCCCAATGGCTGGGGTTTGGAGGATGCTTTGATTAAATCTGCAGAGAAAATATTTTAGATGCTACATAGATTTCCAGTGATTTTTATAACTCTGCTCTCCCTCTGCCTTGATGTACAACCAGGTGTGTTTCCAGACTCAGTTTTTGGACAGAAGAACAAGTCAAAAGCCATGGAAGTTGTTGAAGAAATCCATGTCTCTCGCTCAAGTCCCTGCACCATCCATGGCCACACTTGCAGGCAGTGCTGAGGGCTCTGTTGAACTGATCATTCCCAAAGCGAGAAAGGGGTTCAGTGTGAGCAGTGACCTCACCTCAGTGGTTACTTTTGGCAAAACTCCCCCTGGGCTGATTTCACCCCATTCAGAGGTGACACAACACCCAGAAGTCCAGAGCACTGTTCAAGAAATGTTGCTGCCTTCTGCTCTCTGGATGGGAAAGTTCCTTGCGAAGCTTTGGTTCCTCTCTCCAGTTCCTCTCTCTTGGTGGCATCTGGGTGGGAGGGGAAGGGCAAGAGCAGGGTGTTCCTTGCCTGTGAGGGCTATTTCTGATTTGGGGATTTGAGGAAGGGTATTTTTGCAGGAAGTGTGTCAGTTTGCATGGCCTGGGGCTTGTTTGTCTCCTATGGATGCTCTGCCCCCGAGCGATGAGGCCGCAGTTTGGAGGGGTGCAGCAATCACTGCTCCCAGTGTGATGGGCTTGGCACCCAGGGCAGTGCTGCTCCTGGGCTGTGTGTGTTTGTCAGTTACAATTTGTCTGCAATTTCCTTGATGGGAGTGTTGAGTGACATGCATTCCCTTGGGAGATATTTCCATGTTTTTATTATTCTTCAGGCTCCTGTGACATTTCCCAAGTCCAGTTGTTGGAGCCTCAGGTTTGATCATCTGCTAAGGTGCCAGCAGGGATAATTTGGCCCTTCAGCAGCGATTATGTTGGCCTCTGGAGCTCATGGTATGCACAGTTTGGGAGTGGGGTTCTCATGTAAAACCTCAAAACCCACAGTGGAAACCTCTGTCACTGGGTCCTCAGAGATACAAGGTCCAGCATAATTTTTCACTCCCGTGAATTCCAACAATGGCTTGAAAATGAAGATTAAAAAGAAGAACTAAAACTGCTTTTGCTTTCTTTTTTAGGTAGAGGTACATACAAGACTGAAATTTTCAAGCTTCAATGACACATGAAGTACAAATACAATTTCAGGAATGCTGGCCAGCAGGAAAAGCACCACTTACTGTCAGTTTCTTGGTAAAATCATTCCAGTTGACAACACCAGGCAGCAAACAAAAGCTACATAAAACAAACTGTTTTTCTGAGTGTGTTATCACTGCTTGCACTTCTCTGGCCTGAATATTGACATTAGATCAACTAATTAATATTGATTTTTAAATAATTTATTGATTTGATTAATTAATTAATATTGATTTAAAAAAATCTGTGGTTGGCTGTCACAGTTTTTTTGTCCCTGGACTTCAGACGTCTCTGATGACCCTGGTTGAGAGTGAAGGGTTGTTGATGGATAGATCATGGTTGTTCCATCTTTATCCCAGTGAAAGGAGACAATGTCATGGTTTAACCCCAGCTGGCAGCTAAGTACCTCACAGCTACTCATTCACTCCCACCCCCTGCCCCAATGCGGGGAAGAATTGGAAAAAAAGTAAAACTCACTGATTGTGATAAGAGGTTAATAATTGAAACAAAATAAAATATAATAATAATGATAATAATAGTAATGGAAAGGAGAGAGAGAGAGGAATAAAATAGTAGAAGAGAAAAGTGATGCAGAATACAATTGCTCACCACGCCCTGGCTGATGTCCAGCCTGTCCCCAAACAGTGATCAGAGCCCCTGGCCAACTCTCCCTCCCCCAGTTTATGTACTGAGCACGGTGTCCTGTGGTGTGGAATATCCCTTTGGCCAGCCTGGCTCAGCTGTCCTGGCCATGCTCCTCCTCCCTGGCAGAGCCTGGGAAACTGAAAAGTCTTTGACTTAGATAAACTCTACTTAGCAGCAACTGAAATGTCAGTGTGTTACCAACATTATTCTCATCCTAAATCCCAAACACAGCACTGTACCAGCTATGAGGAAGAAAATTAACTCTATCCCAGCTGAAACTAGGAGAAGCCACCTTTTTTTTTTTGTTGTTGGTTTGTTTTTGGGATTTTTTTTCATCCTGAAAGTGCATCTACTCTAATGGTTTGATTTTCAGGTTGCCCTGGGCCATCTGTGCTGTGCCCACAGGTGCAGGTTAATTTGTGCAGGTTCATTCCCCAGCTTGTTCTCCCCAACATGCAGCTCTGAGTGTAGTTTGCTCCAGGAACCTCTTCTCACTTCTTCTTTTGACTCCACCAGGATTGGTCCTCTCTGTCCTTGCATCCCTCTATAATGGACCCTGAGGTAGATTTTGAATATTTTCAGTAAACTGGGGTGGGATTGAATTAATTTCTTTCTATTTCTGGCCAGAGGAAGAAAGACTGATACAGGTACCTGGGATGTGCCACCAACCACTGTGGAAAAAGATAAAACCTATCTTATCTACTATTGTTGCTTTTGTTATTGATATTATATTATACTGAGAGCCCACTGAGGCCCTCTTATTATGTTGTTAAAGTCAACGTTTTCCCTGTACACTTCATTCTCCCACTTGGGAAAATACAGAATTTTTGATAAAGTTATGCTGATAATGCTGCTAATTAGTTTCTCATCTTTAAAAATTATGACTGCAGGCAATTGGAGCGATCTCTTTGTTGCAGGACATTGTAGGCTGAAATGTCTGGATGCTTGATATCCTCTGCAGGGCTCTCACTACATGCTAATTTGTCCTTGCAGCAGAGTTCATTTTTATAGGTCTTTGCCAGTCTATTTTACAAATCCATTATGTCAAAATAGGATCAGTCACATGTGCACAAGATGCAGGCCTCCACCAACAGAGCAGATGTGTGTGTGCACGTTCACCCATAAATAAGTTAAAAAAATTAATCCCTAGATATGTGTGTATGCATATATTTATATATACACCCTGATATATTTATATTATTTAATGAAATAAAATGTTTAATAAAATTAAATGTTGTTTTTTTATAATTATCTATGATATGTGCATACACATGAAATTTGACATCTATTTAGGAGCTCAGCATGTGAATGGCTAATTTAACTTGTAGGGCTCAGCTCTTCTAGGGAACATTTCACTCTCATTTCACTTAAAATATATAGTTTACAGCCTCCATTCAACACATACAAATTGCAAGCCTAAGTTGTATGCTTGCCTATGCATTTTCTAACACTTCCATCTGAACACTCATTATCATTTACTTTCAATAACTATCATCTGTCATTTTTAAAAGTTGCATAATAATGTGGTTGGTTCATATGAAAAGTGATGTTTGCTCTAAATTTGGCTATGATTTTGACATTGCTGTTAGGTTTTTTTGTAAGCTTGACACCCACAAGCTGAAAAGACAGGTGGTAAGTTTATTTTTTAAACTTCCCTTTCAACACCTCCCCCCCACCCCAATTAAAAAAAACAAAAAGTCACATAGAACATTTTCAACACATTTGCTGGAATTTCTGTATTCCTTTCCAGCAAAATTTCACTGAGAAAAATGAGAAAGGCTGAGTTTTTTACCTCGTTGGATTAAAAAAAAATGTACTTTTCAGTTGCTGAAGATTCAAATTGTTCCTTATCCAATGAAAACTGTCAGTTGAAAGACTATTTCTTCTCTGGTCCTGATGTATATCCTGGCTCCTCCTTTGTGCTGAGCCTGTGCATCATTATACAAAATCAGGTTTTTCCCTCTCTCCTTCTCCAGATGCTGGAGCAAAGTAACAGAAGGGACTCACAGTGTTGCATCTTCACACAGCTGAGAAATGGGAATATCTTGTTCTGAGCAGCACCTTGTGTCTCCCAGAGCTGCCAGGAACTACAAGCTAAATGTTCCAAATACAGAGTCTTGTGGCAAATGTCCCAAACATGGAGTTCTGTTCTGCCAAAAAAAAAAAAAAAATCCGCTTGAAATGGCTGAACTGAGTGGTTTTCTTCTCCATCTTTTTGAATTTTGAAAATAGTACATGGAAAATAAGTAGTTTCCAGTGATTGAAAATCTGGGTTTAGAGAATTTTCAAGAACACGCTTTATAAAAGGAGCCGTGGCATCTTTCGTTAAGAACAATTCCAACAGGGATTTTGAAAATTTTTTAAAAATTCAGTTTGTTTCGATTTTTCTTTCTCTGTTCTGCCTTTGCCTTGGTTCCTCTCCTGAAGAGCCAGCTGTGGCAGAAGGAAAAGTTTTGCATATCTTTTTCTTCTTGTTTTCCAAGAAACTTACAGGCTGGTTGTGAATCACACTGAAAATGATTCCGTTTTCATTGATGGGGCCAAAGCAAACAACAATCCTAAATGATGTTCTTTCTAGGACTGTCCTGACCAAGAACAAACAAGCTTTCCTAATTAGTTCAGTCCCTGCTCAAAAGTAGTTTGAGGTTACATGGGAACTTTTTTACCATTCTGATGGTATTTCTTCTATTTGGAATCTTCAAATTTTGTATGACAGCTGAAAATTAGTAAATCTCAGAGAAGGAAACATTAAACACTTGGGAGATTTGGGGGAGCTCTTTTTCTTTTTCTTTTTTTTTTTTTTTCTCCTTCTGATTCCAAACTCTTCACTGGTATCTACTCAAAATTGTGATTTCTTTGTCCTTTTCAGGTTGCAAACTTTTCCCTTTTCCAAGCTCATGGTCATATGGTGGGAAAGGTGTGAGGATGCGTGGGCAGGAATTTGGGCCAGAGGGGTTAATTTCTGTGGGGCCAGCCTGATTTCAGCAAAGGTTGGCTGTGACCTGGAGCAGTTGCCAGCTCCTCTGTCACAGATGTACAGAGAGCTGGTTGTGACATTTTTCAACTGTCAGGGCATACGTTATCCCAAATACCACAGCTAATTGCTTTTAGGTTTTGTTGTTTCTTTTTTTTCCAGCAGTTTTCTGTTGTAACAGGTGGGGATAAGGAAGTTCTGGAGCTGTACTCCATTGAAGCTGTACCACATTGCCCTGGACCCAAAATGAGCTGTGAGGGTCATGCATGTTGCTTTTTCCCAGAGCCTGAGACTCCCTGAACACGTGGGAGCTGCAGGAATGTGTGCCTTATTCAGGGGCACATCTGCACAGCTGGTTGGTGATGTGATGAGAGGTGTCCCAGTTGCACAGCAGTGAAAAGCATGGGAGCATGTTGAGTTTTAGGAGCACTGGGCTGGCTTTGGATGAGATGGGGCATGAACATTCGAATGCAGTGTGAGCTGGAGAGGCTGGGAGTGGATAGTGATGGGAAGGATGACTTTAGGGAGGGCTGGGTTAGGTAATAAACAGTGAGGCTGCCAGTAGCAGAGACAAAAGGGGTTTTTGGATGAAAAGGCAATTATTTAATCAAAGGGGAAGTGGAGGGGAATAAATACCAGGGGAATGACAGATTGATGCTCTGGAGTTGCCTCCCTCTGACTGGTTGGACCCTGACCGCGTGCCCTACCTGTCAGCTACTGTCTCACACTGGCTGCCCTGCTGCCTCCACTGCTCCATTGCTCCTGCCTTTATTTCACCCAGTGGATTCTTGTCTTTAGATTGTCTGTTTGGTTGTCTGTTCTTCAGATCACCCTCTCCATCAGTTCCCACCCTCCAGCTTGTCATCACATTTGTTATTTTCAGCCCCCACCGCCCCTGCTGCTTTTCTCCTGAGATGTTTCACTGGCCCTGGTTAGCCCTGAATTGCCAAATCCTGATTCAGCTTTCACCAGACAACCACGTTTTATGTCTTTATGGGCTAATCATGTCCCATCCTTACATCCACTATGGCTGAGGATGGTAGGCAGGCACTGAAGGTCACCCTGGTTCTCGACAGGTGTGGGAGGCTGGTTTGTGCTGAAACCCATCCCAGCTGTTCATCTTGGCCTTTCATTTTTACTCTGATACAGCTTCAAGGACAAACCAACATCTCCTGACCTCCACCAGTTGGGATGGCCTCTCCTCTCAGATCCTTAAGAGCCAGTCTTTGTACCTCAAGGCCAACTTGATATAAAAGCCTTAGACAACTAGATCCATAATTAGACTTTAAGTTAGCTCCACTCTTCCCTGCTCTCCCAGCCTTGCTGAAATGGGCACTGAGCCCACCTCTCTTCCAGGACAAAAGAAATGGGCAACGTCACAATGAGGGGAAGTGTACTGCAAATAATGAAAAACCTCTTCTAACAATCTTGAATTTTTTCCAGGCATGAACCCACCACCTTGGGCTCACAGGGAGCCCCACACTCTGTGCCTTCTGTCTTGCTCACCATGGCCCTTGCAGCACTGTGGGGCTGATTACTGTGCCAGGCTGGGTGTCCCAGTGTGCCTGCACAACTTCTTGGGCTCAGCTGGAGAGAGATGGGAATGTTATTTTTGCCTTGTGTCGAGGAGTCTCTTCCACCTCTGACTAGTTCCCTTTTGCAGGAGATTTGGTACGTGAGGCTTCATCAGAGGATAAAAATCGATGCCTCCCAGCATGTCTCCCACTCATGTACTCTACAGCTGAGAGCTTCATTGCTGGGTGACATGGCAGAGAGCCTGGAAAGGGCAGAGCATCCCTTCCCAGTGATGGGGGCCACCCTGGGCAGCCCACAGCCACCACCAGCAGCTCCACATCTCGTGTTCACAGAGGGGGACATGTCCTCCAGACAACTACTGCTTGTTGGTTATGCAGAGCAGGTAATTTTTGCATATCTATTAACAGCTAGAGGAAGGGCAGGAGATGCTTTTCTCACTGAAGAGTGATAAAAATGTGCTGTTTCTCCAGAGGGTTCCCTTGTGCAACACACAGAGGCTCAGGGTTGGCTCACCTCCTTGTGAGCCCAGAGCAGGATGTTCAAAGATCCAGGAAATCCTGGCTGAAGGGCTCAAGCTGTGATGTTTGGTTATGTTCAGAGGGAACTTAACGTATTTAAAGTGATCCTGCCATGCGCTTTTTCACAGATAAGAGGTCTCTTCCCTGGGCAATGAGTGCATGGGATGGCTGGGTATTGCCTGGGTCACTAAAGGTGTTTCTTCCCAACTGCTTTCAGGCAGCAGGAGCTCTGCTGTGCTGCCTGAAAGCTGCCTAGCAAAGGATGTCTTTAATCTGTGCCACATTAACCATGGCCGTGGGGCTTTGCTTTGTCAGGGCATGAATGGGATGCTATCAGGGCAGCCCACAGAGCCATGCACTCAGTGGAGCTGGCTCTATCTGCAAGGCTGAGGGAGAAACAAGTCCTGCGGCTCCCAGATTTGCATAATGGCTTTCACTGCTCTAAAGAAAATAGGCTGCATTTGCCAGGAAACTCACCTGAGCTACCCTTTAGGCGAAAGAATGAATGCCAAACACATTAAATACAAATAATTTGCTCATCCCTGGAAGTACTCAAAGCCAGGTTGAGGCTTGAAGCAACCTGGTCTAGTGGAAGGTGTCTCTGCCCATGGCAGGGGATTGGAACTGGATGATCTTTAAGGTCCCTTCCAACCCAAACCATTCTGTGATTCTATTTTCATTCTAAGCCTGAGCCAATTATAATCATGCAAAAGAATTAAACATCAGGAATTAAAGCCCAACCTTCAGGCCTGGCCAGTCAAGGTACCAGCTGAGACTCCTTTGCAACTGAAAGCAAGGAAAAATCACCAGAAGGTGAGATTCTGTAAAACACATACCAGGGTGGGATTTGTGAGATTTGGACTAGTTGGTTCGTCTTTGCCAACCAGCATAAAGTTTCCACTCTTTGCCTGACTCATCTCTTTGGGCCCCAGGTCCTTTGGTACATGAGATATCTCTTCCCATCCATCTGCAGAGTGTCTTGGGGCTCATCTCTGGGCTGTTGGTGCTTTGAGCAGTATTTCCACTGCACTGAAAATATTGCAAGTCCAAGAGTATTTTCAGAAATTGATAGAATCTAAAACCAAATTACATTCCCCAATATTTAATCTGAACTTGGTGAAAATGTTTTGCTTTGAACTATTCCTAACTGAAAGAGGTCAGTCCTTTTAAAATGTCTATTTTTTATTTTATTTTAAAATGTCATGAAAAAATAATTTTCAGGCTAGGGAAGCTACTTCTGTTGAAGATCAGTTTCCATTTCTGTTGCACTGTGACCCTGACACAGCCATCTCCAAGCTGCTTTTCTCTGTGGCTGTAGGTGGCTGGGTGGCAGATGTGTTCTCATCTGACAAGTGGCTGGATTTTAGTAGTGGAATAAGCCATCCCCAGTAGCCATTAAAGTCAATGTTCATCACCAGTTACTTTGTTCTAGTGGCTTAGAGAGTGCAATTTTCATTTCTTGAAGAAGAAATGGCTGTAATCCTGTGTCTTCTCTGTCATATGAGAGTGTGCTGGAGCTTCCATTAATCACATTAATCACTGTAAGTTGCTGAGAGATCACAAGCAGGAAAGTGCATGAAAAAGCAAAATGATCTAAACATTGCAAACTTCAACAAGAAAAACTCAAAATCACTGTAAAAATCAACTTCAGAATTGAAAGTTGTAATTATTTTACACTACTGATAACTGGGACATTATGGATGGAAAAGAAGAACAGATCCAGCCTCTGAGGGCTCACTGCATTTGCTTGATTGCTCTCTTAGCTCAAGCCAATGTTATCCAAAGTGTACCATCAAAAGTAGCATTCTGGTCAAAAGTGACCAAATCCAAATCCAAAGTTCACATCTGAATTCACACTTCAGCTCTAGGCAGCAATACTCTAAAACACCATGGTGATGGGACTTAGAAGATCCCTCCTGATATTCAGTTCTTGTCTGGAAAAGACCTTTTATAAGTTTCACTTCCATATTGAAAAGAAGAGATGGGAGTAGAGTTTGCCTAAATTGCCTAAGAATCCTTTCTTCTCCTTTAGGATGTGGTTTCTAGCTCCAGAACAGCAACAGATGGTAAGGAAAAAAGATCAGCAATAAGAGAACAGGAAACAGCACTTTACCCTTTATAACACTCATAAAGAGACCCTTTATGCTGCAAGTCCCTGGCAGAGGGACATGTCATGCCTGTTATTTATCTACATGACCAGGACATTGACTTTTTTACTGCAGGAGTCATTTTCAGATTGTTCCTAAGAAATCAAGAGGTTGTGGGCAGCACCAGAACTCCTGATCTGAGGGGGTCTTTTTCCAGAAGAAAACTGAGGGTAATATTTGGAGACTCTCCATTCAAGACACTGTGGCCAATATTCATGACCCAGTTGTCAGTATTTGCAAATTTGCAGAATCTCAATGGGAGAAGTTGGGCTATATTTTGTTTTTGTTTTTTTTTTTTTTTTTTTTTTTTTTAAATTTTATTGCCTCTTGCTTATGGGCTGAGCCTCATTTGAACATGTTTGTTATTTGGAAGAATCTGCTAAATGGGCTTGTGCAAAACCGCCCCCCCTTGGATTCAGCTCCCGTGGTGCTGCTGAGTGCCAGGCACCAAGCACAAAGTGCACCATTTGTGCTGTGTCATCAGCTTCCTCTCTTGCTGGGGATTATTGCTTTTCCATGGCTGGATGCTTCTATCTTTTAAAGCAGAACAATCAGGAATAAAGAATGTCAAATGAGAAATGAACTATGAAGGACAAATATTTCAATTCCTGCGCAAATAACCTGTCCTTGCTAGCCCTGGATGATGGTCTGTGAGCAAAAAAAAAAAAAAAAAAAAAAAAAAAAAAAAAAAAAAAAAAAAAAAAAAACATTATCCAAGTACCTGGATAAGCACACCGATTTCATGTTTATTTATGAAAAATAAAAGCAACTCCTGGCCTTCAATCCTCAAAAGGATCATTGTCTTATCTAATTTGGTCTCCCCTGTAGGAAGCCTATTGTTTCCACCCTGTTTCCTGCTTGAAGTTTTGTCAGGTTTCCACTTCCCATCATGGCTGGTTCAACCATGCAAATGAATTCCTCCAACTCTGCATGACGTGTCAGTTATTAAAGATTATGCTGGCAGGCCAGAAGAACTTGGAAGTTCATGTTTGTGGCCGGGTGTAAGCCTGAGCACAGGTTTTGTGCCATCAGCTTGGTGGAGGTGGCCTGTCCTTCAAAGACTGAAGCTTTTTCAAAGGCTTCAGGTCAGTCAGCCCTGATCACCCAAAACTGAAAGTCTTTGTCTCCTTGCTTTGGAGTGACTGATGACAGGTTGGTAAAGGAGATAAAAAGATCTGTCTGGGGCTCTGGCTAATTAAGAAGTTACTGCTGCATCTTATACACTAAGTGCCAATGAGGGTGAACACAACATGCAGTTAGTTTATGACGTATTGGTTTTCTTTGTCATATATGAATACCCAGAAATTAGCTTAAAAAAAGATGAAGCAGTGATGCTAGGAATAATTAAATCACACTGAACTAGAGGCTGGTAGCTATGTGTCACTGCTTCTGTTGAACTGGGTTTGGTCATTTATAATTTGTAAATGCAAATATTGCTGACTCTGGTAGTCCTTTGTAAAGAGACCTGTTGCTTTTTTTTTGTCACTAAAAGAATAATACAGATAGATTTTGAACAGCTGGACTAAAACAGTTTTACCTGGCTCCCAGGCACAGGACGATGCTTCTGAAAGCTGCACTGCAGACTCACATTTGAATGAGGCTCCATTTTGGGAACAGAACAAACTAATTTCTCATTTTGCCATTTATTAGCCAATTGTGTGAAATCATTTTTCATGTTTTAATTCACTCTGCATTAGCAGGGTGTTCATCTTTCTAACCCTCAGGCCACATTGTGCCTTACTACTTTCACCTCTTCAAAGAAAGAATTGCAAGGAAAATCTACCTCTCCTCTGAAAATGAGGGACACAGAAAAGCCAAATTCCCACCTCAGTGAGCCTGGATGCTTTGTGTGTGTTGGGAGTTGTGTTTTCTGGAGAAGCAGATGCCATTTTTCCTGCCCTCAGCCCCGGTGTGCTAACAGAACTCAGGAACTGGAGTCTTTTCTCTCTTCTGCATTATCTGAAAGGAGTGATCATTAATTTCTAATTGTAGTACACACGGTGTAATCCCACTGCTGTCAGGCTGTGCTCTTGCTTACCCATGTGTAACCTCCAGGAGACACTTTATTACTCTTGATGGATGACCCTGGAAGAGCTCATCTTGACTTTCAGATCCTAAGCTGCATTTACAGCCCTGGAAGATGAGAATCTGGAGGAGAAACATTTGCTAGTAAACAGAGCAAATGAACATACAATAAACCTCTGAGACACAGTAATCCCAGAAACCCATGACACTATTAATAATGGGTCCCTTTCAGAGTGAAGCCACACTTCATGCCCCAAAGACTCCAGAATTATGTTTGGGTAAACTGCAGACATCACATTCCTTGGAGGGCAATAGCTTGTATCTTCCATTTCTCTGATGCAACCTATTTTTTTTCACTTTATCAGAGATGGATATGGTTCCCTTAAGAATCCCCATTTAAGTAGCTTCAATCTTTTTTCCACTTTACACTTATTGATCTTCTGGGCAGAATGGGGACTCTGGTTAGTGGAAAATTTTAGGGTTTTGCAGTTAGTTTTTACTCTCAGGAAAGATTGTAGAATCACAGAATGGTTTGGGTTGGAAGGGACTTTAAAGATCACTGAGTTCTGACTCTCCTGCCACAGGCAGGGACACCTTTCATTAGACCAAGTTGTTTCAAGCCCTGATGGAGGTCTGTGTGCTTGGGTTCCTGGCTTCCATGGCCAATGCAGAGTTTTGAGCTGGTCTGTGGCATCCCTGGAAAGTGCTCCAACACTGGGGAGCTGCTCATCTGCAGTGAGTTCTCTCACACTCAGTTTGAGCTTAGAAGCCAAATCCCAGCTCAACCATCATGGCTCAGGTTCACAAAGCATGAGGGATTCCCCTCCCCATCCCGGCAGGGCTGCACCGGGAGCTGCCAGCATTGCAGAATCCCTCCCAGCGTTTGGGGCAGCAGTGCCCACATCCCGTTTGAGGGAGTGGGGTGGGATCTTCTCCTGCTGCTGAGTTTCCTTCCTGGAGTTTACAGCTGAGACATTGGGCCACAGTTGTAATTGTCAGTTTAGCAGTTTTCAGGGCTTTAATAGACTGTATTTCTGAAAATTTACCTTCCTGCTCTACGAGTGTTATTGATTATAATGTGTGTTGGATTGCAGCTGGAACAGTAATATACTCATAATGGATTTAATTTTTTTTTTATTTTTTACTTTTTAACCAGACTTGGGGGTTAAGTGGATACTACATTATTCCATTATTATAACTACAATATTATTTTTCTTTAACCAGGGTTGTTTATTATGCATGCACTGAAGCACAAATGTGGAACAAATGAATCTGATATCAAATTAATGCTGCGATCAGGTTCCCCCCCCTTCCCTCTTTAGTTGCCATAACAATCTGTGATCTTGAAGCAACAATAAAATTAGAATTGCATTAAAGGTGTTTACATCATGTACACTCTGTATCCCATTATTGTTTTTCACTGTAATAAAAGCATTGAGTGTTTGCTTTGGAATAAAACACTGTTACATCCATGCCTTGCAACATCTCACATTGCTTTTTGCAGCCAAAACTTGTTTGTTTTTTTTGTTTTGAGAACAGAGACGGTTATTCTGGGCTGGAACTTCTGGAGGAGGGATGATTATGTTTTTTAAGATAATGTTTGTCTTTTACTTGTAGGATGCAATTCTAGATGTGCTACCTTGGGATTTCAGAACTTCAAAGAATTGCATCTCTGCTTTTAAATGTGTGGCAAATCTCCACCCTGATGCTTGTGGAAAGTACATCTTCTAGTGGAAAGTATGTATTCTAGCTCTTTGCCTTGCTGACAAAAAGCAAATTAAAGGAAGAAGATTTTGTCAGTATGTGTGTGTGCGTGGCTCACATGCGTGCGTACCAATGTGTGTATGAATTAACTTCCCCTCCTCACAACTGCACAAGCTTCTGCCCCTGAGGACAGGATGAAAGGAAAAACATGACAGATGTTAGTCATATTGCCTGGTGCATGACTTTAAAGTGCTCTGGTAGTTCAGCTACGAGCGTTATGGAAAAACATTTATGGAATAAAGAGGCCGTTATCGCAGGATCTCGGCTGTGCTGGGCATCACGGAGCCCCTTTACTGCTGCTCCTCTCCAGTCTGGCACATTATTCCTTGCTGTGACATCTTTCTGTGTAGCCTTTGTAGATAATCCTTGTGATAAAGCTTCCTTCAGAAAAATGGAAGTTTTTCATTTTTAAATACATAACGTGATCACCTTGTGCTGAGGCTGGACTTGAAGAGAAATACCATGTGAAGATTTTCCTTCTCCACTCTCTAAGCCTGCTGTTCTCAGATGCAAACCACCCTTTGATTTTTTTCTTTTTTTTGCAAGTTTAGCCTTTGTTAGGAACACAGGATCCATCTAGTTATGAGAATTGTATGTGATTATTTCCCTGATTAATCTGAATATAACATGTTCAGCAGCCAGCTAATTCCAAAGCCTTTCCTGGTGGCACTAACACACCTTTGAATTCTTTATTTCAGATTCTGTACAACACTGAGGAGAATTCCTACACTTGGCATAGGGATTTGTGGGGGGAAGGGGGCAGATAAAAGAAAATAAATGCCATGTAGGCTGAGAGATGAATGTAGTTAGCTGTCATAAATCTCTGGAGACAAGATCCCTCCAGAGCTGGATTCATCTAGTGATCCCCTCACTGTCTCCAGTCCTAAAGATCAAAGAGTGGTGGATTAAGTAACATGTATTCTGCAGTGATGTGCTGCTGGGGATTAGCGAGGTAGGAATCAACTAAATAAAAGATCACAGCACCACAGTGCAATTCTGACTGGAAAGGACCTTGTGAGGTCCTAGTTCAACGTGCTGCTCAAGGCTGGGCTGACTTACCTGTTAGCTCAGATTGCTTCAGGGCCATGCCTAGTTGAATTTTGAATGTCTCCAAGGTCAGGGATCTCACCTCCTCTCATGACTCCCATTCCAGAGCTTAACTCCTTTCATGGTGAACTTTTCCTTCCCTGTATCTAATTGGAAGTGTTCTTCCTGCAAATTCTTGTGCCTGTCCTGTCCATGTAGCTTTTTGTCCTTTTGTTGCAGGCTCCTGAAGAACATCTGTCTCTATCCATTTTGGGTTGTTGAACACAGCTGTAAGATCCCATCCTCCTCTGCTTCCCCTGGAGCTGTGTTTCCTCCAGGATGAAGAAGCTCTCTGTCTCAGTATCACCACGCACATCATGTGCTCCAGCTCCCTCAGCATCTTGGACAATAACCAAACTGGACTCACTCCAACCAGCTGACCACTCTCTTGGTGGCCCAAAACTGGCCCCAGGGCTCCAGATGTGATCTCACAAATACCAAATAAAAGTGAGTAACCAATTCCCCTGACCCACTTCTGGAGCAAATGAGATGCTCTGGGATACCATGGCTATTAATACTGCACAGCCTTTTGAAACTTGTGCCAGCTGTCAGTGCCAGTGGCCTGTATAAATGATGGCCTTAGAGCTGTTCTCACTGCATAAAGCTCACACTGATCCAGGGGAAAAAAATCATTAATTGTTTCAAAAGAATCCAAAGACTAAGTGATGCTGTGTGTGGGCTTTTACTCTTTACTGTGGCCTGTGATGAGGGCTAAGGTTTTCCCAGGTGGTTGGGAGTCTCCAGCTGCCAGTGACATTTCTTGGTCTATTTTAGTGATAGCCCCTATGACCATACTCACTGGCTGCAGGGGCTGCTGCCAGGGTAACTCAGCAGAGTCACTTGGCTGCCATGGTGACTCACTGTAGGTTCTGAAAATAGTATTGGACCAGTTCTCCCACATGTTCCTAACCAGGCTTTGCACCCTCAGGCATCTTCTCATCCCTTGGCCTGGGGCTCTGCCCTCACCCTCAGCATCATGTTGTAAAGACAGAACAGAAACAGTCTGAAATAGGAATGGGGGTCCTTGCCCCACTAATGTTTAAGGGCCATGAAGCATGGCCCATAGGAAATCTAAGTCAAGTTGCTGACCAATGTTTGCACTGGCTGCTGTGCTCAGGCAGGATATGGACCAGTCTGCCTCAGCTGCTCTTGGCAAGGGGAAGGGAAATGGGTGGGCTTTGCTGTGGGCATTGGTGTGGTAGTGTGTCCAAGAGAGCTACTTTTAATTTTCATTAAAGTGGCTGCTCAAATGTCTTTACAGATGTTGTCCTCAAGCCTTTCTTGGTATTGGTACCAGTGACTAGGAAGAGCCAGCTGGGACTGGGAGAGGAGAGAGGAGAACAGAAGATGCCCTGTGCTGGCTCTTGGTTTGTGACCACACAGAGAATGTGCTCAGGCTGTGATGCACAACAGAGGCACCTCCACAGTACCTCCAAGTGTGACATGGTGTAGCCCTGTCAGTGTCACTCTGTGCCCAAAAAACCTCATTGGCCTTACTTTGGAGAATGGAGATCCTTGCAGATGTGCCCATATTGTCTCCAAGACCTCAAATTTTGTTCTTGCAAGAAGATCCAGTTCCTGGATCACCTTGCTGGGTCACCTTGCCATCTCCCAGGCAAGATGTGTGTGACTATCAAACCTTTGAGCTTCCACATTTTAGAGCAAATGCTTTATATCATGAGCATTTACTCTTTTGAGAAATCACAGAAAACCCACTGACTACTTGATTACTTTGCTCTTCTGATGACCCAAACCACAAGGTTTGATGCAACATTTTGACATACTCAGAGCTGTATTTGTGCCTTCCTTTGGGTGAGCTAGAACTACACAGAGCAGCTCAGAGGATACTCCAGTGATTTGTAACATGCTTTCAAGTTGAGGGCATGTATTTATTATGGTACAACAAATGAATGATTAATAGTTGCCATAGTGATAATGAGAATTTGAAGTCTTTGAGCACTACAGAGTCAAATGCAAGCCTTGGCACATCTTTGCTGCAAAGCATTCATGGTGGGGTCTTGAAATGGAGGCTCAGGAACCAGCATCACTTAGTACAACTAACACCCTATGGAGAAAAACATTTTAAAAAGTATAATATGCTTATTGAGAAATGAAAAAAAAAAAAAAAAAAAAAAAGGAAAGACTCAGTTCAGGTTTTTCACTGTAAGAAGACATTAAACATTTTCACAGAATCTTCTTTTTCTATTTTTTTAAAATTCAATTGAAAGCTGCTGCTTTTTTTTTTCTCTTAACCTTCCGTATCTTCTTTCCCCTGGTACAACTTTGCTCACTGAAATGTTACATGGACAAAATCTCTGCTTTCCAAGACCCTGCCAAAGCTTCTCTTTAATTCTAGGCATACAATAGTTTCTCCACAAATTTACTCAGCAGCCACCAATAAGAAGTTTTTTCAGGGATACAGATTTTTTCCCACTATTATCTCTTGATATTTTGTGAATGAAAGTGGCATTCAGACATCTGTGGGACACTGAGGTATGTGAGGAGCTGCTGAAGGTTACAGCTGTTTGTTCAAGCTCAGGTTGGCCACAAAGCCCCTCTGTATTTAACAGCTTGTGCTGCACAGTGCAGTGGCCAAAGAGGAGCTTGTTAGTGATGGCAGCTCGTGAAGTTAACCCAGGTGATGTGTCCTGGTAATCTCAAACTGCTTTTCTAAAAATGGCAGTGTGCAGGAGGAACTTTGGCTTGGTTATCCTCTACTGGATCCTGTCACTTTGCTGCAACATTTAGCCTGGAAGTGAAGGATCACCAGAAGTATAAATACATTTTTTTTATTAAAAAAATTAGGGTCAGTGTGACAAAGCCCTTTGCTTCTACAGAATGCCTTCTGAAATCATCTCCAAATCAGACTTTTATAACCCACAGGGAAAAACAGAGAGCAGACTTGGTAGCCATTAGCTACTACAAGAACTAATTAAATGAGAGGGAAGGATTCTGAAACCACTGAGACACACAGAATGTTTGTTTGGCTTACTGGTACACTGAGAAATTCCAGCTGAGGATCTGGAAGATGAGTCAACTGATATATCCAGGAGATCAGACAAAGAGCAAGGCAGGAGTTATTGTGCCAAGTTAAAGAACATGCACAATCTTATTTGGCATCAATATGCAGACATTACCCTCTGAGACAAAGGAAAAGTGGTGAGAAACCTTCTCCTTGTGTCACTTCTGCATCCCCCCACTCTCTTTGGGGCTTTTCCAGCTCTGAAGCATCAGGATTCTGTACTGTAAAATTGAGGTAAAATTGTTTTCCTTGTTTCCTCAACCTATGGTTGTGGGAATGTGAAGTTGCTGTCAGCTCTTTGGAGTACTGGAGTTTTGAAGACACATTCTATGCCTGGGGATATCAGCCAGTCCTCACCTCAACAGCAGTAAATTAGAGAAAAAAGAAGAACATGCAGTGTGATAATTGAGGGACAACAAAGAGAAGTAATTTTGGTGTTACCAGCAAGTAGCAGAGCATTAATTATTAGCCAGTACTGCTCTGTATGCCGATGCAGCGTGGAGATTCAGTGCCAGCAGGTATCTCAGATCAACTGACACAGGCATCAGGCACCCAAACAGCTTCAAGATCTGTGAGTCTCTGTCACCAGGTACTGGCATACACCTGCCTTTACTTGGCCAAAAGTCTGAGGGTTGCTCCAGTGTTGGCACAGCCTCAGTCACTGTGACCTCATGAGACCCACGTGTGTAGAAGCCAAATCCACAGCCCACATGTGCTCCACAAGTGGATTGTGGTATTGTCTTTGCCATGTGAGATGATCTTGTGCTCTTCCTTTCTAGTTGGTCCCTCAGACAGGCAGGAATGGATGTTTGTAGTGGTAAAATGTCACGCTGTTGTATGTGAGAGAATTGTCCTCTAATAATGAGTTTCTCCCAAACCAACATTTGGTCACTCACAGTACCCTTGGGTTGCCCACAGCATGCAGCCCAACCTGCTGTAGGGACAACTTCATCTGCAGCCACAGTGGGCCAAGGTTGGATATTAGGAAAAATTTCTTCACTGAAAGAGTGGTTAAACACTGGAACAGGTTTTCCAGGGAAGTAGTGAGGTCACCATCCCTGGATGTGATAAAAAACTGAGTAGTTGTGTCCCTGCACAATGTTTTAATAGGCATGGTGGTATTCAGTTGAAGGTTGGACTTGATGATCTTGGAGGTCTTTTCCCACCTTAATGATTCTATGATTTTATGAAAATAATCCTGACACACATAAATAATAAGTTTTCATGCTATTCCTGAGCTGTAAAATTTTTCAAAAAAGGGCAAAATGACCACTTCAGTGAGAAGGTTTTTGTACAATTTTTTGTTCAATTAGCGCAACTTGATTTATTGCTGGCTGAACCCTCAAACAGCCTGTAATTACAGACCCACAACTGCAAAGTAGGAAGATTATGAAGGTTAAACATATCAAGTCTTTGCATGAGAAGGAAGTGATCAATGAAAAAAAAAAAAAAAA
>VZRH01003703.1:263337-275138 GCA_013397555.1 Urocynchramus pylzowi | reverse complement strand
TTTGAAAGAAAAAAAAAGAAAAAAAAAAAAAAAAAAAAAAAAAAAAAAAAGAAGAGAGTTAATGAGAGATAAAAGGATTCAAGAGTGTGGCAGATCAGTTTGTGCTAGGACACTCTGTAATGAAAGAAGACAGCCCAGCAAATGAAAGCAGAAAACCTTGATTTTGCTTAGAGTGCCTTAGAAACTTAGATGTAGTCTTCACAAATAAATCTCATTTTAAGGGCTAATGCTCTTTCTTTTCTTTCCCAAATTTACCTGCTGTGTTAATGCAGTGTCCTCTCACATTCGTTGTTGAAAATTAATTACTTGAGTAATAAGGAGATATAGAAAAACTCTTCAAACAGGTTATAAAAGGAGTTGTTTGCACTGAAGGGAAGTTGCCCACTGCATTTTAAGTTTGCAGCATGAATAAATCTCTTTGTGTTCTCATTTCAGTGCTTTCTCACACACTGTGTCCCACCGTTGTGCCTAGAAGGGGTAGACAAATGTAATCTTTTGGGCTGGCTAGCCTTGTCCCAGAAGGATTCCTCGTAAAGACCATTTTCTGCTCTTTGCAATCTTAAATCCCAGGGGAGGAGAAACTTCCTGTGCTGCCTCAGAGGTAGGCTTGCCCTCTATTACATTTCACTTTAAGGAAATGTTTTCCTGATCTCCAGCCTTTATGTCTCACTCGCTTAATTCCTTCCCACTGCACCTAGTTAGATTCCATTGTACGATTCTAAATAATTAATCACCTCCTTCATTCATTTCAAACACTTGTTGAATACAGAGCAGAGAACAAGAATTCCTCATAGAAAGAAAAGGAATGGGAACTAGATGAGAGAGGACCAGTTGAGAGGCAAGGAATGGAGAAAGAACAGTGCTCCAAGCATAAAATCCAAGCTGCTGGTAAGAGTAAAAGGGATACAGGAGAGCTGCAGTGCCCCATGGCTGATTCATGCTGCTTACTTTTGCATATTAATTTGGGAAGGCATAACACAGTTCCTCCTGGGGTCTTGAAGTGCTCTGCTCAGAAGAAGATGCTTTTGATGCCTGTCAGTCTGATAGAGCAGCAGTGCACAGGCAGCTCCCCAGGCATGGCTGGGCAAGCAAACATGAAATATGGGTGGTAGTGAGTGCACCATGAACAAAAATCTGGGTGCCCATAAAGCCTTCAGCAGGTGAGAGCTGCCCAGGTGAAGGCAGTCCTGCATATATGCAGAAGCAGAACTCAGAACTTCCAGCACACTGATGGCAATGCTCCTCACAAACTTGCTTTCCCAAGGACATGAGTGGATTTTGTTGTACAAAATCCAATTTGAAGGGTTGTTTTGGTAGTAGTTTTTTTGTTGTTGTTGTTGGGGTTTTTTTTGTTTGTTTTATTGTTATTATTTCCTTATACCTTGAAAGCTGAAGATCACAAATTTCTAGGCAAGTCCTGAAGTGCATTCCTAGGGCACACAGGCTCCTATCTGCAGAAGAAATGTCCCAGAGCACTGTGTCCATCCCAGACAGGATTCTAAAGCTGGGTCTCTGCACTAGGAACCCTTCCTCATTCTCCTTCAGCAGAGAATGAACATTTTCTTCCAGTGCATAATTGGTCAGGCTGGGGTCTGCCCTGCATGTGGTGATGCCTCTCCACCATCCCCAGTGTACAGGGATGCTCAAACAACCAAGAACTTCAGTCAGCTGAGCCTGAGGTCTGGCTACACTAAAGCTCTAAGGTCTCAGTAGGCATTTTGGCAACAGTGCCCCAGGCTGAACTCCACAGCCCTGAGACTGTAGGAATATTTCTGTAGGTAAATATTGGGTGGGAATATTTCTGTACTTTTACAAAGAAGTGAAGAGCAAGCAGGGAGGTGGGCAACTGTTAACAGAAGATAGTAAGGCTAAAGGAACTAAGAAAATGAGTCTGGAGGAGAAGAGGCCTCTCTGAGCCCTCCTATTAATCCTGTTTGCCCTTCATGCAAAGCCAGGTTGGTGTTGTTTCTGTGAGTTGTGAACTTTTTATTTATTCACACCTGGGAACACAACCTCTCATCGAGGAGCTCTGTTCCACCAGGAGTGAATTTATGGCTGGCATATGTTCCTGCAGGAGACGCAGGAGGTGATTTATGGCAAAGAAATTACGTTCTGACCCAGTGACAAGCCATTTTGCTGAGATGTTGAAGATATAAACAGTCAGGCTGTGGCACAATCATGGTTACAATTTCAGTAGTCGTGGTAGCACTTACACTGCCCAGCCCACCCCCAGCCCCACTGCTGGTGTTCAGAAGTTGGCTGCAGCTGTAACTCTTTTACAGGAAGCAGGAGCACTAAAAGGGAGGTACATGGGCTGGGGTGGGACTGTGCTAGGGTTTTCTTTCTTTTGGAAAGTATATTTTGGCATAAAGAAAAGCCTTCTAGTAAGCAAGCATTCCCAGTCATGCAGAAGGTGCTTGGAAGGGGACAGTCAAGAGGGATATCTCACATGGGAATTTGTGATAGTATTAACTGTGTAAGGCCCATGAAGATGACCATGGGATCCACCAGCTTGGCAAATGGTGTTTGCAAAAAAAAAAAAAAATATATATATATATATAAAAAAAAAAAAATTAAGTGACAGTACATCTGCCTAAGCCACCTGATTTTCTAGGCTTGTAGAAAATTGACTATTGTTTGGGACAGGAGCCTGGGATGTGGGAAGGGGAGGAAAAAGAGTCCTCCATGACCTCTCTGTCTCCCTGCACATATGCTGGTCAAGGACTTTGCACCTTTCTAGCCAGCATGTTCTCAGCCTCTGGCTGAGTGGTGCTGTTACTATTTCCCTTTTCCCCGCTCATGTTTGCTAGAAGCCCGAGGTTTGCTGAGGATGTGTGGGAGAAAGTTGAATTGCAAAATAAATCTGGGGTCAGGACAGGAGAGCAGTAGGCCCAAACCTTGTGCCACAAATTGTTTTCATGCCTGCAGAAGGGAAGAATGTTTTTAGCTGAGTGCAGTGGACTGACAGTGGCTGGCAAGGGAATGGGGTGAGTGGGTGTGTTCCTGTCACTTGCAAGTGACAGGATCCTTGACAAGGATCTTGGCCATCCTGGCAGTGCTGCAGCCACAGCTCTGTCACTACTGTGGACATCCACAAGCACTGGTAGGTGTTTGGACCAGTGAAGCATTGCCTGAGTGTGCTTCACAGCAGGGTGGTGAGCAGATATTCCAGTTCTGATGCCCAAGGGTGCTCAGGATGGGCTGTGTGGCTAGTTACGTGTGCCTGCTAGAGAACTACCTGTTTCCTTTATTGGCCCCTCCTGGAATTTCCTTGTTTTTATTTTATTGTCATTTTAAAGTAAAGGAGAGGGGAATGGTATCATAATGTGGTGCCTGTCTCCTCAGCCTTGACTTGCCTTAGATTCACCCACATGTAGAAGGAGAAATGGAACCAAAGGCAAGTGCAACATTCATATTTCACACCACTACATGTCCCATCCTGTGAAATTCGCAGATGACACAAAATTTATGAGGGACGACCAAGGGCGGGGGTGTCATTCAGAGCAAGCTCAGCAGGCTGGAGGAGAGGGCCAGCAGGAAATGTGTGAAATTCAAGGACAAATGCAGAGACTTGCACCCAGGAGGAGAGAGGGGCTTGCAGTGGTAAAAGCTGTGAATGGGCAGGCTGGGGAGGAACTCTGCTGGAAGGGACTGGGGTGGGGATGTGTGTCCTGATGGAAGGTCACCACAAGCCAGCAGTGAGCCTGGCAGCAAACCAAGCCAACATCCTGGGCTGCATGGAGAACAGCAGAGCCAGGACAGTGTGGGAAGTTATTATTATCACCCTCCCATTCCCCAAAAAACCTACCTACTAAGATGTGCTGTACCACATCTAGGTACTGCATCCACTTTCTGGTGCCTCCAGTACATACAATTAATGGACAAACTGGAGGGAGTTCAGGGGAGGGCTGCCAGCCTGGCTCAAGCTGTCACCTGCCAGCAGAGGCTGAGGAAGCTGGGCTTGTTCAGCCTGGAGCAGAGACAGCTTGGAGGCACCTAAGAGTGGCACACTGCCCTGGAGTCTTTGGGGAACTTCTCAAGATGTTTTAGCAGGGCTTTTTGCAATGGCACCAGGCGGGTGTGAGAGGAAAGGGCATGAGTTGCAACACAAGAAGGTATCAGGAAAGACATCTTCACCATGAGGACAGTCAAGTAGAGCAACAAATTGCCCAATGAGTCTGTGAAGTTTTCTGCTTTTTATTTTATTATTCTTTTGAACAAGAGGATACATGGCCTGGGGATGGGAGATGCTAAAGTGTGTAGCATGATTACACCAGGATCAGAGACTCAAGTGTCACTAATTATGTGATACTTTTGCCACATCCACAAGAAATATAGGCAATCATTTCCTAGGGATCATTTCCTAGGGATCCTCAAGGCCAAAAGCTGAATAGGATGAAACTAATGCCAGAGGTGCTCTATAGATCACGTAAGTACAAGTCCTCAGGGGTCTGGCTTTCCTGTCAGAGGGATATTCTGCATACATCTATCCCCTAAAAAGCAGTTCCAGTGCAGCTGGTGTTTTTATTGGTATGGTACAATTCCCACTTAGGGCCTATGGGACATCACCTGGGGCTCATTTGTTAACAATAGGATTCACTGAATTTCACCTTCAGCTGCCTACAAATTAGACCCCTAGAGCTCAATTTTTCTTTAATAAATGCAGGAATCAATGCCATTTGAGTTGCCCTGGAGTATCCAACATGGCCCAGGTTTAGGAAAGTGAATATAGGCCTTAAACTGGGATTCAGCTCACAGATTCATTCTTCTAAGCTTAGGGATCCTTAGCTGAGTATCTGGATGCACCAGACTCCAACACTTGTAGTATTTAGAGCCCTTGAAATGGCCTAGGAGAGCTGGAGGTCATAAATGCCCTATTCATCCTGCATCATGTCTGCAAGCCCTTGGAATCACAGAATTGTTTTGGTTGGAAAAGACCTTTAAGATCATTGAATACAGCCATCAACCCACCACTGCCCTTCTTTGCAGGGGCTGCAGTTAAACAGTCAGCAGGATATCCTTGGACACTGGGTGCACTACTTGAAGTCTCTACTGAGAAAATTCCCTTTTGCTCCTGTTATCTCTTTTAGTCACTGGAAAGTCAGCAACACCTGCAGACAGCTCCCTCACTGCCTGGTCTTTAGCACACTGCTTCATGTGGGAAAAATGCAGGATGCATTTTGTTACACTGACTAGTGGAGATGGCTACAGGGTAAAGCAGCAGCTCATCTGCTGGGCTGAGGTTGAGGTTCCTGAGGAGATGCATTGGTATCTCAACAGCTCTGTGGCCTATGTCAAAGACACCTCTGTGGGATCACCATGGCCTGAAACAGCACCTGTGCTGTTGCTTAGAACAGTACAGCACCTTCCTCTGTTACTGCTGCTGTAGTATCAAGTCTGTTTGGTTAAGGTTTCTTCTGATTTCCAAATCAACTTTTTGATTGAGAAGAGATTTTCAGATCTCTTCTCTAAAAGGCCCCAGGTATCCTCAGGTGGCACTGACTCTTTTCTGCTGCCTCCTTCAAAGCCACAGGGCTTGAACTCACATGTGCACCAATGAAAGCAGCTGTGTCTATTCAGAGGAGGATGGTGAATGAAAGTGTATTTTACCTTCACACATGCTTCCTATTGATCTTTAAATAATATATCACATATAAACAAACATTCACTGCCCTGTGCTTCCACACTAAATGGACAGCTCTATCTGGGTCAAGAGGCAGGACTCAACTACAAAAATTTCTTTAGTTGTGTTTATTTTATTGTTGAACTTAGGCTTTTGGAGATGGGAAAACTTCTAGTTATGCTGCAAAAAGAGAGGTAATGTCTAAAATTCTCCTCTTTCACATACCTACATGCCAGGAGAAGAATAAAAGATTTCTGGTCTGACTCTGTAAGAGTCTGATTAGCTACCATTTTGTTAAAGATGTGGTAGCCCCAGGTGGCTGGGGCTGAGAGTAGGACAGAGAGCTCTGATCCATTGACATGGACATTTAGGCATATTTGAGCACAACAGCAGAATCCCAAATGGGATGGGAAATGTGACATTCCCATGTACTGATATAAGACAGGAAGGATGGCCCAGCCCATGGTTGGCTAGTTTGACATTAATTTGGCAAAATAATGGACATATTGATATGGGTATAAACACATTAAAGATGAGGTAAACAATTAATGCCAATCAACATGTTTTTTAAGGGAGGAAGGGTTGTCAAACTGGATTTCATTCTTTGATGTGATTGTAGGTTTTGGCCGATAAAAGTAATTGCAAAGATGCAATATATTCTGACTTTTGTATGTTTGACAGCACAACAGATTCTGATTTAAAAATTAGCATTCTACCCTATCAATACAAGGCACATAAAATGGATTAAGAATGGGCTGACATGTCAACAAAGAAGCTGTCAAAGGAGACTCACTGTAGGAGAGTGGTTTTTTTTTTTTAGGGGGTCTGAATGCTATTGAATATTTTCAATAATGACTTGGAAGTAAATACCAAAACTGCTGATAACATTGGAAAATGTTGGAGGGGAGTAGGAGTTATATAGAAATGCTCTCAGTGTGGTTGTAAGGCAGCTTTCAAGTGGAAGAACAGGCAAGCAGACCACACACACAGGAACCTGGAGTGCAATGCATCCCAGAGGGATTTCAGCATCCTAAAGGAGCAGCCCCAAATAATTCTGCTAATGTGGTGTTTTGTGGCTTTTGCATGTTATTTTTGGAGGGGCTGATGCTATCCCTGGCTGTATCATTCAGAGGAGTAGAGCAGGGATGAAATTTTTAATTTCTGCATGTTGCACCACTTGATGTTGAAATATCTGGCTCTGATAATCCAAATTTAGAAAGAAAGTCGGGGAAAAAAGGTAAAGTTGGAGACATGAAGCACACAAATTATTCAGGGACTAAAAAGCCACTACTGTGTGTGGATGCTTCTAGAGCATGATATATTTATTTTATGAACAAGGGATGAAAAGCAACTTGAGACCTGCTTATGAGTGCCTTTGGGGGGAAATGGCAGATGCAGAAGGGCTCTTTAATGTAGCAGAACTGAGCAAAGCCAAAACCTACAGAGAAAACATCTGCAGAAGCACAGGCAGGGGTTCAGCAGATCATGCACCTCTGGGAAGTGGTGGACTTTTGCCCCAGCTTCCAGTGCCTTCAGATTAAGATTGAAATATTTTGGTTGTGTATTTGTTGCTCAAACATGGGGTGAGGGAGAAGCTGTTGACCTACATGTGAAAGCTGAGACTTGGTGATTTACTGGTCCCCTCTAGCTCTCTACTGAAAGCCATGGTGCTGTGAGGCTGACAGTTGAAGGTGCTGATGGACCCACCAGTTTCTTTCCTGCAGGGCTTCATCTCTGCTCTTCCTCCTGCCTCTTTCCAAATTCCCTCCCTCCCTCCCCTCTGTGGTCTCCATCCTGAGGCCCTACACAATGCTCAGAGTGAAATTTCTCAAGCTGTTGGTCGAAGGGACAGGAGATAACGCTGAAAATTTTGCCTGGTGTGTTCTCAGGCGTGTTTTCAGAAGGGAAAACGCCAGCAAAACTTTGTGCCAGAAGTCAGCCCACTTTCCAAACTGACAGTGTCTCCTTTTGCTGGCAACTCAGGAATTTATGCATGTCCTGTGAGTGAGATGTCCCCAGAGCAGCCGGGGAGGCTGGGACATCACTCCCTGAAGTGCTGTCTTGAGGAAACAAGTCTCTAAGATTCAAATGCTCCTTTGTTTATGAAATAAAGTCCACCAGACCTATTGCCAATTGTTTATGCTAAAGAGCACACTCCCATTAATGCTAATGGTGCTTTGGAGCATAAATCCTTGCTAATTGATATAGGAATGTATCCCAGAAGAGTTTACTTTACTGCTGATTTAGCTGATAGATATAAATGTGTGAGAGGGAAATATTAGCATTCATGTAAAACAATTAGGTTATCAACAGGGGCAAATGATTCAGAAAATGACTGCAACTTTCCAGTTCCCTTTAATGGAAAAAAAAAAAGAAAGTCTGCTAATGAGGAAAATCAGAGGGAATACAAATATGAGCTAATCATTGTGATTATTTAATATTTGTGTTACATCAGCAGCCCTTGAAAAGCAGGGCAGGGTTCCCACCTGAGCTCTGTGCTGATGTGGATGGACAGGACCATCCTGCTGCCCACCAAGGCAAACCTTCCCTGTGATCTCTCTGGTGGAGCAGTGTTTTTGGCTTACAAGGCTGATGCACCTGGCCACTGGATGTTGAGCTCAGTAACGTTTACTAAATATGCATGAATAGAAGGATACAAGCAGCAGATAGATTTCCACAATTTAATTTTTTTTTCAGATAATATAATGGCATATGAAAAGTGAGGCAGTAATGCAGTTCAAAAGAAAAAAAGAAAGCAACCCCTCCCCCTCCCCTCCCCTCATTCTCCTGGATCTTTCTGCCAAAGGCTGACATTATTGAAAGTTTGATAAATACAAGAATTATGGCCATTTCCATAAAAATCAGATTGTTTAAAATCTACAATTTTGTGGCAAATATACAGCCATTGAAGGAATATTTTTTCAGTGTACTCAACAGTTTTACCTATTTGATTCCCATTAATTCATGGGTTTTGATGTGAAAATGTTTTTTTTAAGAAAAGGCTCAATACAGGAAACGTACAGTAAGCCATGGATCTTCCCCAAAAAGATGCCTTGACCTCCAGGGTGGAGTCTGTGGAATTTTGAGCATATGGGTTTTCATTTTTTAACTCTAAACCTATCTAGAATCAGGAGGAAAAAAAGTCATATACCAAAAAGTACAGTATTGTATTGTTTTATAGCATTTTCTGATTCACATATTTTAGCCGTTTTTTGATTTCAGTGCAAAACCAAACATGTTTGCTTCTGCAAATACAGAAAGAGATCAAAATTTCTGCATCTTAGAATCTTTTGCTGCAAGTCACTGAATGGCAAGACTTTTTCTCCCCACAGATTTCGGTAAGCCTAATTTTCAAAGTCTCCATTATTAATGAAATATCAAGCGAATTAGTTAACATTTGCCTGGGCACGGTTAAAGACCATATACCCAGGAAGATTTCATATAACAAAAAGCGCCCAATCCTAGAAACATTTTTTTTTGTTCCATTTAATGCTCATAAAATTTTACAGACAACAGAATCCTTTCTTAAGCTTTATTTAAGAAATCGAATACTATTATAGTTCAATATATATAAGACACATCCAGTATTGTGTTCCTGATAGCAAGTGCATAGATTTTGTTAAGATATCATTTTTATATTTAAATTTTTTTTTGTTACTCAGTAGCACGTTTCATGATCACACGAAGGGATATTCCCAGTGATTTTACTAAGAGCATGAGAGAAAAAACAGAACACAGCAAAGTAGTGAAACTACAACAGAGATGAGGAACAAAAACGATCAGGCAAACTATCAGTACAGTCGATTCCTGATAAGTGAATAATCTGATTGCTTGGTCACAATGCTTTATTCACTTATCAGGAATGATTCACACTACATTTTGTTAAACTGTTTTCCTTAGCCTAATACCTAAGAGTCACACTGGGCAAAGGCACACACACTCTGGCAGGCTATTCTTTAATCAGCGAGTCTTGTGACAGTTTGGTAATTTCCCATGGCGATACACATATAGCTAACAAAGAGACATTTTGCTAACACTGCAAGGTGCCTTACATAATTGAAATTAAAAGCATGTGTTTAAGCAGGACAAACTGTTCAGCTGCATTGCTTTAAGGAACTCATTTTTTCCCCATTGTTGAAATTTAAAAAAAAAAAAAAGGAGAAAAAAAAAAAAAAAGGAAAGAAAACCCTGTATCTTTCAGCCCTGAGTATTTAAAAGAAACCTAACTGCAGTATAAGTCTTTTTTTTCAGTTGTATTTTTGGAAGAAAAGACCCTTCACAAAGCTCTAGTTTCTTTCCTAAGACCAAGTTTGGAGGAAAAAAAAGAGAAAAGAAAAAAAAAAGAAAGCATTCACAGCAAGCTAAAAAGACCCAGAGAGCAATTCTGATTTATCCATCATGCAAGTCAAGACTTACTTAACTGAATCCACTGGTGTCAAAATTATCCAAATCGAGATCATAAACTCTAGAGGTGTCAAAGACCCAGGATATAGTCTGACCATCGGGTTCTGCTTTCCTGCCTGGGCTGTCTGCTACAGGCTCCTGTGGTTTTAGGTTAAACCTAGAGCTGCTTGGACCCCTGACCTCTGATAACAGACCCTGCTGGACGGCACTGGAGTTCATTGGGGGCTCCAGACTCATCACTTGTTTGCTTCTCATGGAAACGGAAAAGTGAAAAAAAGGAAAAAAAAAAAATTCAGAAAAATAGATCGAGCAGTAACAACCAGGCCAACTCACAAGCCACCAGAAAATTTCAAAAGTCTTCCAAACGCAGGAACCAACGTTGCTGCTGACACCACACGGATACACCCAGTGCACCAGGACCCTGTTGGACGGTATTGATGGGGCTGTGTGTGTGTGTGAGCCAAAGCCAGAGCGCCAGAAAGACCAGGGGAGAGGAGACAAGAGGGAGGAGTGTCATTTGGGTCTCATAAGAGCACTTTTAAGTGGTCTTCGATTCCTGAGCATCACAGAAAGTGGGACAAAGGAAAGGGATGGGGGCGTATGGCTTGAATTCCAGAGAGCACTCACCAGTGCTTCTCTCTCCTCCTTGGGTTTGGTTTGGTTGGTTTTGTTTTTTTTTTTTTTTTTTTTTCCCCCCCTCTCCAAATTGTAAGGTTTGTATCTGCGATCAGAGGAGAGAAGAGACTTTCTGCAAACCAGAACAACATAGATTTTTCTTTTGCAGCTTTTATTTCATCGTGGTAGACACCGGCTGGGGGAGAGCAGAGAGAATCTTGTGAGGAGGAAAAAATTATAGGAAAGGAAAGAATAAAAAAGCTAAGAGCCAAGTGTAAAAAAATAATGAGAAAAAAATGGCTATGGTATTTCTTTAGTCCCTTTTGAGATTTGTGTAATACTCTCAGCCAATGCTGAAAATAATCTGCTTTGAAAGCCCACAGCAAAAGTATCACCCATTGGAACAACAGGGGATCTTTTTTCCATAATTTATTTCTCCTTTTTTTTTTAAATTTTATTTTTTTACTTCCACTGGCTTTAGTAGAAAGTCTTCGTGTGCTCACTTGGATTTTGTTATATTTTTTAAAGTATTATATGTACAACTGCACATAACAAGCTTGATCACCTGGTAAGATTTTGCAGGCTCTCCCAGCCCTAGTTAAGACATGATTAGTTTCTAGGGAGAGTTTGACTAATGCCATATGCCATCAGATTACTGTGTAGTTTTGAAAAAAATCCCAAGGCTATATCCTCCTTTTCTTGAATGTTTCATATGCTTCTGCAACGTAGTGGCAGAGTATTATAATTTTTTTTTTAACAACTAGGAAGAAATGATCTCTGTAATCCACATTTTCCAGACTGACTGAAATGTCACAGCAAAAAAAAAAAAAAGTCTTTTCAGGTGTCTTCTGTGTGTTTGTGTGCAGAAGGTTTTGCAGTTTGAAGGCTAACAAAAGCTACCTTCAATAGGACTTTGCAGGAAACTAATTTAAAATGCTTCCTGCTCCAAGAGATTATCCAAGTGATAAGGCATGACTAGGGGGAGGAAGAGAGGAAAAAAAAAAAAAATCAAAGAAACCAGAACATGTCTAAAATGTACAAATCCTCTTTTGCCCCCCAATCAGCTATTCACTTAGGTGGAATCGACTGTATCTTTTGTACACAACCAACAAATAGAGAAAAAAAAAAAAAAAACAAGCACGGGAAAAAAGGAGGGGGG
>VZRH01003703.1:150816-259080 GCA_013397555.1 Urocynchramus pylzowi | reverse complement strand
AAAAAAAAAAACCCAAAACCAAAAAACCCCAAAAAAAAGAAAAAAAAACCCCAAAGAAAAAAAAAAAACAAAAAACAAAAACAAAAAAAAAAAAAAGGAAAGAAAGAAAAAACATTTTGCCACAGGTTGTTTTTAAATCCTATCATTAATTTATCTAATAATAAATTTCAGTCTTGCATGAATGCAGCAATGTTTTTTCACATTGACTTCCCAGAATTCATAGCTAGATGAGGTCACATGCAAATTTCAAAGGTCAAACTAGGTCAGTAGGAGAACCAAATATGATGTGAGGTCAGAAAGACATCAGAAACAATGACGGGACGATGAAACTTTTTTTTTTTTTTGAGACGCCACAGGGACATGCTAGGCAAACGATGGGCTAACGGGCATGGAGATGTCTAGGGAAAAAACAAGGAAGAGGAAAAAAAGTTACACAGAATCTATGCAGCACAAACAAAATCACTTTTATGGGTGCAGGAGAAAACTAATGCAAATCTTTTATCAGTAGAGCCTACAAGCTGTTCACATAATTTGCATTAACTTACAATACTTGTCAACAAGAAAACAATGGAACCCCAAAAGAATCCATCTGAAAGGAGTCAGAGAGAATGGATTCCTCTTTGGGGAGAAAGGAGAGGAAAGAACCAGTTTCTACAAATGTAACAGAAAGGTACAGGGAGAGGTGGGGGGAAAAGGGTCAGACAACTGAACTTTAAACTAGATAATGGAAACTACGAACAAAATAACCAGACAAATACAAACAAGAGGATAAAAGCATGAACTGCAAAGGGTGGAGGGTTCAACAGTGAAAAAGCGCCCATTCTTGGCACAATTACTCTAGAGACTACTTCAAAGGATCTAGCTAGCATAGAGAGCTGCTCTTTAGGTATCCAATAAGTTAACAATAGGCAATAAATAAATTCCATTATTTCTGAGGCAGTAAAAATTTTGTATAAAAATAGAAATGCTTTTTACAAATAAAATTTACAGGCCTGTGGCTTTCTTTTTTTATTATTATTAAATTTATCTCTCAAGAAACATCAAGTATTGTCACTCATTTTATTTTATTTTTTTTATTTTAAACCCTGTAGCTTTAGAAACAGATCTCTAAATCTTTTTTACATTAATCCTTTCCAAAAAAAACAAGAACTTAAAAAAAATGAAATATAAAGACGACCAGTGTAAAATCAGACTAATATATAACAATACGTTGATTTGAACAGAAAAAAAAATCAGATCTTCTCAAAAAACAAGTTGATGTAGTGGAAAGACTTATTTCAATTTTTGTTGCAAAATAAGTGCTTCAACTGGCATGAGGCCATTTTGTTTAACCTATAAACTGCTGGTGCCACCCTGGTAAAATACGATCCATCCATAGAAAACAACTTTTATTGTGTGCTAATGGCACCAGGGTTCACAGAGTTAAATTGCACATTTTTTTGTGTCTGTGTGTGTGTGCTGTTTGGAATTTCAAGACGTTTATTTTTGTTTCAAAAAGGAGATAAATTATGCTGCAAAACAAAATACAGTAACACAACTCAGTAATTACTTGGCAAGGAAATGGGAGCCAAGTGCAGTAAGGACAAGTGGGGAGATGGAAGTGGTAACTGTAAAAATAACTGTCCCTTGGTGAAGGTTGGCTCTATGTTCTTTCTTAACCCCCCTGCAGAGGACAGGTTTGCTCATGGGACTTACCCTAAGAAAGCTAAAATAAGAGCAGTAAGCATCTGGGGTTAAGATCAGTAAGGTTTGCTGTCATTTTTGGAGCGTTTCAGCTGAACCTTCAAGCGTTTCATGCCAATCTGAAAGCCGTTCATAGCCTGGATAGCAGCTTGTGCAGAGACCGGATTGTCATAGCTAACAAAACCTGCGAGACACAGAACAGGCGGGAGAGAAAGTCAGCTCTAGGTTAGAACAAATGTCAGAAGGCTTTTTGTTAGAATTTTATGATTGCTATTTATTTGACACATTCACCTGGATTTCAATTAGTTCTTTGATCACGCTTCATATCCCATTTTCTCCGTTTCCTTTTTATGTTTATAATCCTTCCTTCCATCCTCTTTACATTTATAATATTTTTTTACTAGCCGGGATGCAATTGGCCAATTTTGGTGCAATGCAGTTTCCATTTTGTTATTTATATACCTATCTTAGAGACTGAAGATATTTATTACTGTAACACTTTCCAGTGTAGTATCTACATACCTCCTAGTCTATTAGGAAATGCTATTTAGGCCAGTCTCCAAAGGGAAGCTGAAACAGCAAGATTCTGGTTACAGAATCAACCCCTAAACTGCCTACACCCACTGGCACACCTAGGTGTGAGTTTATGTGTGCTGTGGAACACTCATCTACTTGGGTTCAGCCTAGGACAGCTTCAATATTAATATTTTGTAATTTTACAGCTCCTTCCAGTTCAAGATCTCAGGGTACCTTAATGTTAGTTAATACAGTCTCTTAGTCCCCAAAGGGGTATGCAAACATCAAAAATAAGCAGCATCATAAAGACAATGGTAGGGTTTGATGAGAACTCCAAGATCTGCTCCTCACATGTGAGCACTAACTAGGAGGATAATGCTTGCTTGGGTAATTCAGAATGGCTGGTCTGGCTCAGATTTCTATTTGCTGGGAGACTGAAAATGTTCTGTTCATAATATATTCAAATCTCCCTGATTCTGGAAGCTCAAAGTTCATTTTCATATCTGGGCCTCCCACTTGTAATTGCAAAGCTCACCTAACTGCTGCTCTGCCTCAGCTTGGGCTAATTATTGCTGCACTCAGCCTGCTGCTATGCATCTGCTTTGAAATGCTCCCTCTTCTTTCCACTCAAATCTGCCTTAACATATATCCCTTCACTCTCCTAAAGCATGGATGCCACCCACTTTGTCTTCAGTCCTAACACATGGGCTTCTCAGTGCCTCTCTTTCACCAACCAGCTTCATTCGTTTGTGCTTAGTGTCTGTGTACTTCTTGGATTCATAACTTCTTTTTACCATTACTTTAACCTATCCTTTTATGGCTCTTGCACTGCTGCCCTCTTCCAATTGCAGAGTCAGACTGTGATTATGCTTTCTCCACTGCATAAAATCTTCCCCCCTTATCAAGGTAACCTTGTCCAGCTGTTCTTCATAGATCATCCCATGGCTTCACCTTAAATCAACTTCACTTAACTATTTAAGTTAAGACTCTTCTCTGACAACTCACGCTAACTTCTGTTCCTTCCACTCAAAACCACCTCTCATTTAAACTTCTGCAGACCTTCTCCTGGCCAAAGCCAATATGCTCTGTCCATATCGTCCTTTGGTTGATTATTTGTTACCTCCTTAAAAGATAATAAATGCTCCTCCATACCTTCCTTGGTTTTAGTATTTCTTGCCACTTCCTCACTTTCTCCCCGATATCATTCCCTCTTCAATTTATTGCCAAATCCTGAGGACCTTCATCACTCTTTTCCTTTCCCCCTTTCCCCTATTTGATTCCGGGGATCATGTCTGTTCACATGACTCCAATCATTATCTTAGCTCTACGTCCTGTCTCCTTCCATTGGCTCTAGGATTGGCTCAGGGATAGCAGGAGTTGGGAGGCAGCTGTAGCACTGTCCAGGCAGATGTTACACAGGTGAGGTGTAGCTACTCCTACCTACCTTGACAAGTCAGCATTTCCCTCTACAGCTTTCCTGACCTTCACTTTATTCTCTTAAGTGCATATTACTGCTATGAACTTATCATCACTGTAGTTCCTTTCCTTTGTACCTAGTTTTATCCACCTGAAAAGTAAGCAAGTGATCTAAACTAGCATCTTGGCATCTGTGGATGGTGTGGTGAATGAAGAGAAAGAAGCACACTGCTGGCATCAGCCCATATCATTCAATTGTTATTCTGATTCACAATTTGTCTCTCTACACAGAATGCAATACCTGCATTAGCTTGTTAGGCTCTCATCTTCTTCCTTATTGAGAACCTTCATTTATAAAGCTTACTGAGAAATCTAGAATTCCTTCCCTTTATTTATATTTCTCTGATTGCACCCATTCATCATTTTTTGTCTGAATTTTAAACCACAGGTTACATGAAGTTGGAATGATGTTTCTTATTAATTCTCAAAGATCCTGTCATGACAAGTCTGATTTTTGTTTTAGATCTTTGGGTATCTCTATAATCAGGATAAATAATTTTCATCATTCAAGTAACAATTTTGCTATAAGGCTGACTGCATTTCTGCACTGATGTAACTGGCTCCCCCCTCCTCTGCCTTACTTACATATCTCATTTTTCTTATTCTAACATTTATGAAAGGCAAGAGATAAACTTGAAGAGTGAAACCTTTTGTCTGCTGAATCAACTAAAGCCCGTGGAGCCTGTGAGAACTCATGGAAGAGCACTTTCAGGTGTAAACACACTGTCCTGTCACCACTCAATACTTTGAGCATTCATTTTGGGTTGGACAAGAAAAGAAAATATGCCTAAGTCCTTTTTCTGCAAAGAAAACAAATTTTTTATTTTGTAAAGCAGTTTTATGTAAAGATTCATCACTGTCTATCACTCAGAATAAACCTTCCCATTTCTGCCAGACAGACTTGGACAATCTTTACACCTTTTGGATGTTCACCCTGTTCTCATCTGTAATTTGACTTCCTCCTCCTTTAGGCAGGAGATTGGAAACTCCAGAGTAAGAAGCCCTAAGCAAGTGCAAATAATTACAAATACAATTACTATTACTAGGGGCAAAGAGGCCAAACCAAACCAACAAATAAAAAACTGAAACCCAAACTGTACCAAGTGCAATGACCATTAATGATTCAGCAGAGAAATGGGTTCTTCAGTGACACTATTGTTGTAGTTTTTGGGTGGGAGGACAAGGGGAAAAAAAAAAAAAAAAAAGCTTTTTGAAACACAAATATAGGACAAAAACAAAAACCAGACAATTCTTGCTAATAAAGCTGAGGAGGTGCATGCAGACTATGCCAGTACATTAAGCTAGCAGGACTAATTCTAGCTTTGCCTGTGATTTGCAGCATCACCAAGTAGTCACCCACTGAATCAGAAAACTCAGCTTCATCTGACACTTCTACTTTTTGTTTTTAAAGCAGCGCTCCCTCCCTGGTGGCAGAGTATCTGGGAAGGAAGACTGAGAAATGGAAATATCAGTGAAAGCTGCCTAAAACCAAAAAGCCAGAGGATTCCTCCATCCATGGGGTGTTGACACCTCCATTTCCCCTTAAAGATGGAAAAAGAAGATAACTTAAAGAAGATAACTTTGGTGCATCACTAAGTTAGGCAATTGTCCCACAAACCCAGGCAAATGTGCAAGAAGGTAATCAAAGAGTAAAAGAAAATGCACAAAAAGCAAGTGTGGGGAACGATCTGATGAATTGAGCCACCTGCCCAAACTGATTTACATTCTTTCAACAGTCACCACAATTGCTGCATTTTGATTAACATAGCTTGATTTGTCTTTTCATCAAGATTCCTGGAGACCTCAACAACGATTTTGTAACCCCCAACATACTAACAGAACTGGCTCCAGATCAATGGGGAGTCCATTTCAATTCCACTTTTCAAATTTGCAAGAGCCTCAGGGACTGGTTTAACCCATTGCAGACACAGGCTGGACTATACTGGTCTAGATATGAATAATTTTTTGTAAAGCCTAAAGAGCTGAATGATTCAGAAATGAACTGAAAGACTGTGAGAAAATGCAAACAGAATGTTACACTCTTTCTGTGAACTGAATCAACTTTCCAAGTGTACTATCCAATCCTCTTTTGTCATATATACAGGTGCATTCCTTTACTTTGGGAAAGAATTGCCACTTTTAAGAAAATTCCAGTATTTTATATCAACCCTTACAAAACTCATGTTTAAGAGATTCCTTCCTCCTCCTAAATCCTCCTTGTGTCTTGTGTACGACCACAATTATTAGACCAACACTCCAAAAGTTTACCACTCACTTATATTCTCTGCTCCACTCCATCAAAGCACTGAACTGGTGCATCTCTGCTATTCCAAAGACATCAGTCCTCCTAATCAACCCTAAAACTATTTTTATACCAACACGTCACCTCCTCCTCTGCTGTGATCTAATTTTCTGACAGCTCAAAGTATTCTCTGGGAAACTTGACACTGATCTTGTGAGGCTCTCTTCATTCCTGCCCTAAGGTAAGGGAGATGCCATCTTCCATAACACACTGGAACCCACCCACAACAGCTAGAGCTGCATATCTAGACATCAACTGTCTGCAAAATATTCTGAACTACATGTACACACCATTCAGTCACTAATTGCAAAATCTCGTACTTAATTCAGAAGAAAGAAATTCCTGTAATGCAGAAGCAATGGGTTAAACATAGAGCTTTTTTAAGTGGCTCAGCTATACAATAGAGAATAATTAGGTATCCATAATAAGGCAATTTAATAGTATACTAAATGACATTCCCCCACATAGGGTGTAATTAGTTTCATGTACTTGACACATTCATGCGAGATGTCAGACTGGAAGATTATTACTGTTTTTTAAAATATCCAATTTTTAGTTAGAAGTAGTTTGTCTGTGCATCTTCCTGCTCATTTGAGGATTAACAGTCTATTATTTTTGGAATGATTTTCCAGTATGACATTTCTCACATTGCTGTTAATTTTCTTTCCTGGCCCCTTTTCAGTGTAGTGCATGTGGCTTTTACTATTAGATTTATTAAATTTGACATACCAAAGCACTTGCTCAAATTGGTCTGTTTGTCAATGAAGACTTTAGCAGAGATAACATTTCCAAAAGGCATGAACATCTGCAGAATGTCCTGGTCTCCAAACTCCTGGGGGAGGTGGTAAATAAAGAGGTTTGCCCCTTCTGGACCTTTAGGAAAATAAAATAAATAAAAAGAAAGAAGTATGAAAACAGCTATTACAAGTGCTACATTTAATCTGTTTTTCCATAATACTTACTGAAGCTGATGGTCAGAAAGCATTTCACTTTCTAACTCTGAAGGAACAAAAGCAAGTGGATCATCAAAGGAGCACAGCTGAAATGCAGCTCTTGAGAGCATCCCATCTTGAAAAGTATTTACTTTGAAAAGTATTTATTTCATAACTCTACTACAGAAGTAGTTAAATTCATCCTCTTTCTTCAATTTACATGAGTGTCTTTCAGTATAATTGAGGTTAGGAAAACAGGTACAGAATGTATTGGCTCTCAAAATGCCCCAAGAACTGCACAAGGAGTCCTCTGCTGCTTCCAACACCTGCATGGGTTTGTCAGTTTAATTCCAGTTGCAGGGACTTACGGAAATGGAAGGAGGTGAGCTCAGATTTGAGTACCACAGATTTAAACTCAAAGGGCAAGAAAATGGTGCAGATAGGAATAAAAATAGTAAGAAGAAGCACACCTTGTGACTTAAAAGGCAGTGAAGTCAGTGAGAAAAAGGCATTCAGAATTGAATTTGTACTGACTCATTTCAAAATGAGCTTTTTTTAAATAAAAATAAAAATAAAAAAATCCCCCGTACAAAGATCTGTCTCCTGGAAGAAGCTTTGTAAAGCAAGTCTTTTAAAGAAGTTCAAAATTAAGGAGTTGGGCTGCAATTAAGTGGCTTTAGACTTAGCTCAGTTTGCAAAGAAAGGTGTAAACTCAAAGGTGCTTTGAATATTTTCCTAACAGACAAGATTTGAGATATGCATTATTAAAGATGTAGGTTAAAACATTCATCCTAGTACTGATAGGTTATTTTTTCCTCCTAGCTCAATAGCAACACACTGGAAATGAGCAATGGATGCCAGGAAGAGTGTGATATATGATGGAGCCAGATGTGGCCTCCATGCAGGCTCCAGCAGTGTAAGCAGTACACAAAGGGAACAAGCATTTCTGCTAAAAACACACCTAGAATATCCTGATTACATATTCCTTGCTTTAATGGAACCTAAATCTGCCTCAGATGTGATGTCCTTGGTTTTCTGGAGAGGAAGAGGAAAGCACTCATGAGATTTACAGTTCCTTCTGCAATAGAGCCATGGAGCCTCACCTCTGCCACACAGAATCAGGCTGGCCGCTCTCTATCAGCCTGAAGGAAAAGGTAGCAAAGTTTGCCCAAAAGAAGGAGATAAATTAATTAGATTAAAAAAAAAAAAAATTCTGGGGAGGCAGGAAAAAAAAAAAGATGAAATAAACCTGTCACTTGGGACTTTTTCTTCTTGTCACAAGTAAACTATCATTCCCAGCAAATAATTTTCTTTAAAATAGTAGGGAAAAAATTTTACTAAATAATATTTAAGAGCATATGCATGAGTCAGTTCACCGTGCTTCAGCATTTAATATTTATATAGCATTTTTCTCTGGTACTTCTTTATCCTCAACCACTCCAGACTCTTCCATCAGAAATCATGGTAAGAGACAAAACATTGCTGTCAGTATTCAGTAGTGGAATTCACTCACTTGAACTTAACCACCTACTAACAGATACAAGATATATAACAAAACCACTGTGTTTTAAAAAGGATGCTGACAATTCATAAAAATTAAAAAAAAAGCCTAAAATTGATTTGAATGTTTCTGAACAGAGAAAAATTTAAATAGCTAGAAAAAAAAAAAAAATCAAGCTGTCCTTCACTATGTATCTTGCAATGACACCAGATAAACAATTTTTTTGCCCGTGTCAAATAGTCTGTTGTCACTGACCAAAGGGCCTGAGGTGAAAGATAAATGCAGAAAACAAAAAATATGGAAAAAAAGATTTTAAAAAATCCCCTTTCATTTTAAATAATTCAAGCTTTTAGCAGCAAATGAAGGAAAGACTTGAGAGAAAATATACATTTTAACTCCAGTGTCCCTATACAATAACCAGCTGGGGGAATGCCAAATTTGTCTTCCTAGGAAACACATCCCATAACAGTACAAAATACTGCTTCAAAAGAGGATAAAAAAGATTTCTCTTGAGGATATTATACTAGGTTTATTTCCAAAGCTTATCCTTGGCAAGAGCAGTAGTGACAACATAGATACAGTCTTAGAAAGCATGCAGTATTTTCCTGTCTTTGTAGAATTAGCTGGAAATTAGGACAGGAGAAAGCAATGAAAACAGAAACAACCCCACTGAAAATGCCTGGGAAGCATGAAGGGAAATGGAAGAGGGGAAAAAGGGTAGCCTCATTTTGCTAAACACCTTGTAATTAGTATTCATTTATTCTTTGCAATAACTTCCTGAGGTTTATTTGCTGTTGGTGTGGGGAGAGGGGGGGCAATCATTCACTTAGCTGCTTCCTTACAAGACCCACAATTAAGCAAAGAACCACTCAAAGTGAAAACGGATCTTGTCATTAGCTCAAAACCTTAATCAGATTAACTCCACTATGACAGAAAATGGAAACCAGAAGACAAAATTGCATCCACAGAGGGATGATTTTTGTTAGCGGCGCCTTTTTATATGGTGGTTGGTAAATGCTTTTGTATAAGGAAGGGATGGGTGACAAAGTATAACTTGAAGGACAGATGGCTGAAAAGTGAAACACGTTAGACATTAAAGAAGGTGACAGTGGCAAGCAGGAGAAAACTGGAGGAAGAAGAAATCACAGATTAGACTGCCTGAGGCCTTCCATGAAGCCTCCACGAGGAAAGAGCCGCGTGGCACCGCTTGGGCCGGGCTTGCTGGCGCGGGCACCTACCTTCCTTCTGGCTGCCCGCGGCGCTCTGCTGCTGCAGCAGGCTCTGGCTGTAGAGGGTGGGCAGCGCGGCGGCCGCGTACTGCTGGATTCCTGAGTAGGCCTGGGTGAGCGCGTCCATCGTGCCGGCCGTGCCGTTCGTCAGGCCTGTTGCGCCGAGTCCTCCGTTCAGGGCCGCCATACCTGAGAGCATTTGAGCAACTTTACAAAAAACCCAACAATAGAGAAAAGAAATTGCACTTGTTCATTAGTGCTTTCCAAAAGTTGTTGGTATTACATGACACTGACGACGACAGCAGTGCATGCAGCTCGGCACGTCACCAAATGGGACTGAGGACAAAGAAACACGACTTTGGCATCAGGATCACTTCAGCACAAGGGTTGCACAGTCAAATGGACTCGCATGCAGCCTGCTACTGGCAAGTACTACAGCTCCGTGCTCCTCAGAGCCTCTCTGCTCAGCCTCCTTGACACCTGTGCTTCAGCTGTGGGTGTCTGAGGCTGGCAGTGTGGGACCTGTTTGACCTGTGTCCTTGTCTGTGGAGAAAGCAGACTGTGAGCAAAGCCACTCTCTCTGACCAGGGTCTTCAGCAACAGCCATGACAACACCAGATCAGAAGTGTTTTGCTTATACAGGGTAAGCAGAGAACCCTAATTAACTGCATTTTAAAACAGGTCTTTTTCAAGCTAAATGATTCTATTAAAACCCTCTACACAATTAAAGACTTTGTCCCTCTAGGCTAGTGGTAGAAAGATGGATTGTGACGCTGTCCGCTTCCACCCCCCTATTCTAGTTACTCCAGTCACTCCACAAGAGATGAACAGCAACACACCCAGAGTGACTAAAAATACTTCATCCAGACTAGGCATTTTTCATGAAGAAACAAAAGCATTTATTTCTAGCAATGTTTTTCTTCACAAGGGAAGCAGAGTCACTTTTTTTTAAACTTACAGCAATTCTACATCCTGATAAGTAACAAGTAATTTAACTGGGATGGCTGCTAAAGAGGAAATTTCAGATGGGATTGCTAGCTGTGCAGAAAATGACATCCCTCATCCGTGCAAACAGTGTGGGCTGCATAAGGAGTTGTACTACTCTGATTTGATGGTGGACAAATGCCTGAGCTACAGCTTCCCCTCCTCTGCTTCTATTGCTCAGCATGACTCCAAAATGAGTTATGTTGAAGTTAACAGTGCTAGCATGTCTTTCTGAAATTCCAGAAAAAGTGAATTTGCTGTTGAAAGTTGAAAGCATGGCAGGATTCAGAGCCCTGCTCATCTTCCACACACCCAGCCTGTGTCAACCTGAGCACTGAGAGCACATCAGGACTGAGAGTCAGAGCATGTTTTTCTGCACAATTAGCCATCCCAGCTCCCCCATTTCTAGGTGAACAGCTCACAAACAACTTAAAGGGCTTAACAGGCCCATAGAGGTACAGAAGATCAGTCACTTGAAAAATGGGGGGGGCACCCAGAATCACCAGCAATCGTTTCTTAGACATTGTCTAATGTTTTGATTGGTAAAATGGTGGGTGAAGATGTAACTAGTGGTGTCATATTAAGATCCCAAAGAGAGGAACAGTAAAGAGAAGGAAAGGGCTTAATTTCAGAGCAATAATAAGGGTTGGTATGTAAATTGGGCAAAAGTGGGAAAAATAAGCAGAAGACACTTTATAGTAAATTAATAATTAAATCTATTAGACTGGGAAACAATCTTCAAGGAAGATGGCAGAAACCTTATCACATGTATAATTTAGATACGGGAAGAATACTGCAGGGAATTATCCAGCATTGACAGAGGAGGATAAAGATGCTGACCCCAGTATCCTTCTGCCTCTTATGTAGATTTGAAAAGCATATTCCTATGAGTCTCCAATAATCAGGACAATTGCTCAAGTGGCACCTTTTTGGCTCCACCAGACTCTATGCCAATTAAGAGAATTGTACTGCATAAATTATACCTTTTGATCTTACTATAATTTGTGTGACTAAACACTTGACAGAGATGTGATATTCTTAGCCTTTCCTTAATAAAATGTCTCACTTTGAAGACTTCTCTTTCCCCTCTACCCCACTTCAGAGCATCACTGTACCCTGATAGGAGGTACTGGCTGCCACTGCTTCGAACAAAAATCCCTGTCAGAGCTCAACAGACTTGGGTATTACTTGTATAATGGTTCCAGTTATAAAACTGTATTGGGTTTGGGTGGTAGTGGGGGGATAAAATGGGGGTGGTTTCTCTGAGAAGCTGCTGGAAGCCTCCCCTACGTCCTACAGAGCCAATGCCAGGCTCCAAGACGGACCTGCCGCTGGTCAAGGCTGAGCCCATCAGTGACACCTCTGAGGTGACTTGGTAAAGGAGGAGAAAAAACCCTGTGCAATGGTAACTGCAGCTAGAGAAGAGAGGAGTGAGAATGTGTGAGAGAAACAGTTCTTCAAGGTCGATGGAGAAGGAGGGGCAGGAGCTGCTCCAAGCACTGGAGCTCAGATTCCCCTGCAGCCCCTGGTGCAGCTGTGCCCTGCAGCACATGGGGGTCCATGGGGGAGCAGACATCCACCTGCAGCTCATGGAGGAGCCCACACTAGAGCAGGTGGATGCCCAAAGAAGGCTGTGACCCCACAGGAAGGCAGTGCTCCTGGCAGGACCTGTGGAGAGAGGATTGTACTGGAGTAGTTTTGCTGTCACTACTTGTGACCCCATGGGAGACCCACTCTGGAGCAGCCTGTTCCTGAAGGGAAATGCCATGGAACAGACCCACACCCGAGCAATTTGTGGAGTGCTGCAGCCTGTGGAAAGGGACCCACATTGAAGGAGCAGGTGAAGAACTCTCCTGTGGGAGGGACCCCGTGCTGGAGAAGAGGAGAAGTGTGAGGAATCCAGCCCTGAGGAGGAAGGAACTGCAGGAACGATGTGTGATGAACTGACTGCAACCCTCATTCCCTATCCTCCTGCACCACTGGGGACAGTAGGTAAAGAATTCTGGAATAAAGTTAAGCCTGGGAGGAAGGAAGGAGTGGGGTGAAGGTGTTTTTAAGATTCGGTTTAATTTCTCATATTCTACTCTGATTTGATTGGTAATAAATTAAACTAATTTCCCCATGTCAGGAGTGTTCTGCCTGTGATGGTAGTTGGTAAGTGATCTCCCCCTGCCCTTATCTCAACTCGCAAACCTTTTGTTATATTTTCTCTCCCCTGCCCAGTTCAGGAGGGGGGAGTGATAGAGTGGCATTCAAAATATTATAATAACAATAATAATAACAAAACAAATATCAGTAATAATTTTAATAATAAATGTACAATATACAATATATTATATATTAAATATCAGTACTACTAATAATTTGATCCTGAGGTGGACTGTTGCCTGCTCTGATGTTCTGTACTTAGGTTTGTGTCACTGCTTGCATGGGTGTACACAGAGGACTGGTTAAACTAAAGGCTCCTGATAAAACAGCTTGTATCTCTCTTTTTATTAGAGCGTTGAAATAACTTGATAACAGAGGTAGCATTAGGAAACCATGTTATCTTTCGTGAGTCATTGGCCTATTAGATAAACATGCTTTGTGTTGCAGTGGGCAGCATCCTCCCCCTCCTTTCCCCTGGAATCAATAGCACTTCCCACCCAGCAGCTCCAGATCAGCCATCAGCCAGACAACCCAGCCCACGGCACTGCTCCTGGGAAGGGCACAGCTACTGCTGCCACAGCCCACGTGTGGCATACACCTCCCTCCCGAGCAAAACACAGCTGCAGAAAGCACCCAACACTTTTTCTGTTCTTACACTTTTATGAAATCTGCAAGGTCCAGCTGCTGTTACACATCTCTGCCATCTCTTTATTATCTCTACCAATGCACCTCAGTCACACACTGAACTCTGGTCCCTTCCTCCCTTCTGTGAAATAACCTTTTGGAGCCTCTCATCTATGGCTTTCTACTTTTCTGAGTTTCTCTACATAATACAAAGGCAACAAAGCTTGGAAAGTCCAAAGGTCTCTCAAAGTGCTTTTCAAGCACCTTCAAATCTGTCATGAATAGTTTTATCTCTGTTTTACAGATGTAAATAAGGGGGCAAAAAGGCTAAGTGACTACCCTGGGGTCACACACAAATACTGTGCCATAGCTGTCCAGTATTCTGAAAGTATTGTCTACTTTCTTAATTGCAAAGAATCGCTTCCTCCCGCTTTTGTAATTTTTCCTCATAATTCATAATTCTTTTTGGTACTTAGAATTCTTAAATTTACATGCTCAAAGCAGACAGTCTAATGTTTTGCCATTTAAAGTTTTAGGTGCTTCAAGAATAATGGACGGAAGACTAAATCCCCACAATTAGGTACAGCAGCTGCCAAAACCTTGGAGACACCTAAACTTACCATACTCCACTTTATTTAAGGCCTCCAGACATATTTTTAAAATGCTTCTCTCTACAATGGCAGCACTATCAACCTCCATAGCACAGCTTCTTTTTACAGACCCAGACAGGACTGAGAAAACAGATAAAAGTCTTCTAGTGAGCTCAGCGTGGAAGACATTCTCACGTTCAGGACAGGACTTGGCTTAGGGAGAAGAGCAGCTCTTCAAACCTCTCTAAATGCCCAAGCCCAGTGCCACCTTCTGATTAATTTTTGGGTTAAGCTCTGCTTGACTTGTGCTTTGGACTTTCTAATTCCCCAGCTAGCAGCATGTCACTCAATTCCCAATTTTCTGCACAGTTACTTTAGGAATGTCCATGGCCACTGAATATTTTTTATGGGCTTGCTTATGATCATGGTATAAGCCATGTCAGTGTGGAGCATCAGACTTACTGAACATGAGGTTTCCCAAAGGCAATCTCCCAGGTGGGTTTGAGTGTGCATCACTGAGTCAGACATGGTCATCAAGAAAAGCCCCAAATTGTCATTAAAATAAACAGGGGAGGTTATTGTAATTTGAGCAATGCTTCACTATCATCAGCATCACAAGTACCAAAAAGTGAGAATCAAATTCCCTTTTGAGGGAAACAGTGCCCTAATGCTGAGCTGTGTCATGGGGAAGCAGATTCCCCTCTTTAGCTCTCTCTCAAGTATGTATATACATAGACAGACATACCCACAAACATTTTGTAAGCATTATACACATATCCATAAAAACATCCATGAAGAAGATTTGGGACTGCAGTCACTGTCAGTACAAGTCCATGGAAGCAATGGTGACTTAAAACAAACTGAAATTTGGTACCAGGTTGTGAATACATCATTAATACTTCAAATGACACATGCAGATCAGTTTGTACACACATCACCTCAAAATACTTGCTGAGAAAATGTAAACTCTTTGCTTGCAGCCTAGCAAGGAGTGCTAAAAGGACAGCAACAGAAGGGTTCCCACACAATGAGCTCACAGGATTCACTCCTGCTTGGTTTTGATGAAGGGGTACATTATGTTGGAATGCTCCAGTGTGCCTGGGCTCTTAGTACTTGCTGAGGGGAAGGAGTGGGATGTCATATTTTGTTCTTGATATTGTGATTTTTTATACACCGAGTGAAGCACAATGACTGTTAATCAGAAAGGACATTTAATGGTTTCTTACTCATGGCAGGGTAGGTCTCTTACTACAAGAGCTCACGAGAGGAGAGGAGGTAAGTTAGCCTTCTATGCATGCCATTTCCAGTGGCTTGCTTTGACACTAATGGAATAAGAACAAAAGGAAACTAACATCTGCCATTTTGGGACCTAATACTAATTTTTCTTAAGTTGTCCTTGAGTTGTATTTACAAAGAGGTTGTTTTGTGTGAAATGCACATGTCCTTGCCAGAAGCAAGTCCTGTTTTACACGAGACCCCATGCAACCATTCAACATTGCTACATGGACATCCATAAGCCCCCTTCCTTCCCAGCTCCCAACAATGCCAACCAGAGATCACAGAACAGAAAGACTGAGTGAGCAGCCAAGTAACAGTGACAGAAAGGACATCATGCAGAGCATCAGAGTGAGCAAGAGATACTGAGGAGGACATCCATTCCTGAGGGTACATTATGATGGGTCATGGACTGGCAATGACCAAATAGATTCCTTGCATTGCAAAAGGAAATGCAAGGAGCAACACCAGCTAAAGAAAAAAAAGAGGGAGGGGGAAAAATGCAGCTGGGCAAATCTCTTCTGTTACAGGCAAAGGTGAAGTCATCATAGCAGAAACAATAATAAAAAAAAAATCCTCCTTCTTCAAGAAAATCTTGACCAAGGCTGAGACCAAAGAAGAATGTTCTAACAACTACTGGCATCTACTTAGCTGGAGATGCCAGGGTTTGTTAAAATGTCACAGGATAGGTGTGTGGCATTACAGGTGACTGCATATTCTCCTATACTTGCCAATTAAAAGCCAAAGACTTGCTTTCATTTTTAAAGCATGTTGCTCTCAAGTCAATTCAATTAGATAATTCTTACAGGTGTTTTAAAGGACTGCCTCTGTGGCACTACATTTCTGAGTGAGGTTTTGTACATTGGGGTGATACACCTCTTGTCAGACTCCTTCAATGAAAAAGAAGCCTCTCCTATAATCTTGACAACCCAAATCCCTGGTGACAATTCTTTTACCTTCCACATGTACTGCAAGAAGAGGAGTCTTTTTGCAGGGACACAAGGAAATTCGCTTTAAAGAACAAACTATGTGAAACTAAAAGACTCCAGAGAAAAACTACATATGAAGTAGTAGTATGGAACTGAATCAACTAGACCCCCTTATTTGGTGTAGAGATTAAAAATCATATTATCACTTTGCAATTGATAGTTTTTGTGGCATGATTATTGGGGAAGGCTGTCCACCACAGCAATAAATACTCACTGTTTACGGTACCTGCTAGTGCATTAATATTGTTCAGTCCAACAGTGGCTCCAGCCAGTCCTTGGAGAGTACCCAGAGAAGTCAAAGAATTCATGGCCGCACCAGCTGTGGAATTAGCAGTTGATGCAGCCACTGAAAGGAAAAAAACCAAAGCAAAATTAAGGCAATTAAGTTTGTTTATTTTATTTGATCACAGAGCAGCTTACAATCACACACAGGAGCACAACAGGGCTACTTGCAAGGAGAAGGAAAAAAGAAAATGAGATCAACAATATCAGTCTGGTTCAAGACATTAACAGTGTGATTGTTCATGGGAAGTGTTGATGAGACTAGAACTGCAAATACTAGATCACAAAATTCAGTGCTATTATTTGCAAATATAATACCAAATCAGTATGTCTGGGATCAGACACTTTCTCAAAAGTTTGTCAATCAATCTAGCACCCCCGGTTGATCAGCTAACCAGGCTTTTGAGATTTTGCCACACACCTCAAAGTCCATCATTACACAAACAAGATTACTCAGTAATTTTGTTATACAATAGATTACTATTGTGGGCCCCAAATGTTCTAAGAATAAGTTAAATTATTTTAAATGAAGACAATATGCTCTAGGACACTGTATAAACTTCATTTAAAGACCTGAAGATTAGAATAAGAAGAATGACTAGGCAAACACAAAATGTATTTTATTGCAGGCATTTATCCTGGCCTTTGTACATAGATAGTCATGTATATGCACCCCTTTGATACTGTATGTATCCCCAAAAGCTCTGCCAGAGGGGAAAAGGTGGAAAAAATGTTCTTGATGCTACAATGTCAAGGGAATGATGAAGGTGGTGAGATGAAGCCCCCTAAATTATGTGTTCAGGGAGAGAAAGAGACTCACTTATCACAGAAATTAGTAAAAAAATCATCATTTGGGATAGGTTGGGTGAACTAGAAATACCTGTCTGTCTCACAGAAGTGCCTTGAATAACCAGTGTAGATTAAACACTTAACTCACAGGTAGGTAAAGGTATACCAGATGAATCACACTCATAAAAGCTGCAGAAGCAATTAAGTTTTTAGTGCATCTCCTGAGCCCTACTTCCATGTATCAGTCATAATGACTTCCTTCTTTTTTTTTTTTTTTTTTTCCCCTGTTATACTGTTGCATTATCTTAGGAAAAGTGAACATTTAAAGTTAGAGTTTTGTTGATGATGTACTGGAGGCATGTCTTATCTACAACTATGCTTTTTTTGCTACTATTCATTACCTAGCTAAGAAATAGTTAAGACCACTTTTATGTGATGCTTCTTTGGGCTGTCAAACACATCAGATTACTCAGTGAACCCTCAAGAAAGTGAAATCTCTAGAGCTGACAGGATCCAGTAAGGAAAGTAGGAGGTAACTTTTTCCCTCTGTGGGTAAACCTTGAAGCTCTAACCTACAAATAACCTGCCTTTGCAACATTAAGACCCACCAAAGACAAGTTTGCACACTCTTGGGGCCTGAAAGTACAAAGAAGATTCTTGCTGTGGGGGAAGAGAGATTTCCAGACTCTGTTATGCAGTCCTTGTCTCTTAGCATCTGCAAGGTTAGCTCGAATAATTTTGTATGTTGCAAACAGAAGAAGCTTTGATTATTCAATCTGTCCCCACAAAGCAATAAGAATCCAATCATGTCTTTGATTAAAAAAGTAATAAAAAAACAAATAAAAAACCTCACTTTTTTCAGATAATGTGGGCACCAACAGAGAAGAGAGGAAAAAAACAAAGTGAATTCCCTGTGACCAACACTGGTCTGTGTTTCTGTCAATGCTCATTAGCAAATGATTTAAATGAAGTATATAAAACTCAGATCTGAAGGATCTGATTAGTTTTGACTGGACTAAATTCCATCCATTTTCTGCTTTAGAGGATTATTACCATTTTCTCTTGAGGAAACATATATAGTTAAGAAATGAGAGAAATGGGGACTAGGAAACTGCCTGTAAATTACATTAAAGCTGGGGGCAAATAGCTTCTGTGAACAAGAGCCATATGCTTATGGATTGTCAACACATCTGTTGGAGAAGGCAAAAAAAATCTGCTTAAAACCTTCCCTCTTGTGCAGCCCACAGTGAATTATGGGGGCTCTTATTCCTGGCTGCTCAAACACATGCTCCAGGGGCGGTCAGTATCTGGGGCCAACATCTCTTTTCTTCTTTTTTTTGGTATCAAGTTTCTCTATTCCATCAGGCAAATAAAGAGCAGGTGCCTCAGTGCTTCTCCCACTCAAAGCTGCAATGCAGATTATCTAGTTTACCTGAATAAAGACTTGGCACATACTCACTGTACAATACTGGGTGAAGCCCTGAAGCACCTCAGGGATGAGTGTTATGTTGTTGTGGTGCTTCTTCTATCTGCCTCACAATGCAATAAGACAATTCTCTTTCCTCTTTGGCTTCATATTTCTTTGAGAAGGAAGAAACTGAACCATCTTATTGAACAGGAGGTGAATAGAAATTAACTCCTTTTTTTAGGGTGCTTGGAGAGATCAAGCAACCTCTGCATGAGGCTTCCTGAGAGACCCCACACTAACTGATTCAGACCTACATGTATGAAATAAAAGTGAGGACAGTGATGAGCTGAAATATTACCATAAAGGGGCTATAAAAGGTCCAAAATATTATCAGAGATGAAAATTTCTAACAAAATGCTGTATAAAACTAACTGATGAAGCAATGGCATGCCTTGCCCCCCCAGAAATCTAAAGGAAGCTGAAACAAAAGTTAAAAGGTCCTACAAGACAACTGTGAAGGCTTATACCAGCTGAAAGTTTTTACTTTGTGTACTCCCAGATGAAATCCATCTAGAGACAAGGACTATGCTTCTCCTGTCCTTTGCCATTTTCTAGTTCCTTTCAACTAAAAAATTGTAACATATATTAAACTGAAGGGAAAGAAGAAAAATCACATGCCTTGTGGTAACAGCAAATGACTGCACTACTTTGGGGGAACCTGTATAACTCTCTTGTGTCAGCAAGACTCTCGGGCTCCACAAATGCTCAGAGTAATGGCAAAGGAAGAATAATTCACTGTCGGAATACTTTCTATATTTATGTCTTTTAGTTGTCCAGAAGACAAAAATAGATTGGCTCCCTACATAATTTATAAATTGGGTTTTACAAGGCTCCTCTGACACCAAATAAATGAAAAAAAAGAAAAAAAAATTCACAACTCCTTCCAGCCTCCACACCAGAACATTCACAGAACCACAGAACATGCTGAGTTGGACCCACAAGGATTATCAAGTCCAGCTCCTGGCCCTGCACAGGACACCCCAAGAGTCACACCCTGTGCCTGAGAGCACTGTCCAAACACTTCTTGAACTCTGTCAGGCTCAGTGCTGTGCCATGGGGAGCCTGTTCCAGTGGCCAGCCACCCTCTGGGTGAAGAATCTTTTCCTGATATTCAAACCAAACCTCCCCTGACACAACTTCAGGTCATTCCCTCAGGTCTGGACATTGGGCAACACAGAGAAGAGTTCAGTGCCTGCTCCTCCTCCTATTGTGCTTCCTCCATTTAACAGATGAAATTTTTGCTATCACCTTCAAGCTTCAAGACAATAAACTTGGCCTTTGGTTAATATATTCTATGACAGAGTTACGTGGAACATGTTTTTATTCGGAGTGGTTGTTCTACACAATACAGATATTTGTGTTTAACTAGTAATGCTGCACTCATGGAGATCTTTAAGGCTGGAAGGAGCTGGCATTTTTCAAATGTTCTCAAAACATTCACTTCTGCCTATAAATGGTTATAACACCTTCTAAGTCAGTTTTTTTTTTTAACAGAAATATGAACTAGCAATGAGCCATTTCTCTTTTAAATTTTAATTTAAATAACACTTCAACTCAATTCCTAAAAACTATGCCAACCTAGAAAAACAAGAGGAATTAGCATAGAAACTTTTGGCCATTCTTTTGGCTAGCTTATGTCAATAGAGTCATAATGATTTACATCATCTGGATTTGCCTCAGCTGGAAAACTAGATTCAGGATAACAGCATCTAGGAAAGGCAATGATGTGTAAATATTTCTTTGGCTTTGCTACACACACTGTGGATGGAATTAATTTCCCCACCTTTGGCAGCCTTGTTGTTAGTTTAAGCTAGTCTAGTCAAAACTAGACTGTTTCTGAGATTTAATGACCTCCAATTCAGACACCCTACCTTTAGATTTCTATTTCAGGTTGGGCTGAATTGCCCTAAAGTGCACATGAATGAGCTCAACTACCAGATGCTACTGGTGCCTTTCCCAGTTTTCCCCTCAAACTTCTTGTGCTACCCTGGATGAAGCAATTGCTATGATTTTTGTTGCAAGACCTTATTTTCTGTTTCCTCACAGTTGCTGCCTTTCTTTTAGAAAGCTGTATCTTAGAGGCACGGGCACATTTTTTTGCCATGCCTATTTGCTTCCTACACCTCAGACCAAGGAGTGCCCTTGGTAGAGCTTCTTGCTATACTGAAACCACAGACCTATGCTTGTCTGTGCTATAGCCTTGGGCAAATCCCACCCCTCTCATGTCTCAGGCCAGCTTATAAAGTGAATCAGAGAATGGTTTAAGTTGGAAGGCATCTTTAAAGATGGGCAAGGAGTGATTTTCAACTAGAACAAGTTGCTCAAAGCCCCATCCAACCTGACTGTGACTGCTTCCAGGGATGGGGCATCCACCACCTCTCTGGGCAACCTGTGCCAGTGTCTCACCATCCTCATAGTAAAAATTTTCTTCCTTGTATCTAGTCTAAATCTATGCTCTTTTAGTTTAAAAGCATTGCCCCTTGTCCTATTTCTACAGACTCTGCTAAAAGGTTTGTCCTGATCTTTCTTGCAGGCTAACTTTAAGTACTGAAAGGCTGCAATAAAGGCTCCCTGGAGCTTTCTCCAGGCTGAACAACCCCAATTCCCTCAGCCTTTCCTCATAGGAGAGGTGCTCCATCTCTCTGATAATCTTCAAGAATCCTTTTCCCACAGTGGAGGTCAGGGTCCAGGAAGTCTGCTGAAGACAAAGAACTAAATAACCCACCTCTGACTCTTGCACTGAAGGAAAGGACCTATTCCAATCACATATGTGCCACTATGTTTTAGCAGAGAAATGGTTTGCAGTGTGTAGTCAGGCTCATTCTTTCCTTAATTTTTTTTTGGTAAATGTCTAAGTGAAAAAAAAAAAATCCAATGACTTCTCAGCAAAGTCCTATACTACAAAAAACCCTGGATCTCTTGGAACCTCCCTGCTCTATGGGCTAATTTGGCACTATTTATGGGCAGTGTAAACTATGCACTTCTCCATTCCTCTCCACCTTGTGCTGTTCTCTTCCTCCTTTTCCAACATGGGCATCCTGTCTGGAAATGATACACAAACTGCAAGTAAGATACTAAGCACATGAGGCATTATAAACATTTTAAATGAAGTTTTTTATTGGAAACATTATTGTGGTTTTAGGGCAGGACTAGTGGAGAGAATGGGAAAGAAAAGCAAGAGCAGCTTCAGCTCTTTGGGGACATGGAGAGTTGCTCTACACCCTGCCAACCCCATCCATGTGAAGAGCAGCTATAATGTTTCTGGAGCAGAACCAGATTTCTGGTGCTGCAGGGCTTCAGGGCAGCTCCAAGACTGGCTTAACTTCTCTGGGACTTTCCACACAGAGATCCACACTGGTAAGTAACTGTGTCAGCCCTGCTGACAGCTTTCCTTTAGGCAGCCCTTGGTTACACTCCACAATTGTCTGTCACTACGAATGCATGGCATAACAGGAAGCTCAGTGCTCAGTCTGATATTAGCCACTTGCTTATCACCACTCACTTATGAATCACAACTTTGTTCTTATTGTTTTACTTAATGGAGAGTTTAAATAACTCAATGTTCAAGTACTTCTTTTGCTCCAGTTAAGATGATGTAGTAGTGCACCAGGGATCAATACTGCTCATAAATTTTAGGTTTGGCATCTCTGTGACTAAGCATGAGAAGTTGCAGAGAAGATGTTCTCTTTTGGGAGACACTCCTGGCAGATCTGTATTGGCAGTTGTCTAAGTCCAGAACCCTCTTTCTTGTACTGAATTTAGGTGTATTTCTGATTTTCTGCTGCCTTCCTAAGCTCACTGACTCCAAGGGCCAGATAAAATGGATCTGACACTGGTGCTGACTAAATGGCTGACATTTAGAGGAATTCAGATGGGCAGAACTGGCCAACATGAACCTTATGAAATTTAACAAGTATAGATTCCAAGTCCTGCACCTGGGGAGGAATAATCCCCTTCAATAACACAGCAGAGGATGGATGGGGCTGGGGAGAAGCTTTGCTGAAAAGGACCTGTGGGGGTCTTGGCAGGAGGTGACCATGAGCCAGCAGCATACACTGGCAGCAAAGAAACCAAACAGCATCCTGGACTGTGGAAGAGGAGACAGAAGATCCATGTTTCCTCTTTACTCAGTGCTTGTTGGATCACATCTAAACACTACATGCAGATTTGGGCTCCTCATCGTGAGGAGAACATTGATCAGGTGGAGGGAGCTCAGTGGAAGGTCAGCAAGTTGGTCAGGGGCTCCAGCACTCATCCTGTAATGAGCTGGGCTTGCTCAGGCTGGAGAAGACATGGCTCCAGGTGAACCTAAAGCAGCCCTCCAGTGCCTAAAAGGAGCTCATCCACTAGGCAGAGCAATAGCCCATGCAGGGAAGATGAGAAGTGCATTGAAACAAGGGAGGTTCCATTCAGATATAATTAAAAATATTTGTACTGTGAGGATTGTCAAGCACTGGAACAGATTACCTAGATTGCTCCATTCATGTCCTTGGAGGTTTTTAAGACTTGTTTGGATCAACCTGATCTCATAGGAGCAGGGAGTTGGGCCACAGATCCAACTGATCTTGCAACCTCAATTATTCTATGGGAGTTAGAGCAGCATAGGAGAAAAGTAGAGAAAGTCAGCTCACACTAAGGCAGAATGAAAGAAGGCTCAAGAATGAAGATGTGTTGAAAACTGAACAGTAGAACCAGTTTCTGTTCTTGGGTCTGTTTACACAAACAGAGGTTGACATTGAATATGCCACTTAACTCTCATCTGTGGTTTTGGTTCTAGGCTGCCACAACTACACTGTGTGGGTGAAGTTTCTAGGGCCCAACCTACATCTAACAAAAGAAGTTCTGACCTTGGATCTTTCCTTGAGGTTTTAGATTCCTCTTTGATTCAGCAATGTGCAACAGAAAATAAAATCACAGTAGAATAATGTAAAGAAAGGATATAAAGAAATTATACAAAGAGAGTAAAGGCCATAAAAAAGAAAAAGAAAAAAAATATTTCTAACAGCTCCTCAGTCAGCAACAGAAAAAAATTGTAAGAGTTTATAAGAGAATTATAAGGACAAAAGAAAAAGAAATATTAAACCCAAAGTAGAAATCTCTAATTTTAGCCAGCTGAATTTAAAATCTTTGTTTAGTACACAAAATCTCTTGGGTAAACAAAATATGCCTTTGTCCCTTGCTTAGTCTAAGAGGGATAATAAAGCTAAGAGACAACACTGGCTTTAAGGATAATCAGATTAAGGCTGCCTTCTCTGTTCTCTTTCTAATCTTCAGTTGCAATAACCAATGATGTTTGGAACTGTGTCTTGCAAACTGTATCTAAACACCTGCTGGCCTGACTGAAGATATTGGACAAAGTTTTGTTGTGTTGGACAGAGTCTGTGCAAAGCTTCTGACTTTGATTTATATTCTCTTAGTTTTGTGGTGGTACTCTCTTAAAAAGAGAATGGCACCCATTCTGAGATGTAGGAGGCTCTTATGTTGTTGGGAGTCTGGACCACTGGCCTGGAGTTAGGAGGGATTCTACACAGATCTGATTTTATATATTTAAGGTTAATCAATTAAGGTGTGTTATCTTTATGTAGCACTAACCCAGCTGGTTGTTTTGAAGAGATGGAGGCCACAGAGTTTTCTCCTAAACACACAAATGAAATGTCTCATTTTGTGAGAGGAAAAGGGGAGTGATTCAAATATAGTAATGCTGGAGTTTATGAAATGAGGATTATAAACACAGTGTGGGGGAGAAGTGGGCAAGTCAATCATGGTGCCCATGTGACATTGCTCTCAGGAGTTTGCAGTGGTGTTTCTGGCTGAAATGAGCTCATCCTACGGGCTCTGACTGCAGAAGGTACATTTTAAAGGGGAAGAATAATTAAGCAATGACAGAGGCATCATCATTATTAGATAATCACAACCCAGGGGCATTAGCAAATGTTGAGTGTCTCTAATCCCATGGGGTCTAATTATTCTGTGATAATAACCACACCTCCAAGTTTTAATTTATTCTTGTGGAGAATCTGGAGGGGGAGGGGGAGAAATGGGGGCATTTTAATATTTTTGCTAAAAGAAGATGCAGTTGGTCTTTCACTAGGGCTCATCAGTATTCTGATCTAACTAGCATGTGTGATTGGCATTAAATTGTCTGCCCTTTACTGTGATCTCCAGCCAATCTGAGTATCCACCCTTGCACAAACTGGTGGCCTCCCTGTTGCTAACAGTGCCAGCAGGCCCTGGTTCTGTTTCTCAGAGCAGATTTTGGCAAAGGTGAGGTAGATTTTCCTGGTCTGGAGAGGTATATTTTCCATAAGGTCCTCTGACAAACACATTGCCATTGTATGGAGAAAGAAGTAAAAACTTGCACATTTCCTGGTATCTCGTAAGTGCTGTCTGACATGTCAAAAAGGAAGATTCTAGGAAGTTTAAGTGCTCTGCTTGTGCTTGGATAGGAGAAAATTAAAGTGACAGATGCACTCCAGGGAAAGAGCACCAGAAAAGCAAGAGAGCAAGAAAGAGTCAGGGGAAACAAGAATGACAATATAGAAAGACATATACCAATATCACAGCCTTTCTCCAGTAAGTCAGTGCCCCTCTGCTTCTTCATTACTCACAGGTGAACTGTGCCCATGAAAGATTGTCCATTTCTTCTCAAGGAACAGGGAAAGAGAAGCAGCAGTGAGCAAAGGAGGAAGGGAGAATGCCATGCACTCATCATCTGGTTTCTTTTTTGTATCTGTGTGCATGCATGCACAAATGAGAGAAAGCATGACAGAGAGGGAGAGGAGAGGAAGGAGTCTTTCCCCATGGTGATCCTTCTGGTTCTGGCTTTCTGAAAACAGATTTATATTTTATTCAGTTCTTTATGAACATTGACTTTTGCAAGAATAAGAAAAACCCAGAAAACATAAAGAGGTGAACCAATTCATTCAAATTCTTTGCAAATTCAGAAGCCAAGGTCTTCAACAATGGGAGAATAACTTTAGGCTCATAAATCCATACTATTCAGCACTGCTCGGGTTTTTGAGAGCTAAGAAAGCCTCAGAGAAGTGAAAACCAGGGACACTCATTTTAATCACTTGTTTATGTTAACACTTAACTTGACATTTATGATTGTCATGAAATTACAGAGTCTACACCATGGACCTTCCACAGCAGTGCAAAGAAGGAGGAGAAAACAGAACATGCAAAGTACTACAGGTATGACAGACAAACTTATTAGTTGGCTATTTTTGTAGTTTTTTAGTCCTCTGTTCCATAATTTTCCTCCAAACCTATCTATCTAGCAGAAGGTATATTAACAAACAAGGATTTATTGATTGGGCATGTCTTTGTGAATCTAGGCTGGTTTTGTGAATCTTGGTGTTTAAGGGCACATTTTCCTAAGAGATTTTGAAGACAAAGAGAGAGAGTAAAAAGCAAGTTAATGTTCTGGGCCAATTCTACACTGATGCTTCTGTTTTGTTGAAATGCATTTCTCAGGGAAGACCATCCACCTCTAGCATAAACTACAAGCTGCACCTCAGTGCTGTGCCTGCAACATGTTGTGCATTCTCCCTAGCCAACCACAATGAGAAGTCACCTTTGGTTTTGGGTGGGAAGTACTTGAGAGTGGCTTGGGAACAGAATAAAAATGCACAGTGAACTGGCCTGAGTTCAACTTTATAGCTGACCATCATATATTTCCAACTGTAACTCTAAATGAAATCAAATCAAATTGAATCACCACAATATGAGGAAAACAAAGAAGAATTGCTGAGCTCTTAGAAATCTGTTTTACTCAGTGGGGCCAAGGGCTGTGACTGTGCTCGTTGAAGCACCACTGAGTTCACATCAAAGCCATTTCTACAGGGAACTTCCAGCTGTGCTCTCATGTTTATTACAGCTATCTCACACAATTTGGAGCAGGCTATTCTGAGATGCATGCCCTGATGCTGAAATGACCTCCATGTGGAGCTGCAGCAGAATACAGCCACTTGTAAATCACTTTCCAAAAAATTTCTGATCTAAAATCAAGAAGGCTCTACTAAGGCCAGGATCTCCTGCCTGGAGCACAGGTTCCTTCACATGGCCTCTGGTGTGCCTGCAACATCTTTGACACACTTTCAGCACTAAGCATTGGCAAACAACATGCAGCAACATCTCTCCATTAAAAAAAAAAAAAAAGAAAGAAGAGTGTCAGCAGAGTCCAAGGCTATCATTCAAGGTAAGCAATGTTTTTGTTCTACAAGTGCTTACCACATGTATATATGCCAATTCAAATTCTAGTACATGGGAGAGGATGGCCTGATTCATTTTTCATCTCTCTCATATATCTGTCTTAAGATCAGGTAAACAGTCCTTGGGAGGTGTTTGTCTTTCCATTGCAACAAGACGTTTCTAAAAGACTTGCTTCCTTCAGACACTTAGGAGTCCTAACTATGGCATTTTAGAATAGAGATGAGCTAAACCATATATTGAAAATTTGAGTTTGTTGTTAAAGGAATTATGAATCCAGAAGGTGCATGCAATTATTTCCATGGCAGAGGGGTTTCTGTGGGGTGTGCAAGCACAGCCTTATTGCAATAGCACATCCACAAAATGCAGTTGTTCACTCCTGGGAGCTGCAGAACTTGCCTCATGTAAAATTACTCAGCCAGGTCCTTTGCAGACCATTTGTAAAGTCATACTGAGTTCACTGTGACACTGGTTCTTTTCATCCATATTATACATTTTTGTTCTGCAAACACCAAAGGCAGTTGAGGGTTTACTTTACTTGGTTTTAAACTCATGCAGTTGTTGGAGATATTTTTGTTTGGCCATTGCATAAAATAATTCAGTAGTCCCATATCCAAGCAACTAGTTTTTCTGAGAGAATGTTAAAACAATTAAGACATTAACAATAATAAAAAATTGAATAAAATTAAGATTTTTAAATTGTTATTTTTTACTATTAATTATATTTTTTTCTGCCTTGGGTAAACAGACCAGGAGTATCCATGGACAAAAGCACAATCCAGTAGGATTGAAGAAACAGTGTTGGCAGTAGTTGAAAGCTCCTTCAAATGCATGAGTTTTTCGAAGATTTACATTATTTCCTGGGTATTATGAACTGCAGCATTTTCTGGGCTTGTAACTTCTTGTAAGATATATTACATATAAGCTCACATATCTACCTGTGTAGGCAAGCTGATATTATCATCTTTCTTTAGTAGAAAGCAACCCTGAATGAACTTCAAATAGTGCTTCCAAAGAAAGAAAAAAAAGCTTATTTTTACAACCCAGGATTCTTGTAGCTTGAAATAGAGATTAAGAGTGGGTTAGAGAGACACTTACAAAATATAATGTATTATATGTGTTATTTGTATACTGCAAGCAAAGTAAATCCTGAAATGTGCTAAGGCAATGGATTTAATACTTTAGGAAGATGATAATGTAATAATGTTTAAAAACAAACATGTCTCCTGTTGAATTAGATCCTACTAATCCATGGTTTAGTACTGTATGCTGCTTCCTGAAAGAAAAAACAAACCTAAAAAAATTAAGTAGCATAATGCTTGACTAAAAATATGCACATGTTTCTGTCCTTCGGTATTAATGGAATTCTGAGGAAACAGCTGGAGATTTCTGTGCCAAAAATTCATAAATTCATAATGTTGATTCTAAAACAGGTAAAGAGCTTTGCCAAAATGACCCCTGCAGTTGTCAGGCAGCCTCACACTGCTTCACAAAGCAGTTCTGCCCACCCTGAGCCCATTCAGTGCCTGAACATCCCTGAGACCCTTCAGGCTGCTCAGAAACCCTTCTGAGAGGAGAATGTACAAAGACCTGTTACATTTTAAGGGACAAATATGCAACAGGTCATCCCAGTGAACTCATGGCCTGTCTGCTGCCATCAGCATCCTTCAGGTTATCACTGGCTCATTTTTCCAATGAGGACACCAGGGAGAGACAGTGCTGCTCCAGGGAGGCTCCATATGAATCCATCACCTCTCCTTTTACTGTTCTGGGACTCTGGGAGGTTCTTAGCCACAATTCCCACTATTTTCTTCTTTAGTTATTTAAGACATATAGAAGCCTTATTAAAAATACAAATATAGGTCAAAAATACATGCCCAGTTTCTTTTTTTTGGCTCCAACTTGTGCTTGTATGCCTGCTTAAGGGTGGCCTAATAATCAGATGGGCTTAGTACCAATATATCTCCAAGAAGCAGCATAATCTCTGGGCACTAAGAGCAGTCAAAATCAACTCACTGATTGAGGAGCCTAACCACAGACTCAGGAACCATGTGTGTAAGACCAGCTGACACACAACAGCTCAGAAACATACTTGTCCTGCCACAAATCTCCTTGAACTATGCAGTCCAGTAACAGGCACTGGGATGTGGGCAAGGCAAGGTTTTCTTCCATAGCTTCCTTGAAAACATACTCTTTTAAGATACTGGTGCTGAGATCAGAGTTAAGGCATTGAAATGCTCTGTCCTCCAAGCACTAAGATAACATTGGTATTTATATAACTAGACTTAAATACAAAATTTAAAAATGTATGCTTGAGTGTGTGTACTGTACATACACTGTATTTTAAAACCTTTATTTAAGCTATGTCTTACTTTTATCAACTGTATCTTTATCCTGAAAATAATGAAAATTATACTAGGGAAGTTTTCTATGTTCTTCAAAACTAATAAAGGTTATTTAAAATGATTTTACAATAATGGAACATGCATTAATTCCACATGAAATGGCACAAAAACAATCAATTTGTACTACAGCACGACGAGTGCCATTCTGCATTTTAAACCAATCTTTTCCAACAGGAAACATCTCCTTCAATTCAGTCTTTTGCAAACTGTCAGACCTTCCTACACACCTACTGGTAGGGTTATTTTTGAATCATCCTGGAAGCAAATCACAACTCTCTCAGTGGGAGTACTGGCCTCTAACAAAATGTCATGGTGGCAGCCTTGCACCACTGATGGGAGAAAAGTGTATTGTACTGAAGTGAACAAAAAGCAAATCTTCTAAGAACGGTTATTTGAACATTCTTCACTGCTTCTCAGCTGAAGCATCTTGTATATTCTATAAAATCTCTACCATTTCAACAATTGTGCTCACAACATGAACACCTTCAACTAACAAAGACAATCTTCATACTAGATTAGGGGGTAGAGAAAATAATGAGCCACGGATGATAGCTGTAAGTCATAATTCTCTGATTTGACCAGAGGGAGAGAATGAATTAATTCTTACAGGAAAGGCAGTATAATTTTTTTTTTCCTTTTTCAGTTTATTCTATGCTTCACAGTCTTCCTTTTTTGGGGTCTGTTATTCTTCAATGTCAGCATCTGTCTGAAAATGAGTATTTTTAGACCTTTGTGCTTAGGAGAATTTTTTTTTTCAGTGTAAGAGTTAATGGTGAATACTGACATAATATGACAAAAGCTGTGCTGGATTTTAAGAAATCATTAAAGGAAAAAAGTATCACTTTCTCACTTTCTACCCTATCAGTATTTTTCCCCCAAATATTTCCTCTCAGCTTTACACAGCAGATAAACCTTAAAGAGTTTTTTACTGAAGCATGAATAGCTAGTTCAGTTGTGGGAATAAATAATAGTTTAGAGAATCAAATAATCATGAAAATGTCATGGAAAAAGAAGGCTCCTAGGTCTGAAACTGAATTAGCTTCTGGTTTAGCAATTCTATCCCCCCACAGCTCAGAAATTATATATGTATGTTCATGCAGATAAATTTGGATATATAATTAGATGTTTCGTCTCTTCATTTACACATAGTAGGGCTTTCCTACTGGTTACTGAAACAAACATTTATGTGTGAATTTGAAGAAACAAAATTGAAATGATGTCACAGAGGCTGTGAAATCTCCATCCTTGGAGATACTCAGACCTTGACTGGACATGCTGCTGGACATTCACCAACCTGCTCTGAGTGGTCCACATTTTACAGTGCTGTATTAGCCTTGTACCACCCAGGACAGTCAGAATACACTTTATTGCCCTTGGGATAATTAGGGTAGTGGGTCAGCTGAGGGAAATTAAATGTCAGACAGTGTTAGAGGCAGATACTTTGATTCTGAGCTTATATGTCCCTCCTTCACATGCACCTCCAGGCATTCCCACCACCCCCTGAATGAACCCTGCATCTCTGCAGGCTCTGGAATAGCAGCCTCCCTGTGAGCTCTTTGCTTGGTGATCCATTCACTGGATGTGTCAAGGACTGTCTCTGGAGGAGAGAATAAGGTTCCTGACACTCAGCTGGGATTCATCCTACCCAAATTGGGATATTTACAGTGTGGATACCTACAGTTGAGGTAGTCCCTCCAAAATCCCTTCCCAGTCAACAAGAAATGCAAACTTCCAGGTCCCCAACCGAAGGGAACTGAGACAAACTGGATAAGGCAAACCTGGAGTCAGGTAAAAGCTACCCCAGCCCAAATCCTTGTGTTATGAAATACTACAGGTACCTGCCTTTAAAACAGTATGAAACAGTATTGGTACTGTCTTTAAAACAGAAAATGTATCCTAAGCCACTGAAATGAAAATAAAGTGAAGAATTAATTAACTAAATAGAGGTGATTAAAGTAAATAAAGGAAACAATTATCATATCAAAATAAAAGACAAGAAAGATGATTAAATGAGTCTTCAGAAGACCCATGAGAAACTCATGAAAGACATAATATGCCTTTACCTGGTTTTTAGTCCTTCATGATTTCATTTTAATTTTTATTCACTACCATCTGATAATTGCAAGAAACAGTTACTTTAACCATAGGCAATTTAAACCATTTTAATTTTTTTTCCAGGGCCAAGAGACAAAAGAACCTATTTATTGCCTGAGGGGATTTTTACTGAAATGAAAGCTTAATCTTTCATGTTTTTTTAAGCAAAGACTTTTAAAAAATCATTTCTAACAATGCTGTAGGGAGACACTTCCATGGGTATGCAAAATTGAAATTATAAATTTACAATTATAAAAAAATTAATAGTTTGGGGGATTGTATTGTCTCTGTTCTTTCTGAATGAATACTCTTTCAAGCTTAAGAGAAAGTATTTAGCACATGGAGGAGAACGAGTGTCCTTAGACTCTCTTGCGGTCAAAGCTGTTTAGCCAGAATGTGTGGGAGAAAGATCATTGGAGTTTAATTGGTTTGGAAAACCTCAAATATCAGATGTCCCACTGGCTCCTCACTTCCTGGCCTGTTTTTCTGTGTTGCCAGTGCACTGAAGTTGGCCTGACCACTATCTACTCTGTACTAGTGTGGTGCACTGATGGTTGCTAAATCTTACCTATGTAAAATTAAGCTTCAAGATGAATTTTAACTGAAACAACCATCTTTTGGGGCTCTTATGACACATGTTTACAAAGGACAGAACAAGAGCTCGTGGTCAAAGATTGATTCAGGGGAGATTTTCAGGGGAGATATATCTGGATAGAAACATGGATATGATTTATGTGGCTGCCATGGTTCAAGGCATACTGGAAGTAGACACCTATGCCCATCTCCATTCTGTGCAGTATTTTGCCTTTAACAACATCAAGAAAAGGATTAAATTTAAGCATCTACCTTTGCACTGCCACAAATGTGGGCTGTTTTCTCAACTAAAAAAATATTAATTTAATGCATTATCTGGAGAGATGCAAACATTTCTTCCTGGGCTTAGCACAGGCTTTGAAATCAGACAAAATAATTTACACTTATGAAACACAACAAGCTGAAGTGTTCTATTAAAGGAAAACTAGACCAAAAAAATACCCTTAAGGCCTCCAAACATCCACACACTGAAAGGCAGATTTAAATGTTTTTTGCCAACATATTTCAAGTTTTAGTGGAAACACTTTGAGCTACTATGAAGAGCTTTATCAAACTAAATTAATTTTCCATGGAGTAGAGAAGAATCATTGAAAATATTATTCAGGTTTACAAAACATGTAATAGGGTGGAGAATGTGGAACCAGATAAGGAAGGTTAAACTGAAGAACACTTAAACAAGGCTTGATTTTAGGTTGGTTGTGCAACATAAATAGGTCAGTGGACTTACTAGAGATTTTTCAAGCTGTCTAATATTAGAAACACCTGTGTACAGGTACCATCTATAAGATTTTCAAGGGCAACTGGCATTCTGAACACACAATTTGAAAGGCTAAATGTCCAGAATTTTTTGAAAATAACACAAGTTCAATGTACTAGCCAAAGTCATTAACCTCTTTGGAAAAACCCTTGGTATCTGCTCTACAATACCACCCTGAGCAATAGGAAGCTCTAGTTACCCCAGAGATATATCTGCCCAGCCCAGTGGAAGCACCTGTCTACCAGGGGCCTTTACAGATCTGGACATCAGATAAAACAACCTCCCAGATACTCAAGGAGCCTCAAGATCAGGTTAAAAGGGAACAGCAAGTCAGACAGGCTGGATAAAAAGTCTGTGCTGGACAGAGAAGGAGAGCAATGTGGCCCTTAAGGTTGAATCTAAGTTCTGTGTGTACGAGGCAAAACAAAGTGCAAAGTGGAACATTCTGATGCCACTGTGCTTCAGAGCAGCAAAGAAAAAGGGAGTTAGTTTCCAGCCCCTCTGAACCACAGTGCAGTGCACTGAGTTGCCCTGGGAACTCTTGTCAGTGTGGGTCAAGATATGTTGTGTGTGTCTTGGGAGGACAAGGCTGCTCAGGAATTTATCAGCTAAACTGCAGAGATATCACAGAGCATGCATGAAATGCAACATTTCTGCTTCTATAAATGGGTGGCATTTAGACAGGTGTAACATGGAAACACTGACACTGGGAGTAGCCTTTTGCAAAGTGCTAGGTCCCAGCTCCTGGACAGAGGAAAGAGATTGCTCAGGTTTAAAAAAAAAACACATCAGGAAGCCAAAATTATTTTCACCCAACCTGCTTCTCAGAGATGTTGCTAATGAATATTATTTTTAGGTCAGGATGAGGCTTGTGCCAGAAGAAGGAAAATTCTACACTTAGTACTAGCAAAGCTTCTTTCTATTTAACCTCTGTCCCACACAAACAATAAAACTGTAATATAATGGGAGCCCTAGCCAGCACTAAGACCCAACACCACACTCAGTCCCAGTTCTTTTGTGCAGTGAAGACTGTTTTCCTTACTGATGAGCTCAGTCTGCCATGAATTACTTTTTCATGGGGGATAAATACACACTTAAACAAGATTAAACACAAATGTTCTTTAGTGGTGTCTAAAATAATATGAATGTTTTTTAGAACAGCAATAAACACACTTCATGATGCAAATAATTACACCCTGCAGCCTTTATGTAACAATAAGTGGCCGAATTCTCTACTCAGCTACATCACTGTAAACCCAGAATAACTACACTGAATCAGCATCTCTCTCTGTGGATTTTGGAGATTCTGAAGTGTTCCCTAAGCCTGAATTTGCCCCAGTTTCTCTCTAGGGTTTTGGAGACATCAGACATGCATGGCTGGAAATCCACATGGTGGTCATGGAGGCATTTCCACCTCTTATCCTGTCCCTTTTGCCCCATAATGAAGTCACAATCTGGCTGTGTATTCCTTGTGCATCTGATATCACTTCTGTAACTGTGTACTCAGGACTAGAAGAAAGCTCAATTGAGATCCAGCAAGACAAAGGAAAAAAAAAAAAGGGACTTCACAAAAATTCATGAAGGATAAAGGCAATATTGCATGTGATGGGAATCAAAGATCAGTATCTTGGGGATTAAAAACAACCACCTCAGCTGATTTTCCTTTGGATGGGAAGAATTTGGTCATGTTCTGAATTCTTTGCGAAAAGTTAACTTTATCTTAAGTTTCCCATGCAATTGTAATTTTCATGCAGAGTTTTTTAAGATGGGTCTGTTAGGCTTTAATGGCCCCTGAAATGAATCTGGAAAGGCGAACATGCCCACATTGGACCACTTGAAAAAGCAGTTATTTGCTTGAAAATAACGGCAACAAAAACATATTCAGCTGTTAAAGGTTCTTCTCAATTTACATGAGCACGGAACTCATGACACAACATGGAATCAGCATTTTAACTACCACCTTCCCCTTGACTGCCATGTTTGTGTGCTGGAAGCAGGCACTCTGCTCTTACCAGGACTTGTGAGGGCTCCCAGAGCACCAGTCGTTGTGGAGAGAGGGTTTGCATTGGTGGTGGTAGCTGAGGTCTGGGCGGCGGCTGCTGCGGCTGCTAAAGTTGCCAAATTCTGTAATTGTAAAGCGTTCATGCCTATGTGGAGAAGCAATAGGGTTAATTAAAACACCTAATAATCATCATCATAATCATCAAAAAGTGCTATTTTCAATGGTCATGCAGCTTGGGGTGTACCTTGCCAATAAACTTGATTATTTCATTCCTGAGACATCTATAATCTCAAACCACCTCTTACAGTTTCTGAAGAGTATTTCTCATCTCTATGCCTTGGAGTTGAGAGAATGCACCAAAGAGACCAGCCTATACTTCAGGAAAATTAAACCTGGTTTGTGCCTCTTCTAAGGGAAGTGTAGAATTAAAAGTCATTTAAACTCTGTGTGAAGCCCAGGCACAATATTATTTCCTGACACAATGGGGGATGTAAAGAAGATAACTAGCATTTAAAACACATTCAGGACAGGGTCATATAATTGGGATGAATAAAATTTGTTTCCCATGTTTCCCAGTTTGAATGCCTAGAAACTTGTCAGATTTTTTCTGAATGTTAGTTTGCCTACAAGAGATATTATTTCTCCCTGCACACTTGGTATTTCAAACAGAGGAGCTTAACAACAACTTGGAGAAAATGAAAAAAAAGAGAGTTTAAATACAATACTGGGGAAGTATGTTTGAGAAGAAAAAAAATGAAGGAGAGGTACTTTCTAGGAATTCAGAACTCCTGCAATAATGGAGAGTGATTCTACTTTCAAACACAAGTATTACAGACTCAGGTTAGTACAATCAATAATCTCCATAAAGAGGAATTCTCACTGTCACAGCATTAGGGACTGTGAAATGAACCTTTATATAAACATCTATTACTGAACAAAGCTCCAAATTTAAATACAGCATGTTCCAACAGGCAGGTCAGGCCTCAGGTGAGCACCTAATTTGACTGAAGTTCTAATGTGGGTGGTTCAAATTACGTTCAGATGTTGGTGGTTTTGAAAATGTGAACCGTTGCAATGGTGGGAGTTAAGATTTTAGTTGATCCAAGATACACCAATTCATAGTTTGGAACTGGAACAAGACACTTGGAGAAATTGTGACCAAGAAAGCTTTTTAAGGTTTCTTTTGGAGGCTAAAGACCATCTTAAAAGATAAAGCTTTTCTCAAACATTGCTAATCCAAACTGTTTTGCATGACACAGTTAACATGTATGCAAACAACATAGTTTTATTTTTTTAAAATTACTCATCTTACTGGCTTGCCTCGAGTGTAAGCATTTTTTTTCCCACCAAAGAATTATCTTGCTTTGATAATAAGACTGCAGACTATTTCAAACAAGATTTTGGGGATGGAAAAGACTGGGACCAAATCTTTGCGAACAAAGCAGTCAGTAACCCTCAAAATGAGATATGGAATTCATTTTCATCCTGGACTGATATTAGTCCTCAATTATAATTTACCTTCCTATTTTATAAGGAGAATAAGTAATTCAGCAAAGAATATCCAGCAAACATTGCTGATCTTTACTGAGGCTGTATTTTCATGCCATCCTGTAACAAGGATTTGGGAGAGCAGTGGGTTGCTCTCCTCCAGAGGAATGGCTTTTTATCACCCACTGTTTAGTTATTCATCAAAAGGATCAGTCATAACCAGCTTACATTTCTTCTGTGTGAGGGTTCCTTTGGACTTTTAAATAGTATACATAGTAGGATTAAATAATTGTGATGAATACAGAATGATTCTAGAGGACAGCCTAGGCCAGACAAGGTCAACAGGCAGCAGAGCAAACAACTGCTCTCTCTGCACTCGTGAATCACCCTTGCACCTCTGTGGAAGCAAAACAAATACCATCATTGCCTCATTGCATGAAAACTTTTTTTATTTTTTTTAAATAAGCCCAGGAAGAACCCATCAATTTGGCAAATGAGTTTCAGTGCCCAAAGAAGATGAATGAACAGGAGCTTGGTGGTGATGAAGTTGTCTCCTCACCCAATTTGTTTTACTGTAGTGGTGACTGTAAGACACTGGCCACAAAACAGCCTGCAGGTGTTATAGGGTGTTAGCTTGGGAGCATGCAGGAGAAAAACCTGGCTGTTGACACACCTGAGTAAGAGAAGGACAGCAAAGACTCCCACTGAACTGAGCACCCAAATAAGTGAGTATCAGCAAGAGCTCATGGCACACATTGTCATCCAGCATGCTCTAGAGCCCATTTTGTCAACAGTTTTATCACTTAATATGCATCTTCTTTAGGATCCTCTGTCTGCTCAAACATCTGAAAAATAAGTCCTGTCATCACTGTTTCACATTCCCCAGGCATTTTACCATCTCTGCTCCCTCTTTATTGGTTTCTCCCATCAACTTGTCAGGAGTGTCAACATCCCATTCAATTGGACAAATTTGGAGGAGGGAAACCAAATGCTCTGAAGTCCCAGACCCCAAAAGTACTTTGCTTTCAAATGGGGACTTTTGGTTCAATTGAACCTCAACTAAGGTACAGTTCTGCAGTTCTGTGGGATGAATCTGCTCTCTCATTCTCTCCCCTTTCACACATACTCTTCACACATTTCACATCCTACAGTTTTTTTCAAAACAGTCCCAAATCCCGCAACAGAGCTGGACAGCAAATGAGTAGATGGATTTTATTTGAAAGTGCTGCTCACTCAGCAAATGCACCTCTCTCTGAAGAAATGCAAATTGCTTAATGCTGAGGAACAGCCTCATAGGCAGAGCTGCACATGAAAAATGAATATCTTCCTGTAGAGGAAAAAAAAAAAAAACCCTTCTGGGTAAGGAATAACTCTTGATCTTCATGATGGAGACAATGTTGGGAATTAAAGGGAAATGATTAAAAAACCCAGATTCACAATACAGTTTGATTCCATTTTTAATAACATGTATTTACCAATGTGCTATCAGCTTGGCAAATATTCAAGATCACAAAGAAATTCAACTTTCATTTTGTTATTTGGCAGATTAAAAAAACAATTAAATTATGTACAAAACAGATGCACAGTATGCCTTGCTTGAAACTTAAGATTTTAAAAAAATTATTTATAAGGATAGGGGCATGAAAATTTAATTTAATGTTCACCTTAGGTAATTTTGTGTCTTATTGTTCACAGCAATTACCATAAATCTACATATCAATAAGCGAGAACAGATGTCAGTTGTTACAAGTGCTTGCCAATCAGGCCTGTTAAAAAGTGACAGATGGATGGTGATAGAACATTCTCATAAGGCCTATTAGCACATTCACAGGAAATTTTTGTAGTGCTGCACAGTCACAGATGCAGTTCTGTGAAAACATGGGGAAATTTGAGAGCACGAGATTTACATTTTACAACTTCTTGTGCTGCCTCTGACACAAACTTTCATACAATGAAGTAATTTGCCTCGTTTCAGTCACTGCAGCTTTTCTCCTGTGATAACTGTAAATTTGGAATTATTGGGTATTTGTAGAGGAGGGAATGGAGTCACAAGCCGTTCCTCAAGACTTCTTAGGCCTCATCAGCTCTTGGGTTTCTAAAACCATAATAAAATCATATTAGAAAATAGCTGAGGTTTGCTTACTGCACAAATTCCAAAAAAGGAAGGCACCAGCTACATTGAGTGGCACAGTATGCACGGAGAGTTTCAAAGTCAGTGGTGATTATCAGAACCAAATCTGATTGCTCATAAGCAGTTCCCACTGACTTGACTTCCTTTGCTTTGGAAATTTTATCCTTTTCAATTATTAGGATTTATTCCACCTGAATTAAATCCTGGCTGCAGCTTAAAAAATGTGGATTAAGGTAAAATGTATCATCTCCAGGCTAAAAAGCAACTATCTGCTAACACTGCCATCAGCCATTTTGGATGCTGATGGTAAAATGTGTATAAAGGTGTGGAGGGTGAGGCTATTCCAGCAATATTCTAAGAATTAAAATAGACAGGAGATCTAAGTGCCACCTCCATCAAACCATATATATTCTGTGGCTACTTTTAGAAAATCTGCTTATCTGAAAAGTGCTTGATGTAGCCTGACCAGTTACTGTTTGATTGAGCAAAGCCCTTAAAACAACTTTTAAGTCCACAATTTATTCTGCCCTGTATTTTAAGAGTACATGCTTAAATCTGACTGCAGGTTCACAGAATCACAGAATGGTTTGAGTTGGAAGGGACCTTAAAATCACCTAATTCCAACAGTCCTCGAGTCATTTGTTGATTTATGTAGGATTTCAGCCCATTTTCAGGTTATACATGCTCTAAACACATTCTGGCAAGAAAGGCGGTTTTGTCAATTAAAACTTCTTCAGTCCAAGTGGGAAGGATTCATCTGATCTAACTTTGTCCAAAAAAAGTTACTCACCCAGGCTCTTGCTATAGTCAAAGAAGAGAGAGGGCGTAATGAAATAATCTGATCCTAAAAAAGAATCACTCATAGAACTGACCATTGACTCATAGAACTTTTAGGTTGGAAGAGACCATAAAGACCATCTAGTTCCAACCTCCCTGCTATGGGCAGGGCCACTTTCCATTAGTCCAAGCTGCTCCAAGCCCAAAGCCCACCTTTCAAGGGACATCTTTCACTAGACCAGGTTGCTCCAAGCCCTGTCCCACCTGGCCTTGAGCACTTCCAGGGATGGGGCACTCATAGTTCTCCGGGCAACCTGTGCCAGGGCCTCACCTCCGTCACAGTGAAGAATTTCTTCCTAATTTTTCTAATTTTCCTAATATTTATGGATATTAGGAAAATACTACATATTCTTCCTAATATATGTAGTATTTTCCTAATATCCATAAAATAGATTAACCCCAGCCTTGATAGGATGAATCATTGCCTGGGAGTGGCTCCCTCTTCGCTCACATTGCAGGGAGATGGAATGCCTACTTTCCAAACTACTGAGGCTCAGTCAGATGAATTCCATCCACAGAGGGGCCAAGGCAATAAAAAGCCCCCTCATCCTCCATTTACTGGTTATGGAAAGCCCACACAAAGCTACAGATATTGTGCCCAGACTTGGCCAAACTTGCACATCATGCACTTTTACCACCTGAATAAGCACATCTCCCAACTGCTGAGCACCGCTTTTTCCTCTCAAGGTGCCTCTCCTTCTCCTCTGAGAATGAGCAATGTGTGGATTTTGAACAGGCTCACTTGCTGCAAACTCTGTCTTTCCCAAAATGCTAAACAGAGTTGTTTAATTTATTAGTTAAGAAGAAGAAGAAAAAAAAAGCTAATTTTATGTGTTAAAATAACTAGGACTTTCAATGGAATTAGTGTTGCAAAAGCTGAATGTTTTTGGTCCCTGAGGTCAACATTTTCAAAACTGGTAGTTATCTTTAAGAAACAGCTATCTCCCTTGAGCTGGAAACAGTTTCTCGGTGACCTTTACTTTTAATATGATATCCCTAAAGAGGTCATAGCAGGAGAAATCCTCCTTCTGTATGGCTTTGCTGGAATGAAGCCATCGAAGAGTCAGAGGATATAAAGGATCCTTTGGCCAATGCAAAAGTATAGAGCTTTTGTGCAGATGGTCCTGGCTTCCAACTGGTCCCTCCAGATCCACTGAGCCAATCCAACAATTAGAGGAAAATATTCAGAAAGCAGAACCTTGCAGACTTTCTCTCACCCATCTGCTCCTACAGACTCTGCAACAGGAGGAAATCTGGCTTGGGTAGTGGAAGAAGGGTGGAATGGATAGAGCAGGGCTCAGAAAGGGCCAGAAGTTCAACCCAAAATGCAACCAAACTGTGAGAGAACTTGGACAGTACTGAAAAAAAGATATGCATTGGAAAAATGTAAAAAGTCCCAGCTGCAGAGGGCTTAGGGATCTGAAAGAAAAAGAAAAATCCATGGTTTCTCTTCCCGTATAACTTCAGAAAGCAAAATACACTATCTATTCAATGGAATTAAGGGAAGCCCTTTGTGTTTTTTATGTGTACTGTACATTTTTTGGTCTTGAATGGTAACACATACAAAAATATTGCTGTGTGAACCAAATATTTGTTCCTGCCAAAACATTTTACATTAATAGATTATAGAAAATCTTCCTAGAATGTATATTGTTTAAATATTGAGAACATTGAAATATTTTCTACAATCATCCTAGCAATAGTAAACTTCCTTTTACACTATCTGTATTGTAATTCTCAAGCTCTTAAACAGGCAGGTTGGCTTAAATAACTGAAGCTTTTAGGACCTGCTCCAGTGCCAGCCAAATTCAATTCAAACATTCAAGCATCATCAATCTCCTTTGAACTAAGCTTCCCATGCAATTTGTATGTATTTGAAGGAGGAATTTTTGCTTGCTTTAAAGGTTGCTAGTGTTTAATGTAGCTTACATTGTCTTTTAAAGTAAGACAATCAAATCACATGATGTAATTCATCTATATTATTAGCCTTCCCCAAAGACAAAGTGCAGGCTAGACATTGAGGCTGGAGAGGAAACACATGAGAGGAAAAACATGAGAGGAAACACTGCCTTTAAATTAGCATTAGGATTAGAAAATATCAGAGAAAGGGAGGAGAAGTGAGGAAGTGCTCTCTATGAAACATACTCATAAGGATACACACCCTGCATGTTTTATACAGGACAATGAAGCAGACTTTGGCAAGGTAGAATTAGTGCCTGTAATCAATACCAATACTTTGGTATTACAATAATCAGGGGATTATTGTAATACCAAAGGCAGCACAGCCAGCTTTCCCAACTTTATAACCAGCCTCAAAATATTACATTGTTTTCTTTGGCTTGACTCCTGAAATAGAATGATTTAATGAAAATCTCAGTTTTCTATAGAAATGAGATAAAACTAAACTGCAGAATTAGGCATGGAACCTTAAAGCTTGGAAAGCCAAATGGCAAGCTACAGATTTTTGTATCTCAAATTTCAGGATCTCAAATTTTCGTTAAACCAGCTTCATGATTTGCTTGGACTCCACACAATGCTGAATGTATAGCAGGGTCAGTTGGCTGCTACAGAAAGAACAGTGTTCACCTTTAGACCTGGTGCTGAGTGTTTAATATCTGTATGTTAGAGAGTTCTTGAGACAAATCCCCATTTTTCTTTGGACTGTATTCCCAGCTTACAAACAAGCAAACAAACAAATACACAAACAAACAAGCAAACTCCAATACTCTTCAATCACAAACACCTAAAAATCCCACTCACTTCACCAAAATCAAAGAACTACTGCTTTTGCAACGTAAGAACTACTTTAACCAGTCTGAGGCATGGTATTAGGGGAAGGGAATTTAAAACTGCACACTGAAGAGCAATGTCTTTGCTCTGCTAGCAAAGAAAATTGCTTTGATTTAAGAAATAATATACTGAGCATAGCAAATAACTCTCCACGTGTGCAGTGGGGTGTGTGCTGTGCCCCTTCTGCTCTGTACAGAGACAACACAAGCTTTAGCAGCACAAATAAACACTTGCAGATCCAAAGGGCCCTAATTTTGTACAAGGGGGTAGCTATATCAGAAGTCCTAATGTAGCAAACCGTGACTTCATCAAGATTTAAGCACAAAAGAGATGTTAGAGCCCTGACATGAAGTAAGGGTGGAATTTCAATGGCTCATGTGGCTTTTGATCAAAGTTTTAGTGTCTGAATTACGTGGTAAGCACACCCATCGACTTCAAGGATAAAAGTTGCACCCCTCAAACACAAAGTTCAAAGAACTTGAAAGCTGCAGTGACGGATCTTCTTTAGCACCTCACTCAATTGTGTCTGGATTTTATTCCTCACTTTGAAATGTTATATTAATAGGCAAACTATGCAATATGGAATTACATGTTAGATTCTTTTTTTGATGAAATGAACCTGTACAGCTTAAATTGAAAAACTCTAGGCCTTCAGAAATGTTCAAAGATAGCTTCAGCTGGTAATGCAAGTTCTTGCTGCAGACACCAGAGTACTTTCTATTCCTTTCACGAAACATAATATACAAATTGTTAATACCAGATGCACTGCATGACATAGTACTGCCTGATTTCCAAGGAGAGGACATGAACTCTCAGTTCTAACAATGAAATAGTGCTTAGTCTTTGGCACTCTCATGTAGAGATGCAGCTTGGAGAGCAATTTTGCATCACTAATTTTACCTTGAACATAAAGATTTACGAGTCACATGTTTTGGGGAAAGGAGTAAACTTCATGATGTTTTGATAACATGAATATAAGATATAAAATACATTTTTTTCCAAGAGAGGCAGTCAGTCATCAAATTATCCCACAGATGAGTGCTTTAGCAATCTAATTTGCAGTTGAAAAAAGTATATCCCTCGAGTAACAATGATGTGCCACTATGATTTCTTAAGATGACTTTCTCTCAGTCTCAAGACCACATGATTTTCAGAGACTAAATCACATCCTGGATTGAAAGCCCATCCTGAAAATACTTGAATAAAATCCTTAGTTTCAACACAGTTCTTGAAAACAAAGCTGAATCTACACTAACAGTGAGAAATAGGCAACAAAAACTTCTAAGGTGCAAATAATGCGATGGATATCACATTATTTTTCCTCAGTGTCCCAATTCTTTCAGTTTGTAGACCTAACCAAATATGAAAACATTAAAACACAATCTTTGAGCTTAAAACCACTTCCAAAACTCCCAAGTATAAAACTGTTGCTGAACCGCTCTGTTCTGTTTATCATATTAAGATACATTATTTTGATGGAAAAAATGCTAGATTGCAAGAGTAACATAATAGAACCAGCAAGCACTGCCAGCAGGTCTGAGGAAGAGAGAATAATTCAGAGATATTGTCATCTGTAGGCCAATTTATATTGTCAGACAGCAGGTTCACATTATTCTCTGATGTCACTGCAATAATGGCATAATATAACGATTGAGCAAAGAATACCTGTGGGGTATAGCAATACAGTGTGGTATATATATACTTGTTAAAGTATTTCAGGCTTCCTTCAAAGCAGAACCAGAAGCAACAAAAGACCAGGATTAAAAAAAGAATGAGAAATGGTGCTCATAAAGACTTCTGAATATTTTAGCCCTTGTTTTGTGATGATGAAGCAAGCGTAATGTTGTATTTCATTGATTCAGCGGGCTCATGATTAAAATAAACTAATGTAGCAATTTAGGGGTTTTGTGATTCTTTCTTTTTTTATTTTTTTTTTTTCCCAGTAACAAGGGGAAAAAAAAAGCTTTTTAACAGTTCCTCACGGCAGGCATAATGTGCATCTGTGCTCTGATTTACTGCACATGCTGCCTTCTCTAGCATCATGTTAAGTTAGGATATCAGCATGGTAGGTCACACAGTGGGAATGACCTTTTGCTAATCACTACACATCAGTTACTACTGGCACACAGCTCATTACTAAGAAACCCTCCAACTAGCTGGCTTTCAAATCCGCTCACACTTTGATTCTTTTTTCCCCTTTTCTTTCTTTCTTTTTTTTCCTCCAGACTGAAGATTATACTTTTACATAAAATCTCTGTTGTGTAATTTTGCCAACTAGGGTTCCAAAGTCAAAAAGGCACCCAGTTAATTTTCTGTGATTATAAAAGGAGACTGAAAATTCATACTGAAGGTAGGCCTGTAATCTTGGGTTTCATTAAAAAGGTCAGAACATTTTTCCTCACCACATATTATTAAAATGTTTGAGGGCTGCCATTAATTTGATTTTTCAGGACACAGAAATCTCACTGGAAATTAGAATGTAATCCTGCTGTTGCTTTCCTGACACTTTTCATAGGGCAAGATACGGCTGCAGGGACTAAGAGCTCTCCTGCAATTTACAATTGGTTACTTTGGCCAAATGGCAGGTGACTAATGCAAGACAAACTGTTTGCACAACCTGGGAGTGCTGGGTTTAATTTCAGTTCTGAAAGAGGGGTGAAAGTGTTTCTATTGACGCTGAACCGTGAGCTGTCCCCTGCCAATACATCTGCCACATTTAATACACAACACGCCCCCCACCCCCTGACAATGTGATTATTAGAGGTACAGAATTCAATAGCTTAAGAATACAAAACATAGCAGGAGCAAAATGAAAGGGTTTTTAACTCACCGGCCATTTGCTGAATGCCGCTGAAGGCACCCAAGTTGCTGGAGGAAGTTGCTTGCTGCAGGAGCTGCAAATGAACAACACAACACAGCAATCTCTCTGACAGTAATGTAACAAATGAAGATAAAACTAAAATGAGCTATCATTTCACATTTGGAATATTTCTGCTTTCCTTTACATTTATTTAGTCTCTTGCTTCTGTCTGCTGTTGGAATGAACATCCCTAGAGTCAATGCTGTAAATCCATATTAATGTCTAATCTCTATTAAGAAACACAGAGACACAAGGGAAACTCAATAACATGGCTGCTTTAAAACAATTAATCAATTTATTCTTTTTAACAACCAGGTGTTAAATCTATTTAAACCAACATAGTGTGACTAATTACAACCCTCTGTAGTCTAGTAGTTACCATAACTCATCTCTGTCAATCATGGTCCATTCTTCCCCACCCCTGTGAATTCAGTTTTTTCTTTATTATCTTTATGAATCAAGCACACAGATACTAATTAGACTGGTATTTGTATATATAACAATTTAGCCTATCTCAGCATTAATTAGCCAACCTCAGTACTAATATATATTTTTAATTGCCCGGTAAATTGCTGTTTATATATCATTGTATGCACATAAATGATGTCTTTATACATACACAATACATATATACGGGCACATCCATTTCATAGAATCATAGAATGGTTTGGTTTGGAAGGGACCTCGAAGTTCTTCCACTTCCAACCGCCCTGTCACAGGCAGGGACACCTTCCACTAGATCAGGTTGCTGAGAGCCTCATCCAGCTTGGTCTTGAACACTTCCAGGGTTGGGGCAGCCTCAGCTTCTCTGGATATCCTGTGCCACTCTCTCACCACCCTCACAAGAAACAATTTCTTCTTTCTAAACCTGCCCTCTCTCAGTTTAAAATCATTACCCCTTGTCCCATCACTAAATGCCCCTGTAAAAAGGCCCTCTCTAGCTTTGTTGGAGGCCCCCTTCAGGTATAGAAAACTCAAAGGTCCCAGAGGCTTCTCTTCTCCAGGCTGAACAGCCCCAACTCTTTCAGCCCTCTCTCCATAGCAGAAGTGCTTCAACCCTCTGATCACCTTTGTGGCCTCCTCTGTCCATGTCTTTCCTGTACTGGGGGCTCCAGAGCTGGATGCAGCACTGCAGGTGGGGTCTCACCAGAGCAGAGCAGAGGGACAGAACCCCCTGCCTTGACCTGCTGCCCACGGTGCTGGGGACACAGCCCAGGACATGTTTGGCTTTCTGGGCTGGAAGTGCACAATGACAAGTCGTGTTAAGCTTCTCACCCACCAACACTTCCAAGTTCTCCTCAGGGCTGCTCTTGATCCATGCTTTTGTGCTTGGGATTGCCCTGATCCAGGGTCAGGACCTTGTACTTGGCCTTGTGCTTAGTGAGGTTATATTTGTCTTACTTAGAACCATGAGGAACCCCCAAGTTATCCAAAAGCTCCTCAACCAGATCTCCCAACTCCAAAGCCACAAAAGGCAGAGGCTCCCTCTCAGCTGTGATGAAGGGGAGCCTCTCTTGGCCATCCAGGACCAAAGACATGTAGTCCTGGATTTCAGATTTTCCAGCAGGGACAGCAGCTACCACCTGTTTCTCATCTTACAAATGGACTAAGGAAAAGGCCACTTTAAATTTATGGCTTTTCCTGGCCACATTCACTTTCTGTATAAGGGGATATGAACCATGCATGCTTAGCATTGACAGGACCATGCATTAAAGCAAAAGCCATTTCCAAATGAAAATGTGGAAATTTGATGATTGAACCACAACATTCTAGTTTAGAGGCTGTACCATATGGATATGGCCTCTACAGTGTTCAGCTGCCTATCTGTCCTCCCCTAAGGAAGAACTTAAATTTTATTCCAGCTATAAAAAACAGACTCTAGCATTCAAAACCCCCAATAAAACTAATGGAATAAAATTTTATTTACAGTGGAGAGGTTGGAACTAGATGATCTTTAAGGTCCCTTCCAACCCAAGCCTTTCTATGAATCTACACTTTGTTTTACAGATAAACACATCTAGAAGAAGACACACTGTGTATCCTGGAGAATTTAGCAATTTACTGCAGGGAGTTTAGTAGAACTGATTTACCATGGTCCTAAAACAGAGCATAATACAGCCACCACCTCTGAAATGAACTTACAGCTAGATATTGTGGTGTGAGTCCTCCAAGACCTGTGAGGTTTCCCCAAGTGGCAGTATTGAGCTGTTGCATCTGCTGAGCCAACTGCTGCTGCAAACGCCGCTGCTCCTTGTCCTTTTGGGTGTCAGCAAACTTCACCACGATTGGCGAAGAGCAGCCCTGTGGTTGGACAGATGGGGAAAGACAGAAGGGTTAAATCACACCGGGTCACCCTCGCCTCCTGAGCTCAGCCATGTCCTGATGGGCCACTGGCACTGGCACAACCAGATTGTTCACCCTCTCTTTGTGACTGGCACGTGTAGGACTGCAAGGACTAAGATTTTCAGGTTCTTACAAGAAGAGGCTATGGAGAAATTATTGATTCCCCAGCTCTTTTTATAAAGCACCTTTCCTCAGGCTCTCTTTTCCTTCCAGCTATCAAAATTGCTGCCAGAGACAGCAAAGTGTACCAGTCCTCTTTAATTAAGCTTCACAGCTGATGAGATGGACGTGATGCTTTGTCTGCAGTCTGTTTTCGAGGCAGTGCCAAAGGGAGAGGTGTCCAACCTCCGTGCTGCCAGAGACCACACAGCTAACACTGCCCTGCCACCACGGTCTGGCTGTGCCATCAGGCTCAGTGCAGCTGGTGTGTGCACCCTAAAGAGACTGGGAGCAGCAGATTTACCTCAGCACCCATTTACATCAGCGAGGCACAGGCCCTGTTCACACCAAGGACCCCCGGTCAGTTCACCCACCTGCGGTCCGCTCCCGGGCACGCTTTGTATCAAGCACCCTTGAGATGTGAACAAAGGGCAGGATGCAGACCAAAAGGGACTAGTTCTGGTGATAGCAGCCCATTCCTGATTGACACCACTTCTTCTATTGCTTCTATCAGCCTCTTGTTACATGGTATGGCAAGGCTGTAAGATGCCTTAGGAAATAGGGAAGCTGTAAGAAAGAGCTAGAGGTCTGGTCTGCAGCCTATTCCTCACCCATGGCTGAGGGACCCTTGGGAAGAAGTTGGAGGTCACAGACCAAATGGACTTTTGAGGTAAACTGGAATTTCCCTTGAGCTTCGAATTGGGCACTCCTGGGCAAAGACACTGAGACAATGAGATGTGATTGTGAAAGATGTCTCTGTTGATTTCTCTCTGGTTTTTTCCCTGCTAAGAAATGTTTTATATTTTAACCTTTCAAGTCTTATTTTTTTTCAGATCAAGAAAGCAAGCTATATACTGCAATGATTCAGTTCTTCAAATTAATTCAAGCATTTTATGAGTCATCAAAACTGTCAATCTATTTCATACTGCTTTTCAACTTCACAGCATCCAATGAATAACTTCCCTTGACATGCTTTGTTATACTAATTTCTTGTCTAACTTCAATGTGAACACAATGGCAGGAGTGATAATAAGTGACTCAAGTCCAAGAACCACAGCAGTGCTTTACCCAAAATTATAGTGTGGGATGCAGAGCAGGGTTCTACTTCACCTACTCTTCCCATGGCTGCTCCCACAACACTATGAACATCTTCAGAAAAATTCCTGTCCTCAATTAATTACAAAAAGCAGCCATATCCCTTTTCTCTGAAAAACCTCACACCAGGACAAGTCATAAAAATATTTCCAATCATCAGATAAAATGATGAAATAAACTGCAATAATAACAACAATAACAATAATAATAATAATAATATCTCGCATATAAAGATTCCCCACCAACACTGTTCCTTTAGAATTATCTTAGAAAATCATCGCTTGTGGTTTATTATTCCACCTCCAATTCTTTTCCTGTGTGTTTCATTGTAAAAATGTCTTTTAGTGTTTCAGTGAGGAAGAAAGGAGATCCATAACACTCCAGCAATCAAATAAAGATTATGAAGGAGTCGGCTTGTTACACAATTACCTCTCTCTAGTGATTTTTATACTAATATTAAAAATAAGATCATTTAGAAAAAAAGAAGAAAGAAAATGGAGCCAGGGGGTAGAGGATGTGAGAGAGATTTTTCTGGTTTTGCTAATAAAAAAAAGCAAGCTGTTTCTATCTTATACGAGATATAAGTAACATTACTGGTAACACTGGGCTAAGAACAACTGGAACTTACTGCCTTCTGCCTGGATGTACAGGAGAATCAAGTATATTTCCAAAGAAATAGAAATGAGTATCAAAGGAAGAAATATTATATAGTTATTTCAGTTTTCAGTTTGGTAGTTCAGCATTCAACACTACAGCTGACATATTTATGAATGCTTAAATGTCAGTAAATTGTATAAAAACAATATCTCTGCAATTTATGAATCTATAACTCATTTTTTCACTGTCTGCTCTATATTTTATCACTTCATCATTTTCAAGAAAGCAAACATTCTGAAGACTGAGATTATATCTAGCAAGTGGCTCTATATGAGAAAAGGGTTGTTATTGTTGTATCAAATTTACTCCATGATAACAAATTAGTGTCTTCTACTGGTGCTGCATTTGAATGACTTAAACAAACAAACAAACAAAACTCCATAGAAAATAAATAAAAGAGTAAACACTTTACAGCAGCAATTATATTTTAAAAATCAGATGATTTAACCAGGTCAGTAAGTCAGGTGGAAAGAGCAGCAAGAGAATGCATTATTCTATGAGACATGTTCTTCTGGACTTAACAATCCCATTGTTCTTTCTTAGCCCTCTTTGAAAATTCATCTTGGTCAATGATGCGTGCTAAAGAATGGAAAATAATAAAAAAGGAAAAAAAAATCTGTAGTAATTGGGTTGACATGCAATTGTGTACTACATCTCTTCCCCTAAGCCCACTTTTGTTTGCAGAAGAACATGAAACCAAAGTGTCCAAGGATGACTGTTTCAGGCTGAGGTTTGACATGTAACACTAGTCAACCCAATTTTAACTTTTCACTTGAAGAGTATTGGCAAAAGTGAGCAAATTTTTTTTTTTTTGCCTACAGGGTGATTCTTGTTTTATGCACTTCTATTTCCTAGCTTGAGGGGAAGCTTCCAGCACAAACACAAGGTGCATCTCCCTTCCTCATTCAATGGCTTCATATTTCCATGCCATTCAGTGCCATTTTCTTCCCAACAGCTGGTGCTGCCTTCATATTTTTCTGTTGTCAGGTTCAGTCCCTCCTCCACTGAGAGGCAGGGTGCATGGCTTCTTTCCAAGAAGGGACTCAGCCTAAGCTCAACTGATGCAAACCCAGATGTTCAAAGGGCAAAATATTTGGAATTGCCTTGCCAATTTGGGGATCTCATTGATGATGTCTCTAAAGGTGTTGAGAAAGATTTTGATTGAAGAGTAACTATTGTACAGAACTAATCTCATTAAGAGTATCCTGCCAGAATGCAGCCCCTTTTGGAGAGCTGCATACAACCCAGGACTGGGAGAATTTGTCTGGGAAGTGTTATGTTTTTATTTTACTGTCTTCGGAAGTAGAGCTGTGTAAAATTCATTTTGCTAGACAGAAAAATGCATTAAAACGCATGGAAAATATAGGTAAAACACAGTATTACCAATAAACATTTCCTTTTCACTTGGAATCAAACCCAGCAAAACATATAGAACTGAATTAATGGAGCAGTGCACGGCAGACAAATTACTACAGGTATTACTGCAGAGACTCAAAGTGGCAGTTTTTTTACAATATACTATCAAACTGCATAGACTGTATAACAGCAGCTTTCTAGTAAAGATAATTTCATTTATTCTCATCTCATTGGCAGATTCTCAACTAAAACTGTATACCCAGGGTCTAAAAATGCATTGCACTGAAAAGAAAACACATTGATTATAAAAGAAGCTCAACCAAATTCAAACGTGATGTTTGGAAAGACAACAGCTTTGCAATGCTGATATCATTACAGGAAACAGTTAGTGACATTTTCATGCACTGGCTTGAATTTTATCTTCTCCTCCTTGTCCTCTGTCCACCCTCCCACCCTTGGTGTCCCCCCTTGGCTCGTTACACAAAGCAGCTCAACGACATGACGCAATAATGATTGTTTAGCACCCAGCATGCTTTGGGAGACTAGAGCATTGCAAAGGAAAATCACTGAGAGAAAAAAAAAATAAAATTGAAAGGTCCTGGTGGAAAAATAAATTAAAAAAAAAAAAAAAAGAAACAAGTGCACATAACATCAATGCCACCTCTGAGAAAAATCATCACTACACGAAGATACAGTATACATAATACAGTATAACATGCACTCTCCAATGATAAGCTAGAAGATTCAGAGTAAGTAAAGATTTCATACTTGTGCGGTTTTTTGTGCAAAATTCTGAAAGACCATGACAAAAATCACAGACTGAAAAAAGTTTTGAGATTGCCAGACAAGCTGTGGCATTCAATAACCACTCCAATGACCAGATCGTCAGCCAGCAGCTAAAGTCACATTGAGTGAACCGGTTTGAAGTTTTGAGTTACTCATCATGATAAAATACGAGGCCATAGAGGCAGTTTGGAAGGGAATGAAGAGTGTTGCTTGTGAGGGGCCAGCCACGATGGTGCTCTGCAGGAAGTGCCACACTCCAATATGCTCTGTCATCATTAGCATTTTTATTGGCTACATGAGGAAGGAGAAATAATATTAACTTAAAAAGATATTCTATTTGCAGAAAAACACATGCACTAGTAACTCAGTGTGGCCATGTTAAATCTCTTGAGCTTTTTCTCAGAGCAGTGCAAACCACAACACATAGAAATCTGTTTAAAAGAAAGTAAGATTTTTCTTAGGGGGAACGTGTGTTAAAAATAGAGGTAATTTACTCATCAGAGATACTCTGAGTACAACTGAGGAGTGGTATTCACAGCATTTTTATTTTCTGCTGAATGCCACTGAAAACAGGATTGAGAGCTGTGTTTGGATACCACACAGCAGCCTTGTGCTCTTTTAGGTGATTGAGAAAAATAAAGCTTCACAAAGACAGGTAGAGTGAGCTGGTAAAAAATTTAAATCTGTGATTGTCATGTGTCTGATCTGATCCAGGAGAGCATGGCTTTACCATTCGCAATCATTTGCACAAAGAAAACAAAGAAAGGGCAAATGATACAGTACTGTACCTCCATGGTCTGAGACTGGTGCATGGCTTTGATTGCATTCTGTGCCATTGCCCTTGTAGAAAATGTGACAAACGCACAGCCTGTGGGAACAAGGGGACAGGGAGCAGGAAAGACAAAAAACAACAAGACAAAAGGGTTGGACGCTTGTTAAACCAACACAGTCTACGAGAACGGCCACAAGACGACACTGTTCTCAGTAGTACATAAAAATAAACAACTTCTCTAGTTTATTTATTGACAGTGCTGACTTGCTAATCTGACCATAGATGAAAGAAAAAAAATTAGGTGGAGATGGGTGACAAGAAGGGTTTTTATTAATTTTTTTGGTTTGCTTTGTTTTTTTTTTCTTTTTTTTTCTTTTTTCTTTTTTTTTTTGTTCTGTTTTGTTACTGTTTTTGTTCTTTAGCCACAGGGTTTGAAATAAATAAGGCTTTTATGTAGCCTTTGGATTGCATAGTTAAATCTATTCAGACCATGCATTAACAATTGCTTGCTCTGGCTTTTGTGTAGGTAAACTGTGGATAGTGAATAAATGTCGGCATCACTGACAGCTGAACGGAGAATTTAATAAAGGGGTCCATAACATCACAAATTACTGTGATGCAACAAGAAGTATCATACAAATAAGAATGAGAAAAACACCACTGGGTATCCTGTGACTATTTGTGAAAAGACTCAGACAAAATTCAGTAATGTAGGTGGAATCTCAACATTTAAGAAAATAACATTTCAAAAATAAAAATCCTTATGGTATTTGTTTCTCCTAGTTCTAGGTACAAGTATAATTCTTTGATCCATGAAAGCTACTGCGAGCTTGAACAATTCTGAACCTATGTGCGTAAATAACTGAAAAAAAATCACACTTTTTTTTCCCTCTTCAGCCTTTAAAATCATAATGAAAAGCCAGTAGGCTAATGCCTGGGCTATTTTTCCACCCTTTTACTATTGTGAGCCATACCTACAGTGGGCATGGTGCAGGTCAATGTTTTCAGAGCATGACTCACTGCCCTTTTGGCAATAAAAACATTGCCTCCTGAGATTTACATTTTATTCTTCATGCACCCTTGGGCATCTTAAAGAAAAAGACTGTGAAATTAATGCAGATTCAGGCTGATTTTGTAATAATACCATGGCACACTAAAAGCTTAGCTAAAGCAACACAGACTTATTTCACTTGTGATCTCTAATGACTTTAAAAGTGCATTGATTTTCAGCTCCCTTAGCCTTGCACAGTTTGAACTTAGGTTTCAGAGAATAATTTAGTGTTCCACTCAATTTCCTCAAAACATTATTATTATTACTACTTAAAAGATTTCCAAATGAAGCAGATCTAAGCACTGAGAGGCTAAAGCATATTGTCATTTTCAAGCTAATGCATGAAAGCTACATTCTGGCATCAAAAATACAATATTGTTGCCCCTGTGGCCAATGGGCAAAATAAACCATTTTGCAATCCAACAAGCAACAGATTGTTTGGTTTATGCAAATCAATTTGAGGCATAGAATACCTTTTCTTTTTAGCTCTGCGTGTACCTGGTAAGATTATCAAGTCAAGACTGTATTCACATTTTAATCAAACAACAGTAAGAGAAAGCAATGCCTGATCATTACCCAAAAGCACTACATCTAGTCATGAAAATAAAGTCAATGCATTTTTGCATCATGCGGTATTTTTTTTTTTTCTCTTTAATGTAAAGGCCCTCGATTCAAAAGAACCTAAGCTAGCTCTGGCTGATAGATGAGCATCATAAAATCAGAAATCAAAATTCTTTTACCCAAACCTCACCACAGCATTGTGACTTTCTGTATTTCTTAGGTAAAAAACAGTTGAAGATGTCTCACTACTGTTTAGCCACACTGCATAATGCTATACTAGTCTTGTTCAGCAATATATTTCTGTCAAAGAGTATGATGTAACAAACCAGCCTTCTGTACAGCAATCTAGACAAAATGTGCAGTAGAAGGGTAAATGATCTACAGTACTTCTCCTAGATTCCATATTGCTGCTGTGCACTAAAATTGAAGAGGCCCAAATTTACCATCAGTCTCAAAGTAATCTCTCTTAATACCATATCTGTTATTAGCATTATTCTTTTCTTGTCTTGCAAATTCAGTGGGGGATGAGCACAAATAGAAATATACTGGAGGGCAGGCAAGGAACCCCATGCAGAGCCTTGAATAATATTGTTGATAATGGTCAAGAAACTGCTTCATTCACTTCTTTGGTTTTCACTGTCCAGGAGTGTGTACTATAGTGACAATTACTGAATGGAGGTTTCAAATGCATGAGAAGCATGTAAAATGTCAACAAAAATCAGTAAGACACAGTTTATGCATTTATCACAATTTCTCCCCAGCAGTTCTGCTGTAAGTAACTTACTGAGAGATGTTGCAATTAGCAGGTCTCAAAAGAAATGTGAATCAGCAGAGAAATAAGGCTGCATTCCTCTCAAGACAAAGCAGACTGCCCCTTCCCTCCCTTAAGCTTTCTCTCTCTTTAACCACAGGGCTTAGCTGTTGGGTAATTTCAGTGCCCAACACCACTGCAAAGCTTTCCTCCTCACTCCTCAGCCCAAAACCATTTGCATGGGTCTCGTTGCCTTTGTCATGGAGCAAAAGGACCTTTGTAGCAGATCTCTGTACCAATTTGAAAGAAACTTGTTCTTTGGGCAAGGGGAATGCCTGATGAATGAGGTTATGCAGCTTGAATATAAGCATTTGGAAGCAGCATTCCACGGAGAGGATGGGGCTGCATTTTAATTAGGGTTTGCCAGCCAGAGGCTACAAGGTTAAGTCCCCTTGTTATCTCCATTCAGCAGGCCATTTCCCACCAATAGACAGTGGCCATTTCCACAGTAAATTTCCAATTTACCTCAATAATATGACAAAAATTCAGTAGACAATGTTATTTCTAAATTATTTGAAAACCCAGACTTTAAGAGGTTGCCATTAAGTTCCCCAATTAAACATTTGTTAATTTAACCATCCTTCTGGACATTGTTACGTGTATTCACATTCAAGGGTTATTTTTCAACTACCAAGCCTGGACACTCACACACAACATCTGTATATTTATTATGTGTGCATATATATTTTATTGTGCGTGGAATATGGGATCATATACATTTTATTACATGTGAACTATGGACTCCTTTCCCTCATGACCAGACTGCCACACTGGCTGGAAGCTTAGCCTGTGTCATAGGATTTGGTCTATTTAACTCAATCACTTTGCATTTATATTTTAAGTGTTCAGAAAAAGCTGTTCTGAAATGCCTGTATTTACTGCCATGGTCAATGGCAGGACCTTGATTTTCCTGTGTGGGGCACATATGCACTGGAGGAGGATGGTGTAGTTGGGCACCTAGGATTTAATGAGAAGTTGGTGTCCAAGAACACTGGATTTAATTTCTTTATGTTTCTGAAGGGTTGGGAAAAGCCTTTCCAGCACTCTCTCACTCACTGTGTCACATGGGTGCAGGTGGTCTTCTGGGAGCACACTGCCAGCTCTAGGACCATAAATCACAATTAGAAGAGGACAGGACTAATCAGATTTCATGCCTTGTGGTGCAAGGAAATAAGAAAGATTTCCATGGCCTCTTACCTCATCCTATGAAACATGGCATTGATTGGCGTGCCACGGAACGAGGTCTTCCCAACCCACAGCTACAAGCAAACTATTTCTGTTCTACCCCCCCAAGTCCTGATATTCAATTATTCCATTCTTACTGGAGCTGTGGAGCTCTCTGGGAGGGAAAATATGGAGAGGGGGATATTTCTATAGCTAATGGCTTGAAATAACTTCAGTTTGTACAACCAGCTACCTAGCTACACCAATAAATAAATTGCATCATGCGGTATGTCAACCTGTTTTTAAAACAAACAACAAGACACCTTGCACTTATTTATCAGCTCTGGTTTCAAAATGACAGGGATCACTGACAGAAAGAAAAGGAAAGGGAGAAAGAAGATCTAAGAATTTTAGCTGCTTCTCCGAGGCTGCCTTCTCACCCCCTACAGCAGATAAATGAGTGACTGGGGAAGGGCTGCTGGAAGTAATTTCCTTCTGCAGGCAGAATTGGAGTAAGGCACCCAGCCCTGGCACGGGAGAAATTTTTGAGCCCATTATCACATCTGCCACGTTGGCTGAGAGAACATCTAAACTCACAGGGTTACTCTTTACCCCTCTCCCACCACAAACTGAAAGAGAATTCTGAAAAAGCAGTCAAAAGTGATAGGCCTCCTCCTTGATCCTGGCCATCCCAAACCTAGGGCTTGCTGCTTGAGTGACTGAATATTTGAAATATTTAAAAAAGCTCAGCTCTGCCCCATTTCAGCTCCAGCTTCATGTGATTCTTTTCATCTCAGGTTTTTCTAGAAGTGTTGAGAAACATTCAGTCAGCAGACCTTGCCCAGCCTAACACAACATCAACTCCTGAGAGCTGCAAGTGAAGGAGAACATTTTTACATATGGAAGCTTCAGGTAAGGTTCATACCTACACAAGAAACCTCCCTCATGAAACCACCGTGGTCTACCAGAGGTTTTAAAGTGAAGCCAAAGGGAGATGCAAAATGCAGAGGCATTGTCTGGAAGTCTAAAAACAGGGTTTTGACACAGAAGGAGACCCAAGAGATTTTCAAAGCCACCCAAGCAAGCACAGTGCTGCGAGTGCTGGCTGCACAGCTGGTGCTGTAGTGGTTGCACCACAACTTCCCAGTACACTGTAAACAAGTTTTTCTTCAATTTCTGTAAAGAAACAAAAGTGAAAAGCTGCCAAATATTCCTGCAAGGAGTAGTTGGGATCCTCTGAGATGAAAGCTTCTATTTAAGGAAAAGATAAGGCTTGAATAAAAAAGCTATGGAAATTGAAGTGTGATAAAAATAAGCTCTAGTTGGGTTAAATTTTTTCTGGCTGAGATTGCAAAGTAGACTTTTCCTTTTCGTTTCCTGTGTTAATAGAGCCCAGTCTGAAGGAAGGAGCATCCTGGAAAATAGCCTTCTAATGAAGACATCACACAAAAATCTGTCTTGGTGGCTAAAAGACATTTCACCTACAAACTAAATTGTACATCAAATTGTTTACTGTAGTGATATCTGGTTGTTAAGTATTACCTAAGACACACAACGACAGGTCTGAGACCAAGTGCAACAATTCAGTCTAAAGAAAATAATTTGAAAAAGTCACAGTGGATCTCTTCAGTTTATGCATATCAGGCACATAAAGGTATCAAGAGGCACATCCTGTAACCATGTCTCAGCTCTTCAGCTCTACTGATTTGACTATTGACTGGATGACAGGTTGTAGATTTTAAATTTCCTGATGTTCATGGTTCTCTCAAAGCATTTCTAATTGGACATTCAATTACCCACCCTGCAAAGTACAGACTTCAGTAAGTGGAATTTGCACAAACCCAGAATTAAATGGGTACCAAACCTATATTCTCTAACTGTGCCTCGATGATCCTCTTGTTGGAATAAAGCCTCTTGCAAATTATTTCATTTCAGGATTGCCTCTTGGGAGGGATTGCTGCAAAACTGCAGTAATGGAAATCTGAGATGTAGTTACTGGCCAAAGGCCAGCAGAGACATTGGTCAGTTGGATGTGTTGCTTCCCTCCCAGCTGCAAAAGAGTTTCAGCAAGGGAAAACAAAATTAAATGTGCCATAATGATTGGAAAAATTGAAAATGTTACCACATTGCAGCAAAAGGAATAAGGCACGGAGGTGCTTCTGAAGAGCTATTGAAAACACAGCACTTCCATGTCCCTGCTTCCCATCACTTACTGATACACAATTCAGAAGGTGACCCCTAATCTAGGGTGTTCCCACAGCTGGGACTTCATGTTACTTTAGCTCAGAAAGGAGCAGTAAATATCCAGAGGAAAGAAAACCCCAGCATAAAAGTCCTTCACCTATCCTTCCCTGCAATTAACTGTGATGCAAATACTAATTTTCTTTTACTAATTCATCAAGAAAACCCTTGAATCTGAAAGTTCTGAATGGATTTTCAAGAAATTAAATTGCCTCACCATGGTGTAACTTGCTATTCCATTTCTAACCTGCTCTTAAAGCAAAGAAAGAATGAAAAACAATCCTTGTAATCAATGTCTGCAGAAATGTTCACTTGTCCCATGTGCCCGGTGATGTTTTGTTAAAAAATCATACAATTAGGAGCCTAGAAGATGCAGAAAAATGCATTTTGAGCTTTCTCACAATTTTCATGGTATATCCAACTCTCTGTACATGTTATTAGCAGGTTTTTTCAGTGCATGCTATTAACCTGGTTGACTTCTTTGTGGTATCTGATATATAAATCTGCACTTAGCAATACAGCAGAATAATTTGCTATGTGGTGCTCCTGTGATAAGAGGATTTTTTTTAATCATCATTACGGATGGTAATAATTCCCAGAGTGATACAGAGATATTGATCCACTGATCTAAAAAAAGCATTTTACAAAGGCAGAGGAGTACTGCTACCCTTATTTTAAGCAACAGGATATCAGAGATGATGAGCGACCAACTCACCTATGGGTCAATACAGCACATCAGTGGCACAGCTACACAGCTACAAATCAAACTTGGGGATTTCTGGCTATTTTTGCACACTCTAGCTCTCATTGCCTGGCTGTCTGTGTTGGCATCTGTGGTCATGTAGACGTTACATAGTGCTGGGAGTCAGGAGGTCTGAAAGTTTCCTTAAGCCGTTTACAGTAAGTGATTTAAAATCTTAATCATCTGAGGCAGTTCACTTCTACTTTTTCATGATAATGAAGCTTAGCACATGATATCACAATCATGAATTTTTGTAAAGCATACTTAGCTCTTCAGAAAAAGTGCTGGATTAAACAACCCTGCAGGCTGAATCCTTCTCTCTGAATAATGAATTTCATACAGGAAGTGCCAAGCTTCTTTAGATAGTCCCATGAACCCTGCTCAAGAGGCAGCCAGCCTCCGTGGCTGTTGGGTCCCTGGGTTCTTTATCTCTACAGCCAACAGGGTATTTTTATTTTTTAATACCTTTCACAGCTAGGAATTACTTGCTGCCAGCCAGCTAATTTCACAGGGACTATCCCAGAGCCTTTGGAAGGCAATGCCTTATGGTTGCTGCCTATTCTTGTAGCTGATTGAAATATAGCAAATTACAGGTATAAACAATGGTTATTTCTTAGATGCAGGAGTGAGTAATAATGGGGGAAAACATGACTCAAGCCAAAAAAAAAAATAAAAATCTCACTTTCTTTAAAATACTGCTCCATCACTGGAGCTCTGTATCATTACTTTGGTCTCATTTTAGAGCTGAGTTTCAAACAGCTGACAATAGGAATTTGGAGTGGAAAAGGTGATGGTCCATTATGAGTAGTGACAGCAATGGGTGTGACTTTATTAATAAAGTTCTGTCAACTCTTGGTTAGGAACTACAATATAAACAATGAGCTCCATCTCTCTCCCCTTCTCCTTTTATCTCAGCACTTATATCACACTCATCACAAAGTGTTACACTTTCCCTTGATGCCACAGGACGGGATTTCTCCTTGCTACTGCAGCCCATGTGGTACAATACAACCCTAAATCCTGCCTATGAGTTGACAGCAGACTGTTACCCTCCCAGTGGTAAAGTTGCTGATGTAGTGTAGATGGGCTAAAATAAAAGTCAACAAAAACATTTTTTAGTCTTTACTAAGGAAAAAAACCGAAACCCAAACCAGTCCAAACCAAAACTGTTTTACTGAGCTGTGTTACCTGGAGCTATTCCTTGCAACTATCTGCTGGTAATGCAGATTATTTGCCTGAACCCTTTAAGAAAGCTTGAAAACTGGCATAAATACCAAGGAAGATACTGTTCAAGCTTTTTTCATCTGAGATACCATGAGGTGTACTTTTTAGGCAATTAAAAAGAGATAAACAGAGTTTACTGGACCACATTTCCATCTCATTGCTGTGAGCACTGAACTGAGCTCCTGAAGGCTCTGGCATGGCAAGGTCAGTATTTTCCTCAGACAGTGACTATTTTTCATTCACCCCTCTGTGTTTAGGAGAAGAGCACATCTGGATGGGTGATGAGAAAATAAATTGTGTTTGTGGCAAAGGGAATTAACATCTTGGAAATGGTAACATGAATTAAAACTCATTAAGGATTGGAACTCTTTACAAAGACTTAACAGTGTAAATTCTCCCTCATGAAGCAGTTTTTCACCTTGTACTTTTTCAGTCAAGCTCCCTCCTCTGCAGATGTCCCTCAGCACTTTTCATTTCAACTGCAATACCAACCATTTTCACAACACTTTGCCTTCTCTCATGGAGTGGTGGTTTTGTGAAGCTGATAAAAATCTGCCTGAAAACCTGGTTGGCGCAGCTGAACCCATTTTGAAGTGTGAACATGGGTGTGTAGAAAGCAATTCAAGTTTAACAAGGCATGAGGCATGAGGGCATGATAGAATATCAGTCGTGATTGTGACCGAAATGAACCCGAGCGGCACAGAGGATGCAGCTCTGCTGTGGTTACTGGTGTGTGACCTACCTGGACTGAGATCTCCAGTCTCCAGCAGGAGAGAACAGCACATTAACTGTACAGCTGTGCTGGCCAGCACACAACACTGCCCTGCTTGATACATTGGAGATGTGGCTTAGGAATTTCAGCTCCTGATTGTCGGGAGATTGCTGTTCACAGCAGAACAAAATCATCCTACCAACCTCACTTACTCTGTTGGATTTCATAATTAGCTTTTCTATGCTCCTACTATACTGAGTCTGTTGAATTAAAGCAAGTATGCAGTGGGATTTTTATGGATCCCAGGAAAGATCCATTTCTTTGTTGGGTGATGCTGACAAGTCAATTAAATCTTTTTTGGGGGCTCAAAACATCTGATGTGCAGATCTTGTTATTTCAGCAGTTAATTAGCTCCTTTCCCACTTGTGTCTTCCATCATTCCTTCCTTGTGCTGCTCACACAATGAAATCAGTGAAAATCAGAAATACTTATTTTGCCTCAGTGTTGGGTCTAGAAAGATAAAGGCAGCACTCGACTCCATTGGTAAACATTCCTTATTGAGCTGGAGGAACCAAATTTAGACTTGTGCCCTAATCTTTCCCAAGACAAAAGCCATCATTATGAGGCTCTCCTTGCCTGAAGGGACTGCTGCATACAAGCCCCAAAAATTTGGGGATCACAAAGCATAAATGTAAGTGCATAATTTTCTTGGGGCTCCCTATTTATTGTAAGAGTGGCTTTTCAACAAGTCCTTATTGTTCAGGAGTAGTACAGTACGTGCTTTCAAGCAGTGCCATGATATATAGGAATACCTGCACTTCCTTTGCTGAAATTTATAGGTGTTTTATAGAAACTGGAAACCCCCACGCACAAATTGTCGCACAAAATTCTGTGGATCCTATTGCCTACTAGAAACAAGTAGATCCAAAAGTAAAAAAAAAAAAATCTAAATCTATACCCATATCTATATGCAAAGTGGGTGCTATTTCCTTTTTCTGTGCCTTTTGAAAATGTAATAAAATGCATAAACTGTGTACTTTCTATGTATTTGTTTCTCCCATAGAAGTGATGTTTTTCTCAGCTCCATAATTAAAACTACTTTACTCCCTGTGCCATTAAATGGCTGTGGCAGGTGCAACAGCATAATCCTGCACTGAGAGATGGGACTATCCCTGTTTCCTTTTCTACTCAGCAACCCCTGGCACTGATGTTTTGAGAAAGTTCATGCTCTGGGAATAAATTCAGGTTCATATACCACGGAGTTAATATGCAGCTTGTGTCATCAACATACATTTATCTTTTTTTTCAATAGGTTTTCAGAAGGCCTTTCCCTAAAAGGTACTTTTGCACTCAAAAGGGATCACTATCTATTGAAATCTGTGCAGCATTTCATTTCCAAGTTCAGGTTGGCCACTTGACCACTCTTGATGGTGATGCTTAACACCTCTACCCTGGTTTTTGGGTTGTGGTAGAGGCACAAGATTTAAAAACTCTCTTTACAAACTTTTGTCCAGGCAAAGCTCTCAGGTCCAACGTAACCTCTTTGTTTCTCGCTTACAGCAGACCTATGTTTTGCATAGAGTTACAGAAAACACAGGAATGGAGGAGATAGTGCTACAACAAGGGCCAGTTCCCATCACCCTTCATGCCCTCAAGCAGTCATTTACAGTCCTGTCCTTTATTTATTTATTTATTTATTTATTTTGGCCTTGTGCTACAAAGCAGAAATGGGGTCAGGGGAGCAACTTTGATTTTGTGAGAGCAGAAAACTGAGGGTGTTTTCTCAGGGTGCAAAGGAACCTTTCCAGCTGACAAACAGGGTGATAACACAAGTTAATATGTTGGCACCGAGACCTTTCTGACACTGGAAATAAAAGGTGATAATTTCAGTCACTGTGAAAAGTTCATGTGGATACCTTCATCACATGGGACGTATTACAGAGTAACCTCTCGCTGCAGACAGTAGCTCTGCCTACCTTGGCTGTGACATAAAGCTCCCAATTAGCACTTAAGGAAAGAGACTTTACAGGCTGCACACTCACCTCGGCTCAGCCCATCTGGTCCCCGAAGGATTCGGCATTCTTCTATCTGGCCGAACGGAGAAAACATCACCCTGATATCATTCTCATTACACTTCTTCGAAACCATTCCTATGAACAATTTTCTGTCTTCCACAGCTAGAAGATAAAAATAATGAATGAGCAAAGGCCATTTCATCTTTTTTGCTGTGATCAATGCTTCATTACCACATCAAACCAAGCTCCAGTCATGTGAGTCTGGCTCTGTAACTGAAGACAAGTCCTAAGGCGAACACTTTATACTTACAACCTCCCTTCCCCCTTCCTTCCCCACCCCAAATATCTCATTTTTTTTTTCTCTCTCTCTCTCTCTCTCCTTTTTCTAGTGGTGCTTGCTGTTTATATAACATATTAATTGGCTGTCTTAGTCACTCTGCATACACCTCCCCTTCACGGCTTCTAAAAGGAAAGTATCCGCTGTTAGAGACACTTTTAAAGATATCTTTGCATATATTCTAATTCAGATAAATTCCCTCATCCCCCTCATGTGTGAAAGAAATCATGATGGGGTGAGGGTGAAGGGATTGTGCACGTAATGATACAAGCTAATGAAATATATTCCTGAGAAATGTTTTGAGAGCAGCTCCTATCTGAGCTTTCAATTTCAGCCAACTTAATGCACAGTACTGGAAAGGCAGATGTGCAATGACTGCTCTGGAAAAAGAATGCATCACATTTTTCTGCTGTTTTTTTTTTTTTAGTGTCACAGACCTCTGCCCTACAGGAGGACACAAAATATATTTCAGGACATCACCTGAACACTCTTTGATGTGTAATGATGCTGAGTTTGCAAAAAAATCACCACGAAAAACGTGCTTTACCTGAATTATTGGTAGAATATTTCCTGCCTGCACTGTCACCAACACCAGCACAAGCTGGACTGCTGCAGCAGGATGCACACAATCCTATTAATCAAACTCAAATTTACAGGTCTAAAGCTGGGAACTCTTGTCAAAAATGAAAGAGGTCATCAAAACTTAATTTACTCTGGAAAAACTTAAAAATGTTAACGCGCCCACCCATCTATATTAAACCAAAAATCTAAGTGCTTATTATACAGTACATACACCAGTGCTTTCTTCTTCTCTGGAAATGGCATGTAAATCCAATTCCCTGTTAATGAGCAGACTGTCAGGGTTTGTGGGGAAGCAAAGAGGGGAGGAAAGCTTTACTCTAGAGAGTCTGCAGTGCACTTACTTATTTCTATTATTGTGCAAATTATTTTTGTAATGAAGTATTTTCATTTCTGGGCTTACCAAAAAGAAAAAAAAAAAAAAATCCTCCCTTGCTCTCTAACTCTGTCTCCTGTATTAGTACGAGTTTGTCATATGGAAAAAATTGCAGCTGAGGAAGAAGGAACTGTGTCCACTTTTTCTAGGATTTTATTTCTGTTATACTTCAACATTTTCAGCGCATTTAATAATTTCAAGAATAACAAGAAGAGGTTCATGTTTATTGATCATGAGAGCGTTTGAAGTAATTTTCTCCTTAAATCGCTGACTTTAAAAAGTATTTGTAGCTTTTATATAAGCAAGCACCAAATCCATGCATTTTTCAGAACACAAAACAGAGACCAGCCCCTGCAATCCCAGCTTCTCACCCTACAAGCTTGCAAGAAAATTGGTGTGAATTTAACACCCAGGGGAAGACGTTTTCTTCAGCAGAGATTCCTCAAGACCGAACATTTTCATTCACACTCTATATTGAGGTTCCACACGCAGGTGAACCCTCCAGAAAGGGTTAAGAAATGATGAATGCATGGCATGAGCCAGTTATATACAGATCAGGAGCTGAATTTGCGTGATTGCAAATAAGACCTGCAAGTTGGGATATATATATATATATGTCTTATTATGAAGCTTTACATCTGATTCACCATATATAGCTGACCTTGATGCTGCTGAATATTATTTTAAGGGTGGGAAAGCTGAATTGCCTTGCTCACAACTACAAGAGGAGTGCAGGCAGCCACTTCTGCTGGTGGAAGGATGCTTGTAACCTGGCTGCAGACAATTCCTATATTGTCTTGAGCCATCTCTTTGAGGAAGTTCCCTGGACAGCCTGTCTCCTCAACAACAGCCACAGACTGTGGCCATAGTGCAGGAAAGGTTTTGAGACAAGGGGTCCAGCTGGGCTGGGCCTGGATTTCTCCACACCAGACTGAGGTCAGGCTGGGTGAAGCCTTGGCGCCAAGCACATTTCTAAGCACTGCCTTCTGCTCTGTGTTATGAACCTCTTATTTTGTGTCTCTGTGTCAGCTAATACCAACCAGTTTAAATTTGATCTTAGGCTTGAAATACAGTGTGCAGGTCTACCTTAAGGGTGGCTAGGTTCCAACTCTTTTTTAAAAATAGCTGCTGGCTAATTTGTGGACAAACGCCTGCCACAGCATCCCAAAGGAGGTCCCTTGGGTCCTGCTTTGGTGCCAGGACAAAGCCTCAAACCAAAGAGATTCACATGGAGACTCAAAAGAAATGAGATGTGAACAGAAGGCTTTGTTTTAATTTTCCAAAGAGTAGCAGGCAACAAACTCCCCATCGGCCTCCTTCGGTTTTGGTAGTAAACCTGTAAATATGCCATTTAACTAACATGATTTGCAGGTTTGCAGCTTCAGGGTGATTTTATAGTAAATTAAACATCCAGCTCCTGTGTACTGTACATCTTAAAAATGCAGATTTCATGAAGAATGCTCAGAGTACAGAAAACATATTGATATGATGACGTGCTCTGCATTCAGTGCCATTAGTCAGTGCTGATCAGTGTTGAAGCTTAAGAAAATTGCCATTCTTTTTCTGGCTAGAGGCCCAGCATAAAAAACATTTAAAGTGACAATTGTCAAGATCAAAATGACATGTTTTCACTCTGTCTGATAGAACATCTGATATTATTAGGCTGAAAGAGTTTTTCCCACACAGAGAAAGGAATACTTTTCCACCTCGATAAGACTGATTTTCAGGAGTTATTTCTGCATTTTTGGTCAGCCACTTCTTTCTTTCGAAAATGAATTCTTACCAGCCACACAGGCAAGGTTTGAGAATCAGACAACACAGTGCAAGAAGTGTGGGTCAAATGTTTTTAGAGGTTAGCAAACTTCCCTCTGGATCTGCCAAGCCTGTGCATTTTCCTGTGTGTGTTGGATTTCTCCCACAGAATGTAAAATGAGGATTAAACACACATGACCCAGCAAAGCACTGAGGCTGGGACAGATGCTGCTGCTTAGGGACAGGATGGCAGCCTAAACCTATCTGGCCTAACTTCAGTGGCCAATGGGTTTGGTCTCAGCTCAACTGGTTGGTGGCAATGCCAAGAGATCAGCTCCTTCAAAGAGTGACAGATCTCACCTCTCCCAGCAAGGTGGGATGGCCTTTGTCATGAGAGTCTCTCCCTTGCTAATGAGAGTAGATTACAGATTTTTTTACAATGACTGAGTAGATTGACAGAGGCTGTTACCTTCCAGCCAAATCCCAGATCTTGGGCATCATGACAACATCTAGATGTCCTGAGCTCCAGCTGCAGGGACATCAGGAATGAATGAGCTCTGAGGGGCTGGACAAAGCTTGGGAGCTGTGAGTGCTTTGGGCAATGAGAGCAGGCAAAGAAAAAGGCTGGGGGAAGGATAACAGTGTGCAAGGGCCAGCACTTGTGTACACTTATCTCAAAAGCCTTTCACTGCTGCTTCATAACTCTCTCTCCCACCCTTGGGATAGGTTTCAACAATTCAAAATCCAGAAAAATCAAAACTTTTTTAGCATGTGTTTGACATCATTATTTCTGAACCTCGCTTATGGGCTTAGATGAACTTTCTGACTATTCTACACCACTCTGGGGGAATGAAGGAGATAGAACTGTTTGGAAGCAGCAGGTAGGATGGGGTGGCTGAGTGCCCCTCCTTGCTGGAGCAGAAGCAGCCAGAAGGTCACAGTAAACAAGGCCTGAAGTTCTATTTATAGGAAGGAAAGTGTGAAACCACACAGTTTCTTGATTAACACATTATGGGGTTCACCTTTAATCCATCCCAACACATTACAAATGCAGGCTGGCTGTGCTGCCAGGGCAGTTTGAGTGACACATCCAGTGCTAAGCCTGCTGGATTTGGGGTGGGGTTTGCCAGAATGCCAGAACACTGCACAAAGAGGTACAGATACCTGTTTTAAAATGAGTAGAGTTGCTCTTTTAACCCTGCCAAGGCTAGCACTGCCATCACTAGCACGTGTGCCTGGGCATCGTGTTTGAACCCAGAACTCTGCCTTAGCCATCAAAGGTTATCTGAGATGAAATCTGTCTCTGCTGGCAAGGGAACTTTTCAAACTGAGACTCCTGTCTTCTGACAGCACTACATCCAGCTTGCAGAATAACATCCTGGAGGATCTAATTTTTTAGCTTTACTCAATTTGCTTCAGTAATGAGCATTTCTTGCAGGCTGTATTAGATTGCTTGTACTAACCCAGGAGGATAAAGGAGTAGAGATTATTTTCTGAATGCTACAAAAGAATTAAATCCTGTAAAAGTTGTGGGAAATCTCCCTGAAGATTCAACATAACTTTTATTTTCACTCTTGGACTTTGAATTGGACTTTGAGAATCCTCATGGATGCATATCTATCCTTTCCAACTCAGAATATTCAATGATTCTATGATTCCAACCTGAGAGAGAGAACACCCCCTCCTGTACCCCAAAATTCTGAAAGATCAAAATTATAACCCTTTATTGTACATTTCTGAGGATCCAGTCAGATAAAGAGTGCATTTTCTCCCCACAAGATTCCTTCTCTTTTGAGCAACTAGATAAATAGTTAATTATGTATAAATGGTGTGGAGGTTTTTTGTTGTTGTTGTTGTTGTTTGTTTTTTGGTTTGGTTTTGGTTTTTTACACCCATATAGAAGGGAAAAGGTGAAATCAGACTTTTTATCCCTAGCTGTAAGCCTGTGAAAACCCCTTGCATACAATCTGTCAAAGTCACACCTGAATCCGGAGCTGCCTGCATTAATTATCAACTTTTCTATGTGTTAGTGCTAACATATGGCATCTAATTACTACCTCCAATTCGTCAAAGTTGTGCCACTTAGAATTTAAAAATTATTTTTTAAATTTTCCACTAATGAAATCAATAAAAATAAATTATAAGATTACTCAGCTACCCTCCTCCCTACTTTATTTTTTTAAATAGAGAATTTTGTCATTTTCCCTGAAGCAGTGATGCTTTGATCCATTTAAGAGCATACTATCTGCAGGATATGTGTCTGAAAGTATTGATTGTGTTCATATCCAGATCCAAGACATTTAAGCATTTGCAAATTGTAGAATGTTAATGGCCACAGACAAGTTAGAGTCAAGCAGGTGTTTGTAAGTTTTTCAGCATTAGACTGGAGGAATCCCCTTTGTTTGAAAAAGGGAAATTGTACAAAAGTACATTTTGTGCATGATGAATCTAGTGATGGTGGAGCCTTCAAAGTTGAAAGCATACTTTTTTGGCAGAAAATCCTTAACCAAAACTTTCTAGACAGGTTAAAACAACCTGCACAAAGGTGATCAGACCAGGACACACTACAAAATTCATCCTCTGCAAATCTTCAAGAGATGCTACATTTTTCAACAGTAAGAAGCTTTTCAGAATCCCCCTGGGTAGACAAATTAATTAAATCTGAGGGCAAGTCTTGCTCCATCAACTCTAGGTGCTAAGAGCTTGGTGGAAGAGATCAAGATTTGCTTCATCTGCATGAGCAGAGAAATGACTTAGACACACTGTAGGAAGGGAATGAACCACTGGAACAGGTTGCCCAGAGGAGCTGTGGATGCCCTAGCCCTGGATTTGTTCATGGCCAGGTTGGATGGGGCTCTGAGCAACCTTGTCCAGGTGTGCTGGAGGTGTCCCTTCCATACCCATCTTCAAGTTTCCATGAGGTGAGCTTGGCCTCTGGTGTCAAGGGACAGACTCCTCAGGTGATGCAGACATCTAAGGGCAGGAACAGTGATGGAAAAGGAGGACCATTTAATCCTGGGAGTCTCTGGCTTGGATGCTCATTCAAAGCATTTTCACAAGGGACTTGTGAAAAGTCCCTATGGGGACGGGGTATTTAATCACACAGCAAATACTGTTCTTTGAAAACCTCTGTAAATTGAATGAGAGAACCTGTCCTTCCTCTCTGTGGAACTTGAACAGGTCTATCAATCCTTCACAAACATGAATAAGCTCAGAAGAATTGTAGAGTGTTCAATTTGTCCTACACGTCTTTCCACAAGAAATTTTTGACCAAGAAAATTGCTTCAGCCTCTTTGAAAACTGAGAAACAGTACTTTACTCATAAAATCCACTGGGATCCTCCCATGACTCAGAAATCAAAGAGACTCAAGTATTCCTCAAAAGCTCAACCACCACAGATCATGAAAACCAAGATGCCTTGGCATTTCTTTTTTTCTTTTCCCCTTTGAACTTACCAATCTGGTTGAAGAGGTACAGTTTACAATTTGCTGTTGGCATGGATAATATACCTCCTCAGATGGATAGCCTGGAGCACATGGGAAACATGTGCCAAACAAACCTCCACATCCCCCACACTGTTGTTTTTTCTCTTTCTTGATCTCCAAGCTGCTGGTAAACTGTCACCCACTCCATGAACCCCATGCCTACACCCTGCCTTTCTGAGGAGCTGTACCATTCTTACCATCATTGTGGTATTAGTTTGCCTTCTGTTTCTCCAGTTGATTAACAAAAAAAATAGTTCACCACCCCTTGAGCATCCCTATCAGAACTTCCCACACCCTTCAGGAATCTAAATTTAAAAAGGTGTTTAATTTGACAGTTGGAACCCCTGAACTGACAATTTGTTTTTTCCCCAAAAATGCAAAGAAAGGCAAGAAAAAAAAAAAAGGTGAAAAAACCCAATCCCTTGTGATTTTTATGCTTGGAATAGATGCCAGAAAATAAGAGAGTATTCCCACAGTGCAGACAGGAGTTTCATGCAGATAACCCTAGACTAACAGCAGCAGCCAGAAGCCAACCTACCCTGCTTTCCAAGCAGGCACTACTTGCAGAGAAGGACAGAATTTGCACAATTCCCCACAGTGTTTTTCCAATATGTTCAATCTCCTTTAGAAAGAAACACTTCAGGCAATGAACAAGAAACTCACTGGGAGTCAATTTTGGCCCATTGCCTCTTATTTTTCTAATTTGCCAAGGAAATTGAGGTGAAATTTGTCTTTGAAAGAAGAACCCATAGAGGCCATACTTCGTTCAGAGGGTTCAGGCTAGCATTCCTGTGCCTAAGGGATAATTGTGCCCACTGCTAGCAGTAAATACTAGGGACTGGAGTATGGATTCCAGCAGCAACGTTCTCCTTGACCACAATGGGGCTGAAAAGTTCAGTCCTTCTGCCCATCCAGGTGCCTTGGCCTCCATCATGAACACTCAAAGACAGCAAGAAATCACTGCTAAAAATCTTTGAGAAAATGTTCTTCACTCAGAGGGTGGCTGGGCACTGGAACAGGCTCCCCAGAGCAGTGGTCACAGTGCCAGACTGACAGAGGTCAAGGGGCATTTCAACAATGCTCTTAAGCACATGGTGGGATTTTTGGGATTGTCCTGCGCAGGGCCAGGAATTGGACTTTGAGAATCCTCATGGATGCATATCTATCCTTTCCAACTCAGAATATTCAATGATTCTATGATTCCAACCTGAGAGAGAGAACACCCCCTCTTGTACAGATGGGTGACAGCTCATATTTCCTGTGCTCATGGCCACTTTTGTTTGGAAAGTTGTCATAATGGGAAACCTAGCATAATGTGAAGTTTTAATTTCCTTCCAAACTTCATAATCCTTGGAGAAGCCTGAAAAAGGGATGCACTACAATTAGCAAAAAAAGAAGCCTTAAAAAAGCCTTGCGGAGAGATTTAGAGCCCAATCATAATTTACATTTGCAGGTATGTAGATCTCTAAGTGCACGGCTTCTGCCCTGATTACTAATTAATGAGGTGCAAAGATGCCTGTTGGAGGAACCAGCTCTGATTATGTGGGCCTTAAGGGAAAATGAAGCTCTTGCAATCTAAGAAGGCAGATGATATCTTTAACATATATTTTAGAAAATTACAGGAACAAATCAAGGGGCAAAATATACACGTATATATTTTTAAAGAATCACACGCTGCCAAGTTGCACTACCATTCGATTATCTTATTTCCCTGAATATATAAACCTGGCATGTTTAATAGATTTACCTTGCCATCTATTTTGCATGTCATATACATCCACTTAGGCAGTACCCTAGTATTCCAAATGGATATTACTGTCTTTATAGCATTCATTTTTCAATCGTTTTGAGGAATAAGTATACAGAGAGCTCCAAAGTGGGCTTCCCAGCTCATAATGAAGCATATGATTAAAACCTAAATTTGGCTCAGATTCAGAATGGCATCATTCTGTAAGAAGGTACTTTTGGAAAATGTTTAAGGTTGATCATGTACTTACATAATTTGTTAACACAGGTATGCCTTTTTGTTTCTTTTATTTTAAATTTTCAGCAGCAACATTTTATCTCCATCTTATCAATCTCAGGTGCTCCCACAATACCTCACTGCTAGGAGTGCCCAAGGGAAGGATGTATGCAGTGAGGTAGGTCATGACATACAGCAGGTACAAGGAAGACCCTTTTTTGAGGACATTTCCTTCCTTCTTTAAAGCAGAAGATAAAAGGGAGTTCAGAGCAGCTCAACACCTTCCCAGCATGTCAGGTGTAGGGAAACTGCCTATTATTTTCACCACAAAAGGAGTAAAGCAAAAACTCTCACAATGTTGTGCTTACTTTAGTTTAGAGAAAGACACAATTAAGTAAAAAAAATTGAACACATACCATTTGACTTTTCACTATCTGCGGGTTTCATCTGAATAGGATGATGCATCTAAAAAAAAAAAAATGAAAGAGAATAAGGCAGGTTGGATAGTCATAAAAAATCAAGAGTGATGTTTTTAATGAAGGGATAAAAAGAGACACAATTTAATATTAAACATGTTGAAATTATATAAATTCAGAATATCACTGTATATTATAGGCTTATAAAAATGGGGAAGGAGTATTTTATAATGAGGAAGTTTTAAAAAAAAAAAATGAAAGAGAATAAGGCAGGTTGGATAGTCATAAAAAATCAAGAGTGATGTTTTTAATGAAGGGATAAAAAGAGACACAATTTAATATTAAACATGTTGAAATTATATAAATTCAGAATATCACTGTATATTATAGGCTTATAAAAATGGGGAAGGAGTATTTTATAATGAGGAAGTTTTAAAAAAAAAAAATGTATCATTGGGCCCATAGGACTCATATAAATCTTTAATTTGCTGTATCTAGTTTCAGAAGACCTCTAAAGTTACAGCCCTCATTAGTTTATGGCATGCTTGGTTTCTGTTTTACCAACTTTTTTTTTTCCTTGAGCTCAACCACTGCCAAAACCAAGATGTAATTTTCAAGTAATTTAAGAACTAGCAACCATTTCAAATGTACTCAGAGGAGTTGAGTTTGACAAATGAATTTCGCTTGTAATTAAAAAACTGTGTTGATTCTTTTAGGACTGAAGAAGAAGAGATCTTGATTCCTAAAATAGCTTCCTATAATTGCTTAGTATCTCATATATTTGTTTTAGAAACCCATACACATTCATTCATAAAGCTTCCACCACAACACATAACAATTCTGGCTTCCATAAAAATTCCAAATGCTTTTTCCTTTTCAACCTCTTCCTCCATTCATGTCCCTCTTACTGCAAAGGAAACCAACCCCTGTCTGCAGCGTTCTGTGCTGAATATCTGACCTTGGCACACTCAGGCTGGTGTGTCCACAGCTTTCTCTACTAAATGATACTGCTCCCACACTGAATTGTTGATAGCTCCAATAAAATTCCCACAAATGGTGTTTTTGTTCTTTCAGGAATAATAACACCACAGCAGCTGAGCTCCCTCACAATCAGAGTTTTCCGCAGGACATTGGTGGTAGCCACCCCTGTGGCCACTGTGGTGTGTTCAGGGAAATTTTATTACAGTTTCTCAAAAGCCTCCAGAACTGACCTCACATTGAGATTCAATGTGGGAGATGTTTAAGTTTGCAAAAAAAAACCAACAACCCATTTTTATTTTCTTTCTTGGACTGTGCATAGTGACTGGGATTTGACTGCACAAACCTTCCGGCAGCAGCAGGACCACTGCCTTTTCTCTCCTCAGCAATTCCTTACCAATACATGTGAACAGGTGAAAAAATGTATGCTTTTTCTACTTTTGTATCATTTTTCAGTGCAGCGCAGCTGCGTATTGTCTGAAAATGTCAGAGGCAATTCCATTTTCCTAATAAAAGATTGTTATGACAAACTCTGGGAAACAAAAACAGCTGAGCAGGAGAGAACATCCATGCCCTCATATCAAATATGCTTTCAAAGCTGCACAGAAACCCACATCCACATTGCTTTTGGTGAAGTAACTTAACCACCAGGGAAAAAGTTGCTGGATTCTTCAGAAAATATAAAATATTGCTGTGAATGTTTCTGTTAGATTTATTCAAAGTCCAGAACACTCCCTGGCCTTGCAAATCAATGTATTCCCTGTGCTGCTTGCACAACTCCCCAGTGTGTCCTAGGGAAAGGCAAAGCCACAAGGTAGATGTAGTTGTCAGGATGCATAAATTTTCTTCAGTTTTAACAATTCTGCTCTCCTGGAATCATTTGTTTCCTAAATGGACTTTAATAGCCCAGCACTTGCCTGCTACCATTCTTATTAGATCAGTTTTATAGAAAAAAAGGCACTTCTATTGTTCTCTGTCTTCTTTAGTGCTTAAGGTTTTTCCTGACATGAACAATACACTGGGCACTGCAGGAGACTTAAAATTTGTGGGAATGTGAGGCAGCATGACCACTCAGCAAACAAAAACAGAAAGAAGAAAAAAGGTGCAACTTGCTCCACAAGGCTATTGCAGTTTACTGAGCTCTCTGAGAAGCAATGGAGTGGTGAGAAAATGGAGGAAAGAAAGGCAAGTATTGAAAATTCAGGAATATGCAGGATATAAGAGAAAAAACCCAGCCCAATTTGAGACCTTTTGTAGACAGAGAATCAATTGATTGCTCTTTACAGATGCGTTTATGTGCCCCTAAGAGGAGATATTTTGAATAAAGGCTATTCTAAGAACATTGAAAACCTCTCACTTTTCACACTGCCCAAACCAGAGAAGCCAACTTTAGACCAAATTCACGTGAAGAAGTTATTTTTGCAGCCCATGGTCACAACACAAAGATCAGTGTTACTTGACAAGCACATTTACAAAGTCATCCTCTTCAGTCACATACCATTACCCCAAGTTCATTAACTCAGTAATCTGGTACATTCACAAACCAAGAGGCAAGATTTAACATGATGCTTCAAATGAGTTTTGACTTGATTTCAAAAGTTCCTGCTAAAACTCATGGTCCAAATTCTCTTCACACCATCAGGCTGAATTTGGGAGTCATGCCATTGTGCTTAAAATTATATTGGTGGAAAACTAATAAAAGATCCAGCTCAGGCCTGGAGACTTTAAACTGCAGAACACCCCCAAAAAAATGGATGTGATACACAAACTTGGCTTCAGTGGAGAGGAAAGTGGAAAAATACCTTACTGACAGTTTCCTAACATGAGAGGGCTCATGTTGAAGCTTGTTTAACCCTGACCATCACCAATTGATACGTTAACAACCTTTAACACTAGATTCAATAAAACATGCCATTTATAACCTGAAATGGGTTTTACAGAGTCACTGGTTCGCATCTCATTATTAAACTCATTGCTGACCTCTAGAGACAACTGCCGTGACAATACATATTATAAGCTCTCTACCCATAAAATATTTAAAGGTAGGTGTAAAAAAGAAAAGAAAAGGAAAGAATGACTCTCAAAGAAGTGTGTAGTGAATAAGAAAATTAAAGGGGCAGAGACAAAAGTTAAATAGGTACTATCCTTTCACTCTACAATGAGCAAAAGACAAAATAATCTGTACGTTTTGTATCTTCCTTGTATAAGTGCAGGCTATAAAATAATAAAATAGCTGTGCTTTCCCAGGCCCTCCAAAAGATTATAGATGATATAAAACTGTTTCAAATTAGGTGCCACTCACTAGAATCATGTCATCCACCGAAATGAAGGATTTCCCGTCTTATCAGAAAGCAGTTATTGTAACTATACATCACTTATGGATCTCAAGGTAAGTGATTTCCCAGTATGTCATGTTGTCACACAGAACAACAGGAAACATTTTCTTCTTCTGTTGGAGAAAGCTTTGCTTATGAAAATACAGTATTTATGAATGCACACTTACAATTAATAAAGAGGCAAGAACAAGAAAAATAACCTTAGCAAGTAATTTATTACCTTGAACATCATCCTGTGCTCAGCACACACATTAAAAGAGAACAACACAGCTCTCAGGCAAGTTCTTTCTGAGCATGGGCAGCTTTCCCTGGCAAGCACTGTGCATGGGGGTATCAAACCCAGGCTGGAGTATGGGCTGTGAGGAGCAACCTCTACTCATCAGTATTACAGAGAGTTGTACTGAACACACTTGAGCAGCAAGCAGGGCATCACCTGCCTTTCCTATAGGTGCTCTCTGTCCATCAGTCTCAAAACACACCATGCCAGTGTTTTACAGCTGAGTGCAGGCAAATGCCTGTTGCCCAAGGTTGCCAATGCCTTGTGGCAGTGCTGGCAGCAAAGTGGGGGCTTCACTGCTGCTTGTGCTATCACAGAGGCCACCCAAAGCCTGGGGCCAGGAACGTCACTGCCTCTCCTTGGGCGCATCCCAAGCAGGGGTGCTGAGGCAGTCCATAGGAATCAAAAAGGGAAAGAAACAGTTGTCAAACATGCAGCCCTGAAAATCCCCCTAAAACTAATGAGAATCTGGCTGCTGGCTATGTCCAGGGCAGCAGCAGGAGTGCCAAGGCCTAGAATTACAAATGAATAGTTACATCTTTTTTCCCCCCTCTTTTTCCTGAGTACATCTTGCTGGATGTAAACATAATGTCATTTGAGAAAAAAAACACAGCAAAGCAACCCAATACATCTCAAAGGCATGCCACCTCTCCAGCTTTAGAGCCTCAAAGTCATCTTTTCAACAAAAATAGCAGTACCTATTTACATTCTTGTCAAAGCCATGTGACATCTGCATGGGAGAAAACAAGCCGGCTAAGAGTCTATTTCTGGCAAAAATATTGCAAGGAAATTAGATTAACCTGGGTGGAATTCTATCTGGGAATTTGGAGTCTGTCGTGGTGATTAAGTCATCATTTCTGTCAGATTACTCTAATCGGCTGTCAAATACGATTCCACAACCCCATCTGTAACTTGGCATCCTCGTTATTCAGCCGATGTTACCTTCTGTATACAAAACAAACACCAAACAAGGAGGTGTGTGCAGTCTAGCATTTAGCAGAGTCATTAGCTGTGATTACTATTGTGTGGTTGCACGTTGCACAAGGCTATCAGCTCATGGTTTGTTTTGTTTAGTCAGGGGATGCTTCAAATCAGGTGTAATCTTAAGCCTGAGGTGTCAGGGGTGAATGGGTAAGAACTGTCTCCAGGCATGGATGAGCATGGGATTGGCACACTCCAAGTCACCACTGCATCAACAGCAACTGCTTAAATCACTTTTCAGAGTTGTCAATATATTTGCTGGAAAGGCTTTTGGACACCTACTTTCCATCAATTTTCTGAAGAGAAATGGGCATTCAGATATTCTGGGTAGGCTAAAGACTTCCTGCGAGCAGCAATTTCTGTGAGTGCAGCAAGGTTTGTAGGAGGAGGCTGTTGGCACTCAAAATAGTCTGTACTGGCTGCTTTAAGATGTTGCATGAGCATGTTAGTCTTACACAGGACTTTGGTGAAAAGCAGGAGATGCCTTTCAGTGAAGATGAAGGAACTGATGGGCTCATTTTGCTGCAGCTGTGTTGAGTCTGTGAGATTTGGATACCCTCAGCATCTCTGAAATTCTGGCCACCTAGACTGAAAAATCTTTTTTTTTTTTTTTTTAATGGTCCATTGCAAAAACACCTTCATACATGACTACTACATCTGTTAGCAGCTTTTATTGTCCATTCCTGCCACTGTGGATGCACATGCCTTGCTCCTGTCATTTCTTGTGCCTTGAGGAAGGAAAACCTTTTGGCAAGAAAGGACTCTGAATGCACGTCAGACCTGCCCACACCTTCACCCAGCTGAGTATGGCAATCAAAGACCACCTCTTGAAAACCCTCTAAAGTTAAGCAGAATGTGACTTTTTACCATTAGAGTTGAGGGACTGTGTGTGGAGAATGCTATCTATGACTACTCACTCCTTACTACTCCTGTATTCATCTTTCTAGAATCCTTTAAAGCCACCAGCAGACTTCTAAAGCTCTTAGCCCTTTTCAGACCTGTCCCCTTCCTCCCTTCCCTGTCATCTGCCCTGGCTAGAAGTTTCTAGCCATGACCCAACTCAACTTGTCCCTTACCTGTCACCCTCACAGACCACATCACAGAGAAATACCACACAAAATCGAGCTAAACCTCCCCCCAAGCAAAGGGTAAATTTGAAGAACTCGGGTTACTTGGGTAACGACCAAACCAAACAAAAAGCAATAGGATTAAATGATGACAGCTTGCATGTATCTTGTCATTTCTAGCACTTTGGGACTTGCTTCTTGCTAGCATTAATCACTGTTGAAGCCAAAGGGGACTTCTTTCATATTTTCTACGTCTCAGAACTCTAAAATGTCAAGAGAGAATGTAGGAGAGAGAAGAAGAGACATTAGACCTTAATTACACCCTAGTTTTCTTTTTGGGTGAAGGATTATAAATTCAGAGACTTTTGGAATCAACAGGAAAACTGAAGAGGAAGGAAATATTAAAAGGAACAGCAGAGACAGACTTAGGGCTCAGAAGAAAAGCACCTAAAGCGGTACCAGCATGGAAACCGATGGGAAAAAATTATGTTATTTGCCTAACTGGTCTGGAAATTAATTCAAAGCTTTCTCCAAGCTCCTGATCCAATTAGTGAGTGCAGTTTAATTAGACCAGTAGTCCAAGGAAAAAACAAGACCAACCAGGTTTCTGAGAACCTCTACCGAGTCTGGAAGTCAGGAGGGAATGTATTGACCTACCAGAAGATTGGGGGAAGAAGAGAAAATACTCCATAAGCACCAGAGAATGAAATGATTTTCAGTGTCTTTAGAGACCATTGTTTTTCTGGACTATTATGTGCAGATAGCTCTATATCCCCTGCCCCACCCCTTATTTCAGCTTTTAGCTCCCCAGTTTTTCCTTAGGATCTTTCAGAGGAGCTCTTAAGCGCTCATTTCTCACATCATTTCATTGCCAGCTGGTTTTGTTTTTTTAAACCCTTGTGACTCACAAGTAATATGAGTTTCCCAGAAGTGAAGGAGGTGTATTTTCCTATCGAAAAGAACTGTTTAGAATGACTCCTCTAGGGTCAAACTAACTTGAATTACGCAGTCAATATCTGGCTAGCGTTTCGGGAACTTCTCTGGGAACTGGGGATAATCTCCAAGGCCAAATAAATTCTAGTGAATAAAAGAGGCAAAGGACTGCTCTCTGGATCTTAAAAAACGTGGTGTGGCACAGCTTGCATTTACACAGCTATACTCCTCCTTCCACTCGAAACAGGATATCCTTGTCCATGCTGTCCAGTGGGAACAGTGTGTAGCCCATGCTATTTCCCCAAAATATGCCCACACACCAGGCAGGGAAGTGTTAACCAGCACATGCCCCTGCTGGCTTTACCAGCACAGGCAGAGCTTTGGATTCCCAGTATTGGTTGAAGTCATTCACCTTTGCTTATTCATGAATAAAAGGAGGACAAATGTGCATTTATCACTTAGACTCTCACAAATAAATGTAAAGCAGTTGCTGTAACTGCCTGAGCAATGGCATAGCTAGAAGATTGTTTGCTGTCATCCTTTCATAAATCCCAATTTAAAGGATTTAAGCTGTGTTAGGCACTCATACAATTTTAGTAGTATAAGAATGTGATCTGTTACTTGGCCTCCTAGATTACTGTCAGACATATATACATGCTTTTTTTGAAGAGAGAGAGAGAGGGAGAGGGAGGGAAGGAAGGAGGAAGAGAGAGAAGCAAGAGAAAATGAATATTGCTGGTGGGTGCCAAATATAGTTCATGCAGTAATGCATAACATCATTATTTTCTATTTAGAGCACAGAAACAAGCATATAGCTTGCTTAAAACAAGTTGTTTTACCGGAGAACACTAAAACCACTGAAATTCAATGGCTTTTGGAAGCTTTCCAACTCAGTTATTTGCAATCCACTTCACTCTGTGGTTTAAATTCAAGTTAAATTAAACATTAGTTAGGGAGACTAAAAACAATGCTGTGCTTTAAAATAGTAACAAAATATCAATATTATTATTATTATTATTATTATTATTATCAATAATTCTTCATCTAGAGATCCCTTTCACAGTCATCCTGCTGTTCCTCCCATACATTTACTAATTAGGCTGTAGCACTCAGTCTCTTTTAAATGTTGTATTCTCTTATAGAAATTAAAAAGTTGGATATCTTAGAAGTGACCACTTCCTAGTGTACAAATAGCTACTGTTGCTCTTTTAGCAGCTCTCCCCCATTTATTTAATTTCTTAATTTCTTACCTCCCACACTAATGGCAAGAACTCCAGGGCACAGGCGAGCCAAATGAAGTGGAGATAAAGAAGGAGAGGTATGGCCAAAAATTGTCTCTTCAAAATCACATGGAAAGCAAAGTTATTAACTATCTTTTCTTCAAACAAATGAGCCTTTACAGAACCTATTCAATCCTAAAAATAGACATTAAGTGGGATTCTATAACTTGTTGGGAATAATGCCTTGGGGATATTTTTCATCATCCATGCTTAAAAAGCAAACCCATTAGACATCTGAGCAAAACACCAGATATTATTTTAACAGCAAGAGTTATCCATCTCGTCGGCAGCAGCAATAACTTCTGTTGACATTTTGCCAATTGAAGTTTGCGTGTCAGTGGGGTGGGGCGGGGAGATAACTGGAGTCTCCCTGTGACATTAATTGACTGGGTTTTACCACCCATTCAAGGTGATTGCAAGGGGCAAAAGCTGCTGCCCAGGTTTGTCAGCGGGTAACGGAGCGCAGCGTGGCGGCGGCTTGCCCAGTGCCATGCAGGGAAGCTCAGCATGGCCTGGAATGAGGATCCAGGGGGAGGGAGCCGAGCTGTCCGCACTGCACCAGAGCCTGAGCTCCTCACGCTCTAATTGATTCCTCTCCCAACACTCCTGTGAGGTACTCACTGCTGCTATGTCTTTGCAGCAGAAAGGAAGAAGGTGGGGAAAAGGCAGAGAGGCTCCATGTGATGCACCTGGAGTTATTCCACGATTGAAGTCTATCAAGCCAAAATCTTGTCATTTTATCATCAGGTGTAGGTAAGACATTATTTAGCAGGTGTACTCCACACAAGCAGGGTTATTTTTACAATATTATTTCCTGGCTACCCTATTTGAGAGGTGACATAAGAACCTGAAGCAGTGATCCAGGGCTGCTGGAGGAGCCAAATGCTGGCCAAGCTGTTGTGGCTTTGGGATGTCAGCTAATAACTAATGCAGCCTCGTTGTGCATTGGGTGGATTTGGCCAGCATGACCTAAGATGCCAGGACTCAATTCCCAGCATGACACAAGCCTTCCAGTCAGTGTCCCACTGGACATGACTCAAGTGTTCTGAAGATGTACTTTCTTCCATCTCCCCAGTTGGGTGTTTGTTTCCAGAAGTCAACAGGAGATTGAGACTTTAAAGGGAGTACTTTCCCTTCAAATCTAGGAACATCCCCTCCTCCCATTTTAGTATTTGGAAAACAGAGCCAGAGCAAAGCCAAAACATGCTACCTATTAAGTTATCTTCTACGTTAAGTCTTCCCATGGGAATGACAGAGGTCCCTCAACAATCCTAAAAGGGGAAGGCAGCAAAGCAGAGACGTCCTTTCTTCAGTGGTCTGCAAAGGCAGATTTCACTTTTCTCCCAGATTCCCCACTTTAGGAGCACAGGCTCCTGAGAGTATATTCAGGGAATTTTGCCCTTCTCAGAATCTGTGAAAGCTCAAGAAGAAGTCCCCATTTAAAAAAACACCTTTCCTGCTGCCAAATTAAAATATTCAAGTAGCTCAGTCTGTGGTCACCATTTTAGGGTGCTAATGCTCAAGCTTGGTCCACAGGAAACCCCTCCCTTTCTGATTTTATAAATCCCTCTGATTCCACATCAACTTCTAGGATAATTTTTAGAAATTTGTTAAGAAAACAAAGCAATCGTCTACCCTATCCTTCTTCCCTAAAAACTCAGTCCCAACCTAAAATAAAATAACTTTTCTTTCGGGCTACCAGTGGCTGTGAAGAAATTTAGTTTAAATCAGAGGTTTTTAAAAACATGCAATGGCTTTTGTAATGCAAAACACAAGCTTGTTTCTGCGAGAGGCCAAAGTGACCAGGATATAAAATGCTTGTTTTGCAGGAGTTTTATTTAAAGACTTATGCTGTTCTGTGCTTGCTTGTTGTCCTCTGTGAACTATGCTCTGGGAAAACACCATGTGATTATGCTCATCAATATCCTCTACCTTTGCCAAGCTGGAATTCAGGAGATAACCCTTTAAAAGGAATGACTAGTGACAGCAACATTTCAGAAAGGCAAGAATGCATAGCCAGGGGATCCTCTGTTTCTTTCACAGTGTTATCTCATTTACACTTATCTTCTTAATTTTTTACTTTCACTCAATAAGAGTCAATAAGAGTGAAACCAGCCTCAGCCACTCCCCCAGTTTCACATCACAGATTTTTCTGCTCATTTGCTAAGTTGATCTTCTGCCTGACTCTTTCTGCAGCATGGAAGGTCACCTTGATTCAACAACGCTCTTGGGCTTCTCTTCTGACAGAAACTAGAGGCTATTATTTTGTACAAAACTCAAATTCTAGGCTATGGAATTTTTTTTTAATGTAAAGCTTTTTTAAAGTTCTGTTGGAAAGCTCTCCTATTTGCATTACAATGTACCAGCAAGAACATCGCATAGCTAAAAAGTGTGATTGAGGTAAATCTAAAATAAGCCCCAAAAGCATCAAAATTATAAAATCTATTGAAATTCTACCTTTTAAATTAGAGCAAAGGGTACAATATATAGAAAAAGTTGGCCCTGATGATGAGGGGCCACTGCTGTTTTCACTTTTCACTTAGCCAAGGTACAGAAAAGTTCTGAGTCCAGAATACATGTCTCGATTCACAATTCCCTCCTTCCCAGAAGGCAGACAGGCAGTCAAATTCCTCCCTGTTACCAAACACAGACCAACCCAGATTTCTTAAAAGGTCAGATGTGAGCCCCAAACTACTTGTCAACATGCATGCCTCTAAATATTGCAGGGAATAGCCAAAGCATTCAGGTAGAAAAGAGGTTTTGAATTAAGATGTCAAAAATCCTACTCTCCTGACTGAGATCAGCTGGGGTAAGTAGTACAGTTTTATTGTTGAACCAGCGGAGCCATAACATTTTACGCCAAATGAGGACATGGCTCATAAATTCTATTTAAGCTCTCCACGAGATGAAGTTACAGGAATTTTCCACGACTATCCAGTATCAGCATCCAAACTCTCAGTGTTATGCCAATAGTCTGCCCTGGCAAAATAATCTGTCTGTAGAGAGAGAATGAAAAAGATAGCTCGATATTCCATCCATCTATGAAAACAGAACAGTACTGCCACAAGTCTCCAGCCACAAGCACATACAAATTAACACTGTCCACACAAAAATATGAATGTCTGCTTGTGTATACATACAGTTACAAACACCAGTAAGAGTCACGTTGAGCAACCATGTTATTTTTAACCACCCTTCGTATGAACTCATTCTCTTTAATTTTTTAGCATTTCTGTAGCTAATGTACTCTGCCAGTGCTTTCTTTGGGATAAGGAAAGTGGTTTGTATTCAAACTAAACAAGCACTATATATTTATAATGCTAATCTTCAGGAATCCTAATGCATTTGAATATTTCTGTCAATAGGTGTTTTGGAAAGTGAAACAAACAAAAAAATAAATGGACAACATTAGCAGAAACATATATTTTTGAAGAATGAGTCCAGTTCCAGCTGGCTGTGGTGTTTGGACCAAGATGTGATTAAGATTTCCTTAGTAAAAGGGACAGAGCTAGGAAGAGTAAAGCCAAAATCAATCTGCCTCCACCCATCTGCAAAGCTCCAAACCAGCATCTGATCACAAGCATGAACCTTAATGCCTGTGTCCAGAGACAGGGCCTCTTGATTATTTTGAAAAAAAGCAACAATTCTTCATCTAGTGATGGTAAACATCAGTATGTGAAAATTTGTCTTCCTTATTCTTTACTGCTACTGTACTCAATTTTCTCTGTCTGTGCCCCGTGAGTATCATCTTTATATGCAACTCACCTAAAGGTCAAGGAAATATCTTTGCAGGGATGGCTTCAGGTGGAACAGCTGGAGGCCACAGAGAACTATCAAGAAAGTCCTCTGATAAAACCAACCGAGCTAAAAACTCTCACATCATTCATCCTATCTGCTCCAAAGCTAGCATTTAGAGCTACTGGGAAGTCTTGAACTCCTGGTTTCTTGGCATATGCTACTTTTTCTGAGAGAAAAGGCTAATGCAGCCTGAGGGCTGTTGCAGTGTCAGTGAAGCTATAGCAGAGGACAAGGAAAGCACAGGGAAAGAGAAATGGGTGCAGAAAAAAAAAAAATTCCCATGTCACACCCTCTATTTTTGGCTATCATGGCAACCAGGAGGAAGACAAGTAGCAGACAATGAGGGCTGTCAGCTATCAGGCCACTTTTAAACTGGGATAAATCCATGTCATTCTTTGCAAAATGACCAGGGTCACAAGAGGCAAGGGACACGTCTGCCTGAGCAACCCCCAGAGCCCTCCAGAGACAAGTGTGTAAGCACAGCACTTAGACTGACTGTAGCTCTTACTTAGCAAGATCTTTCTCTTTGGTTAATCATATATTTTTGTACAAATAGGAGGATTCTATATTTACCCAGCATAGCAATTTCTTTCACTTCTTAGCAATTGGAGAAAGGAGAGATGAAAAAATCCAGCAGCTCATCTTGAATGACTTAATGCCAATACAGGATTACTGTCTATCCCACATTTTCTAATACTTTCCTACCCCAAACACCCGTAAGGAGTGGAATTTAACTTTGTATCCTTTAGAAGATTATTCTAATTGAACAGATACTGGGTATTTTTTCCTGATCCTTGATCTAAGCTTTATTTCACCTCTTATGATGGTAAATCCTTGGTTCTGTGTACAACCAAAAATAATTCCCATTCGTCACTGGCATTTGGGCAATACTTGGCCCTGCAGGAAATAAATTCACCATCTTCATGGATGCTGCTCTGGATGCTGGGTGAGGTGCTCCCACAAAAGTACTTATCCTCCTCTGTATTCTCTGCAATATTTGAAATGAATATACTGTATAATAACACAGCACATTTTCCTCTAAGTTATTGTCAGGAATTTGTCACAAAATAGTATTAGTTACTGTCTGGTGGATACTTGCTCAAGTGATGGTCTAGAAAACAAACTCCCTTCAATCATTTGATCCATTCACAGCTCAATGGAAATATAAAGGTGTCATATCCCTCACATCTCTGCAATCCTTCTGAGTGATCCCGGCAGTGGTAAGGAACGCGGAGTGTTGTGTTTTCATGGTGGAATCAGAAGCTTCACTTGTGGAGGTACCAGATTTTCAGTTCATAGGATCATAGAATGGTTTGGATTGGAAGGGACCTTAAGGCTCATCTCATTCCAAGCCCCCTGACACAGGCAGGGGCACCTTCAACTACACCAGGTTGCTCAAAGTTCTTAGTTTAGAACTAATCTTATCCTCTGATTAGTGTCTTATTTTCCACAATCTTACTTCAATCCATAATCCTATGTTCTCTGTCTTAAAATCAGTGATAAGCCTCTATTCATACTTTCTTAGAGATCATTACAGACTTCTAATTATTCCTTTCAGACACAAGCTTCTTTTTTAGTTTCTTTCTCTGCTTTTTCCCTGTGTCTCTCCTTCAGAAGAGAAAATTTCCACTCACTGCAACTTGTAATGGTTGCAAGTGGGAATGGGTGAGCATTCCTAGGATGAATGACTGAGGCAGTGTATTAATGTGATTCCCTGATACATTGTAAATTCCATTTGCAAAGAAGCAAACTTCCTTATTTTAAGCCCTGCTTGCATATCCCCCACCCGCAATAGCAGACAGACCATCTCTGAGTTACAATGGGGCGAGGGCTGGATTGACTGCAGACTGCTTTAATGCCACTCTTAGTGACAACTTGTGAAGATTAGGAAGTTGTCAGAATCAGATATCAGCAAAAGCTCCAGCTTGCTTTGTGAAGTCAGTCTGAATTAATTAATGGGTAGCTTTCCTTTGATATCGCTTTGATATTTGGCTGCAGCTGGATAAAAATCAACCACAAAGGAAGCTACATTTTGTTTACCACTGCTTAAGACTCTGTTTAGCTCAATGTGATTTTTTTTTTCTTCTGCAGTTTTTGCTTTTTAAACTTCCCTGGCACAAGGCAATAGATACAGGCTTTTGTTAATAAATGGAGTTATGGTGGCATCTTTTTCAATGACTGTTTCTCTCTGCTCCTGCAGATAGTCAGGTTACTGTCTGGTAGCAAAGCCATTACTGATTTCAGCTAAGCTGAAGGACAAAAGATGGACCATTCCAAACGTGAGACAAATATTAGCTTTCCCCCTCTGTTAGTGCTATTCCTGTTAAAAGGTATTTGACACTTTAAATGTAGAATCATAGAATCATAAAATCATAGAATCACTGAATAATAGAAAGGTTTGGATCAAAGGAGACCTTAAGGACCATTTAGTCTCAACCTCCTGCCAAGGGCAGGGACACCTTCCACTAGACCAGGTCTGTCCAAACCTTGTTCAACCTGGCTTTGAACACTTCCAGGGATGGGGAATCCACAACTTCTCTGGGCAATCTGTGCCAGGGCCTCGCCACCCACACAGTAAAGAATTTCTTCCTAATGTCTAATCTAAACCTACTCTCCTCCAGTTTAAATCCATTCCCCTGTGACTTGTCAATAATACTTGCTCTCTGCTTTAGAGGATGCTGACCACTTGCTTCACACACTGACAGCCTAAAATATAAGCTCTGCAACTATGTGTCCTCCATTTCTTTCCAGGGTGGGAATTCACAGCCCATTTGAGCTTCTCTAAAGGTTTTGGATGTCTACCAAGACAATCAGATGAACATGCCTGTACCCCAGACTGGTGCTTGCACCCAAATGAATCTCCATGTACTCCTGGCAGCCTCAGTGGCCCTACTGGCCAGAGGAGGAAGGATTTCTCTGCACAGTACAGGGGAAGAGCAGAGAAAAAAGTGGCTTTTCCAACTAAGCTGATGAAGATGATAATTTCTTCCAGAGAATGAGCAGAAAGTAAATTATCTTTCTGGGTCTGCAAAGAGTTTTTTTAATTAGGCTGAATATGGTTGTTCAAAGTGTGTTATTAGAGAAGGCGACTAAATCAGGCCACTGAGTTTCACCTGTTTTTTGTAGTATTATGGGGTTTTTGAGCACAACAGAGAAGACAGAACTTCTGCTCTCTTATCATGTACACTGTCCCATTCGACAGCACAGTGCACCTGCCCAGTGTGATGATAGGGGAAATCTGGCTGGGGCTACCTCAGCTTCCTGCACCACCACAGGACTGCAAACACACAATGAGCCAGCACTGCAATGGACCACAGAGCAGAGGTGTTTGAAGGAAGCAGCAGCACAGCTCACAGGGTTGGACACAATGGAAGGAGGATGCTGAACAAACATTCTCTCTGATATAAACATGCCATAAGGCCCAGGCTCCTTAGTCATAACATAACTCAGATCCATGGGTGCCAAACATTGCTGTCAAGGCAGGTAAATGGCATCCAAGGGCACCTCTAATGATGTTGCTTCCTGATGCCTGCAACTCTGTTTATGATTTGCCTTTCTAATTTCACTATTGTAGGAGTAGTCAGACAGCTAGGAAGGCTCCCTGAACTAGTTTTTCATTACGAAGACAATTTTAATAGCTCGTGTCGTGGTGCTAATGAGGCTGACTGAAGCACCTGTACTTTCTGTTCCAGATAACAGAAAACAGCTAACACCAGCAGGAGGATAAATAGCTGTTTAAGAGAGTGCCTGGGCTATTGTCCTTAGCTAAGCACCCCACCTAAATCTTGGTGAGCTTTGCAATACCCTGGAGTACTCCAGTGATGGCTTCTCGATTTTCTTCAGAGATTTCCATTCTGAAGTGCACAGCAAAATGTTCTCCAAGTCAGTGATTTTTGGGCACCCAGCTTAAAAGTGATATTCTGTGAACTGATCCTCCACCCTCACTGAGTAAGATTTCTAAGTTGGACAAAAAGGTCTGGAGGGATTTTGCACAGTGATGACCTCAACTGGTCAGAGTTATGGAAACCAGAGGTAAATCCCAGTGTCACATGCCAGAATGGGGATGAGCTTCACATTAGTGAATTTTTCTGAGGTCAAGCCATTATTATGCATTACTTACTTTCCATCCCAATATTATTATACTGCAAAGCTGTGCAAAAAAAAAAAAAAGAAAAAAATCCTGAACTACTTCAAGAGTTCTCTAAAAAAGCTAGTGTGCATCTAACTGCTCTTGCAGCTGGGGCAATGTGCTCTTGCTTCCTAAACATCCTGATATGGATGTTTAGGATCTGAACCAGCTCATTGATGCCCATGCCCTGTGCAGCTCTGCACCCTCCTGACACACCACAGGTCATCATCCCCTCCCAAGTAAGGCAAGTCAAGGTTTAGCCACCTTCTCTCAGGGCCTCAGCAATGGATCTTCCTGCACTTCCCTGTTCTTGGAGAGTCTCTTCCAAATGTCTGAAGCTTTTCCAAAGAACAAAATACTTACTAGAGCATGGACTCATATCTAGATATCACAGTACTTGATTCACTGCCCTCAGTACCAGGAAACCAAGTGCTGTTCCTTGTTTTCTCTCACTCCCTAGAATTTGATACTTTCATACAGCTGGAGCAGCTTCACGAGAAGAAACAGTGACCCTAATCTTAACTAAGTCCAGTTAGGTCAATCCAAGCTAAATCCTTTCAGTAAACAAGGCAGAGAGGGTATGAACTGCATTCTTCTTGCATGCCACAAAGTTATCCTAATGATAAGGCTGTGAATTTGGTGAAGGCAAATTTGACCCTCCATCCCCCAATGAGAAAAAGGGACAATGTAAGTATGAACTAAATGTTTTGCTCAATTGAGAGAAGTTATTTTCACTTGGTCAATATTCCCCTCTCCCTATACCTGCACAACACTCACCATTCTCCCCTTAAGATGCAAGTTCAGCTGCTTACAGAGATTCACTGGGTTCTATGTCACTTTTTTCCATTTTATAAATCTGGGGCTGGTTATCCATTCTGTGTTTCACAGCAATGGTAGGTGCAAACCCAACTTTTCTACTAAGGTATCTGAAATTAGTGCAAATGTTTATTTTCACTGAGGTGGCAGTGTCAATGCAACTTTTTTTTTTTTTTTTTTTTTTTTTTTTTTTTTTTTTTTGCCGAGGGGCATGGGTAGAAGTGGTATTTTTGAATAAAAAAATATACCCACATATCTTCTGAGCTGGGCAAAGGGTATCATTAAGTAGGTTCCTTTGCATAGTATTTTAAAGAAAGGAATGGGCCAGATTCACTTTCTCAACATCATTGACTGTCTTATAGCTCACCTCCTAGGAACAGCTGCTCCCTGGGAATTCTCTTCTTTCCCATCTGATATTTTTATCATTTAAGCAGTTCTATACTCTTTGGATCCTTCATTAAACAGCATTTGGCCATACTATATGGGTACTGAATTAGTTTAATTTGTCATCATAAATCAATCACTGCAAAGCCTTAACTAACTTAATTGCTCTTTGAATTCCCTTTCTGTTTGTCAAAATCTCTCAGAGTCACTGATATATCATATTCAGGCTATTATTCAAATGATATTGGATGATTACCTTTTTATTACAGGTAATTTTTACATAATGTTCATATAGTACTGACAAACCATAAGGCTTAAAACAGAGAAGGGAACTGGATATTAAAACGCTACTCCAGAAAGGAGAGTGTCAGGATAGTCATTAGAAAGAAGCTCATGATGGATAGCGAGAACCAGAAATATATTTGACTTTTTTGCTTATTGTTGGACAAATGGTTCTTATTTAATCAGAAAGGGAATGAGGTTTCATAGGAAGTCGTCATGGATGCCTGCATTTTGGATCAGATTATTCTGATTATTATTTTTCATATTCTACACTCCTAAATGGGTTTTGAGGTTTCCTTACAGCCCACAAAACCTGTGGGCAAAGTTCACTCTAAGCCAGTCCTGCTTCCCTATGATGTAAAAAACGTTTAATAAAACCAGTAGTGATTCTTACAATGTAAAGATTAAAAATGTTTTCCTTGACAACATATGGCAAAAAAGAAAGCCATGAATATTTTACAAATACAGTTCCTACAAACTCCACGTTGCTGTTAAAATATTAAGAGCTTTCTCAAATGGTATTTCTTCCTTGTTAAACCCTTAATCAAATCAATTCATATAGCTACTGTCCTAATTTCATGCCAGAACTTCAATACAAAAGGTTTGCTGCTACTTGGAATATATATGTATATCCCACTTGAAATAAGAACCACGTAAACCATGATTCTGTTAAAAGCACAGGAGTGCAGAGTGTGGGCTGTTAATTATTTTTGTGATAACCTTAGGTAGGAGGATATACAAGAAAATGTACATAAAGACAACAAATAACCCTTACCATGTCCAATAGATCTAACTTCAAATAAAGAACAAAGACTCCAAAGAGTTTTAGGCGTGGATTTTACAAATGGATGCCCATTGATTTCTGACTTCAAATAGCCTCTGCATGACATTAAAGGTTCATTTATTCAGCTATTTGGCTCCAAGAATCCAACCAACATATAATGCTCTTGTGTTACCTCTCTGCACTTAACCCTTGCCAGGAAATCCTACCAGGTTCACTTGTCAGCAAAAGAGAGCACATTCTGTTTTTAAAATAAAGCATGTTAAAACTAAAACAATGAACGAATGTCAGTGCCATGAAGGCAGTTAAAGCAGTCCCTGAATGCAGCTCTTTGAGGTTTGCCCTCTATACAGAAGCCAATTTTCACTAAGCAGCAAATTACAGCATGGGGGAACCAAGATTATTACATCTAACTGAAGGTACAGAATAAATTTAGATGGGTGGAATTTATTGGATTACTCTGTTTAGGGAATAGAAGTTAAACACCTCTAACGAAGCCATGAGATTCTTAATGAAGATGAGACTAGTTAAGGCCTCAGTTCTACATCTCATCCCAGAGAAGCCCATTTCCAAGATCATTATTACATTCAAATTGAGATTTTCCCTTTTCTCCCTTCTGCCTTTTAAAACAAAATCCAAATGAACACTCCAAGAAAACCTGACTCTAAGCTGAACAATATAAACCACATCCCTATGAGCTATGAGGGTATCAGCAACCTGCTCTCATGCTATGTTTGAAAAGACACATCTGAAAATTCACATTGTTCATTTGCAAGACATAAAAGCTACTTGTGATGCCAGCACCAAGTAAACAGAAGAGAACTGTCCCTGTTTCGTTGATCTGTATCATATATCATAACAATATGCCTGTATTTCTCAAACACTGCATATCTGCTTCTTTGCCTAGCAGCAATCGTACATAACAAGTGATATCTAAATACATATTTTGGGAAAGATAAAAGCTCCAATATATGACAAGGAATATTATGACTAACAGAGAGATTATATTAATCATGAATAAAAAGATGATGTTTGATCCTACTTGTGCAGAAAGTTTTAAATTTTTTTTTAAAAAAATCTTTTAAATGAATTTCTATCCTCAGGAAAATGATTAAAACCAGAAAAGCCTTGAGATGTCAGCTGGTGACATGTTTTTCTTCTTTATCTTTCTTTTTTGTTGTTGTTGCTGTGAAAAAAAAAAAAAATCTGAGCGAATACAGCAAAGTGCATCATTAACTTCTTATTAATTTTATAATACAAAGGCAATTCAGTTAAAATAGTAGTGCTGCAACTTTAAATTACAGAACTAGCTTGGTATTTAATGAGAGATTTAGCACAGCGGGGTTTCTGTTAAATTAAGTTGTGCCTTCACATCACAGTGGGAAAACAGGTGTATATTGGTTTAGAATTATGGAAATGTTGACTAATTCCAAGGCTTGTAATCAAACAGCAAGGCACCCTGCAATATTTTCTTCCAAGATTCTGCATTAATCATTTATGTCTGGTCTTATTTTCTTCATGTCCACTAAAAGGGTGCAGCTCAAAGGAGCAGATCAAGCGCTGGTGTTTTCATGTCTCTGTTAAGGATGAGGTCCAGGCAAAAAGGAGAGATAGAGACATAGCACTGCAGGCTTTGCTCAAAAACCTGCTTAAATTAAACTGAACATGCAGCCTTGGAAGGGGGATAAATTTCACACTAAATCCCCATTTTTTTGGCTTCACCGGTGCTTATCCAAAACCTGTTTACCGAGCTACACGGAGCAAGCCTGCATTTAAGAAATGAAGACACCAAACCCAGAAACAATCTAGGCTCTATCAATAATGAGCACAGAGCTATTCTCCTCCACACCTCTGCAGCAGTGCAGGTTACACCTGAGTGCAGGTAAAACACAGATGAGTTCCAACAGCCACAGCATCCCTGCAGCCCCCTGCTCCTGCCTCTGCCAGCTTTCCTTACCTTACACTAATAAATCACCTGCCTTTACCTCGGATTTTCTTCCTGGGCTATTTAAGGATGCCTTATCTGATGCATGGTGATATTACAGCAAAAGGGGAAGGCTTGGATTCTTTTGTTTCCAGGAGACACCTTATTACTGAACCTCCTAGTGACCATACCTTGCTTACTGGAAGCAAGCTGACACTTGATGCCCAAATGAACCTGATCCAAATTCATCCCTTGTTGTAGCTCTGACAGAAGATTGCTTCCACTTGCTCTGAGACCATTTCACACACGGCACTATCCAGTACTGATTCCTGCTTGTTTGGTAAAAGCTGCTTAGCAGGCAAGAGGAACAATACAGAAATTGCTAAAATTCATATAAGGAGAACCCTGCTAACGTGAAGTGTTTCCAGCACGTGTGCCACAACTTTAAAGAGTGCTTAAATGAAGTTATTTTGGGAATACACAGATGCAGCATAACAGTATCCCCATATATGCTGAATGTCAGCATGCTGCACGTGCAAAATATAGAATCTGTTATATAATATATGCTGAATAATTTTGAAAGACAAGTGGTAGAAACGTATTCAAGTTGCTTCTCTTTATTAGAGGCTTCCCTTTAAAAAAGTAGGTATAACAATTTGTCTCATTGTAAAATCTAAACATCTCTGGCTGTTTCAGGAGTATTTTTAAAGCCAAGGCCCCAGTCATGGGAATGCAGTGTCGCTATTTCCTTAAAAGAAAACTTTTGTAACCTGACAGTCAGGACAGGAAAAAACAGCTTAGAAAGATAAATTTTAAATGACAAAGAGCCAGAGCGGGCTTTAGGGGAAAAAAAGTTGTATTTTTGAACCTTATTTTAAAATAACATCAAAAGGTACACTAGCATCTTTAACTGCTGCCTGCTCATTAGCTGTGCAAAAGTCGGGGAGAAAATGATGCCCTGCTCAAGTAAGATGCAATGCAGAGCTGAGCCAGCTTTGCCACCTGTATGTGAGGAAGCCAGAGAGTGAAAGTGCCCCTCTGAGTCACCCATTGGGATAAATAAGATCTCTCAAAACACAGCAAGCAGCTTGGGGGACTCAGGGAAGAACAGACAAAACTAAAATCAGCTGAAGGAGCTTGGTTTGTTTAGCCTGGAGAAAAGGAGGCTTGGGGTGACCTTACCACTCTCTTCAACTACCTGACAGGAGGGTGTAGCCAGGTGGGGGTAAGGCTCTGGCCACAGGCAACAAGATGAGAAGACATGTCCTCAAGCTGCACCAGTGGAGGTTCACTCTGGACATCAGAATGAACTTCTTCACTAAAAAGGTGGTCAAACTTTGGCTGACTAGGGAAGTGATGGAGTCATCATGCTTAGAAGTGTTCAAAAAACCAACTGGATGTGACACTTAGTGTTGTGATTTAATTGACATTGTGGTTTTTGGTCAAATGTTGCACTCAATGATCTTGGAGGTCTTTTCCAACCCTTATGACTCTGTGATTGTATGATTCTAAACACACCCTGTGTACTTCTAAGGAGGATGATGCATAGATCTCATGGTAGAGCTTGAGGGATGCTATCTGGGCAGGGTGCTGCTCCAGCAGCTTGGGATCACCTCTATCCTACCCAGCCAGTCCACACAGCCATTTGGCTCAAAGCATGATGGAGAGCAATCACTCAGTGAGTTGGTTTAGGTGCAACACTGACTGGGGTTAGAGAGCTCTCATCAAAGGGGTTGGCATTTTCTGGCACTGAGGGTGGGAACCAACAACTGGGGCTGCAGAGACAGAGGGTGCTGAGGTTCAGCCTGAGCTCTGAAGGGGTCTCAAAGGGAGCTGTCCCTCAGAGCCTTCCTTTCTCTCTCAAGGATGGCACTTCCATCCTCTACACCCTGAAGTGCTGAGACTCCCACTGGGAGGATTATAAGGTCTTGGTACTGTCCCTTGCAAGGGCCAGTTGCTGGAAAACATCACCTGAAGTGCCACAACTTTTCTCCTGTTCTTCTACCTTTGCAGATTTCCTACCACCATACCCAGCACTTTCATTGCAAATGACAGAGGACTCCCATTTTACCTTTAGCAGGGCTCACAGGTAACTGTCTCATGACAGCACCTCTCTGTGCTGGTCATTTCCATGACACATGAGGTGGCCTTCCTAACAGGAAATCACTTGCATAAAGTGAACTGGCCAGATATAATCTTTCAAACACAGAGTGTCCAATTTTACACATAGCACATAGGAACTAAAGGAGATATTGACCATATAACTGTCAGTCCAGGCAATGCTCTATTTATTTACACAGTGTATTTCTTTATTTTCATGTCTCTAACCAGACACTACAAACATATACTTGAACACTTCTCCTACATCAAGAGGTAATATACCTCCATCCTTTATATTTTTTTTTCTCTTCTATCCTCAAAGAATACAGCAGAAAAAATGAAAATGGTGGTACAAGAAGATTTCAGAGTTAAGACGTGCAATTACCAGTGATATACTTCTCTCTAGCCCTATAATTTAAATATAAAATACTATAGGAAAATGCAAGATACAGTTTGTACAACACAACCACAACTGTTCTGAATGCTGGTGCCAGTGGGATCAGGTGGTGAGGAGGGGTGATGTCAGGAGACAGGATGACCCTGTGCAAGCAGCTACGTGGTACCACACTCCACAACACCCTGAGATGTGCAGCAAGACTGTTTAGAAACCATGTGGATAAAGGCTGAATTTAACAAACTTTGGCCATGTTTTGTCTTTTCCTCTTCTCTCCCTTTTCAAACATGAAGCCCCAGTGGCGCGGTGTTTGTGTGCCATATGTTTTCTCCCCTTCCTCCCTCCCCCTTAAATAAATTTTTTAAAAGATCCACATTGCACTTTGGCCACTGTTTCTACTCAGTAGGAATCAGTACCCTTTCCAGCCAAAGGACTTTCTAGAGGACAGCAGCTGCCTTTGGACATGATGCCATTGCTACCAAACTGGCACCAACACAGGACAGACCATCAGCTTAGCCACCCTCCTTGCAGAGATCAAGATCATTTGGGGCACCAAGCAGCATCAAGAGCAAAAGGGCTATTTTTCTGGCAATAAAATAATTAGGATCAAAAAGTAAATGTACTCACCCCAGGTAAAGTTTTAATATTGTGCAGTGCATTCTGTGCCTCAAGAGCAGCTTTTCTTGTATAAAATGTTACGAAACAACAACCTATAGAGAGAAATGAAAAGCTTTCAGAAATTAGTGAGTATGATTTGTGAGAGTACAATAGGGAGGGAGAAAAAACAGTGGTTGAACAACAACACATTATGAAAGCTGGAAAAGTGAATTATCCTGAGGCGCCTGAATGACATGAATAAAAGAAAGCTTGTATGATTTAAAATAAAAAGTCCCCCCCTGTGCATTGCATCTATAGCACACCTGCATTGTTAGTGAACTGCAATCATTTAGAAATTGTTAACCAAAATCCAATTGGCTTTGTACATTGTAAATAAGGTTATATTTTTCTGAAGGCTCCCCATTATACTTTGAATATAAGCAACATGGCAGGCTCATGCAGCAGGAATTCATTGTTACCTCCCAAGCAGAAAATCAGGCTAAAGCAGGACTTTATTTAAGGGCCTTATACAAAAGAGCTAAGGTTGGTTCCCCCATCTCTTTGAAACCAGGCAGGACTGGAGGTGGAACACTCATCTCAGTTTCAAGAATGAAAAACAAGCTACAGGTGAATTTGCCACTGCTGGGATAGTGGAGGCTGCTGATGGCTGACAGCATTAAGGGAGGCTCTGCTCTCCCTGCATCTGCTGAATTTTCAGTAAAGCAGGTGGTTTTAGTTGCCTTAATCCTGTGGTTTCCATTTTGACAGCATGGTAAAGCCAGGTGGTGTGTGGGACCAAACATGGGTTGCTGTCACTTTGTCCACTGCAAACATGTAAAGCAGCTTTTGCTGAAGCACACACAACTCAGGCAGCTCAACCATCCCCAGGGTGAGGTCAGGGCTCACAGGCAGATCCTCAGGGAAGAGCTATAATGTCACAGGCAGGGGACAAAAAGCAAGGACCAGGGTTTGCCTGTAATGCCCCCACAGCAATGCTCCTTGACAGATGAGATGTTTGCTGCAGATGGGGTGTTTGGTGCTATAGGGAGAGAGAAAACATTCTGGGCAATGCTGGATGGGGGGGCAGAAGTGGCTCCTGAAGTAAAAATCTACTTCACATGAAACAGGATGATGCAGGTCTTACTGATGAATCAGAAAACAGTCCTGTTCTCTTAATCACAGTCAGAGATTTGTTACAACTCCAGAGAAATGTCAAAACCAATCAGTAAATAAAAGAAACCCCGGCTCATGAGTCTTGGTGCTCCCTTGGAGCGTGACACAGATAAAATAATCTGTGCTCCAGGCAGTGAGCAAAGCTTGTATCAGCTCCCTAATGTTGGCCAAGGTGAAACATCCCAGCCCACCTGACATGCCTGCTTGTGTTCAACCCTGCAGCATCCCTGTAGTGGCAAAGGACACAAGGAGAAGGTGTGCACAGCAGCACACAGCAAACATTGGAAGCAACCATGTAGAGGTGGCCCACTTTGGAAGGAAGGGCTGAATCCAGAATGGCCTCTCCACTGCCCCTTGCTTGGCTCAAGCTGTGCATGGTATTGGGAATGCTCCTTCTGGCTCTGCAGCCTGGCCAGTGATAACCATTACCTCGGAAACAAGCAAAGGTGACCATGTATTGCCAGCTGGAACTCAGCAAGTTTATCCCTAATACACAAAACCACTTGCAGGCACAGCAAAACATGGGCAGGCAGGTGATGCAGACTTAACACAGCTGAGAGGAACATTTTTCATACTGCCAACAGGTTCTTTAAAATTTCACACTTTACGATGGAGATGGTTTAATAATTATTTCAGTAAGAGGGACATTGTTCGCAGGGATGTGTGCTAGAGACAGGCACAGCCTGTTAAGGTTTGTGTTTCCTGTAAGTGTTTCTAAACCTTCTATTTCTATTTCTATTTACTGGAAAATTCTAAAAATCTGGATTATTTTATTCCAGATGAAAATGAGAAAAAAAAAATCCAAGTTTGTGACATTTAATAGTGTGATTTTGAGACAATATTGCAATATTTTTCTATCCTGTCAGCCAGCTCCAAGTCTATCTCCTATTGTTTCTTTGTTTGTTTTTTTAGCTTTTTTAATATAAGACTTTTTAACCAGGAAAGAGGATTCCAAGGGGAAAATATCAAGCTGTAATCACAACTTTGCAATTGCCATGTCCTTTTCCATGGGCCCAAAGAGTTTCATTTTAGATTTCAGCTCAGGGGGTTCATTCCGATAAGGAGAAATTTGAAATCTATTGGTTTATCATTCTTGGCACTACTTGAAAGAACTGCACTTGAAAGATGAATATGCTGTGAAATACCCTTTAACTGGTCATTTTTGGAAAGTAATAGCTCAGGAGAGAAAAATGTTTCTTTGAATGAGGGCCGGAAGAAACAGTAGCTTAATGGGAAATGTGTGGATGTTTCAGGCAGGTCATCAGATCTTGACAAAAATAGAGACTTCTGAGCTCACAGACTGACAAATCTGAAAATGCATATGGGTAAAATTTCTCTCAGGATGCATTTGGCTCATATCTTCTTAAATAAAACAAACCCCACGACAAGAGCTGGTTTGTTGTGGTTTGAGGGGGCCATGGACCCCCACTCGTGGACACCTGAATTTGAAGGTCTCTGCTACAGAGGTCAGGGCTGGACTCAAAAAAGAAAATAAGACAACAGAGAGGAACCAGAAAAGGCAATAGTCCATGTTTCCCCAAGGAAATGCTGTAGCTCAGCCTATGGATTTTCCAGAGGTGCTGCAGCCATGTTACATAAACTGCATTGAAGATGCCTCCAGTGTAAAATCCTTTTGGGTCAGTACATAGAAAAAGTACCTAATTCAGTTTTTTTCTGCAGGAATATTGGAGGGGAAGATGCCTGTGCAATGGGACATGGTTAATCTGTGCTTTAGGACTGGTAGCTGTCCCCTGCTGAAAGGCAAAGAGGCAACGACCTTCCTTCCTCCATTTTACTAAAGAAAATGTAATATTGTCAAAGACAAACAAGTGGATCAGATGGAAAAGAAAAAGTATGTTTCCTACTGAAAGAAAATTTAAAAATACAACCCTCCCCTTCAGGCCCCATGCACATACAATCTTTGTTTCATCACCAACAAACTCGACAGCAGCTTGAATCTCAACTAGACTTTTCTGACATCCAAATAACTCAGAGCCTGGCAGTGATAACATTCTCCTCTCCTAGTCAGGACAACTTAAAAGGTGAATTGGTTTGTGGACATGGTTCTGCCAGTCCTCAACAGCCTGAAATACAGGCCAGTTTAACTCCACATGGGTTAGTGTATTCTTGCCCACAGGCAGAGGAGCTCATCCTGCCAGTCAGTGCCTCCAGAACAGCAAATCTCCCACGCTCTGCTAAGCTGGTTGTGCTCTACTTGGAACAGTATTTACTACAGCGTAAGGCATTTCTTCTTTGTACCTTGAAAAAAATACTGAATGAATCATGCAGATCCCTACAGTCCCTTAAGGACATCGGCAACAACTTCATGGCTATCCTGCCAGATGCTTGAACAGACTGAATAAAACCTGCCACTCCATGCTGCTCGGTGTTTAATGGCAACAAATGGGATGCCTGAGAAACAACAGCAGAAAACAGCCCTACTTCTTAAGGCATCTGATGAGCAAACGCTGCAGTGTGGACATTACAATGTTCAACTTCAACACCTCATTAAAAAAAGGGAAAAGATCTCTTACTTCAGCTTGTTTTCTCTCTCTCTCTCTCTCTCTCTCTTCCCCCCTCCCCCCCTTCCCCTTTTTTTCTTTTTTCAAAGGAAATTTAGTGCCAGAGAAAGACCTCAAGGTCCCAGCCATTGGGAGAGAGTTGACACATTCAATTCTCCATGACACATTCAATTCACAAGCCTTTGCTCAGGCTGCCAAAGGCACCAATTAGCACCACTGGTAGAGATTTTATTTATTTAATTTCCACAGAAACCTGTTTAGCAAGACAGTGACAGGGACAAACAGCCTCATGTATGGCTAGAAACAGCTTTATGTGAGTCACTGTCAAAGATGGCAGCAATGGATTACAGGGGAATCAAGCCATGGGTTCACTGAAGCCATCATTTAGAACTGAGGAATGGGAAAAAGATCGAGTGGTGAGGACTTTCACACCACAGCAGCCATGGTTTTCTGCTGGCAATGAACCTGGGTTTCTGGAGGGCTTTGTGGAACTATGACAAATTGCAGTTTTCACCATGAAACTTCAAGACATGCCATTCCTTCTGTAAGGAAGAGAATTTTTTCAAAGAGCTGCTAGTGACCCCATGCAATGGGGCTTCTCCTCCCATACGACTTCTGCTCCATGACCCAAATATGCCTCCCAGCAGAGCAGTCACAGCTTCATTAGGCTGCAAGATCCAGCTCTATGACATCTCCAGGAGCTCTGCCATGCCATTATTTTTGTCACTTTCTCCCAATTCAAACACAGACTAATTATGCCGTGAGAGCTGTTTACATTCCTAATTTTGAATAACTAACAAAGGGAAGCTCTCCTCCACTTCAAGATGTGGCTTACACGGTCCTCGTTGGCATTTAACGGCACTGGGATCTGTGTAAGAGGCTTAATCTCTCAGCCAGGATTTCATGCCTGAGTGAATACAGACACCTCCATCTTCCTTCGGGTGAGAAAAAGTCTCTTACAGCTCCCTAAACTGAATAGACAATTCCTGTGTTAAAGTTACCAGGAATTACACATGTGCATCTATATGAGAAAATAACTCTTGGATGTGGACAGGAATTAAAACATGATCCACAAGATGCTCTGAGGTTTTGATTTGCTTGAAGAAAAATATTCTGTGATCTCCTAGGCCTGAGAATTTAACTTTTGGGAATGAAAAGAGAAAAGATAAAGGAGGAAAAAAAACCCCAACCTATATTTATTGGTCTGATATATTAGTTTCTTTAGTTTTCTTTCTGTTTCTGATGAACAGAATTCGTCAGTTTGGATCTCTCCTGTGTTGTGCACATTATCACCTGCTGCCAGTACCAGAACCCTAACCATGGGGTATAGAAATACAAGAGCTTATATCAGGGTGCCTGCAAAGCCTGCAACAACTTAAAAGTATGAAATTTGCTTTACCTTCTAGGCTAATAAAATAAACACTTCAAAACAGCTATAATGATTATCTGATGATTGAACTCTGTATTCTTTTAGTGAGTTATGGAATACTGGCAGACAAATTCAATTCAAAATACATTCACATTCAGGACATCAACAAAGTCATCATGTTGTGAATTGAAAATTCCTTTAAAGGCTGCGTTTGAATTCTAAGGGGCTGACAGATCAAGGGACTGAAGGCCCTGGAAGGCTAAATGAGTGAAGTCCTGCTATGTTTCTTTCTTTCTGTGAATGAAGCTCACTTTTGTGTGTGCATTTGCAAGCAGAACAGGTGCTGGCTTCATACAAGCCTGGAATCTCAATGGGGACAGTAGCTTCTTGTCAATCCAGCACAGTTCAAGCTAGTTTAAGTTCAGGAGGATTTCTTTTTCTTGTTTTTTTCCTCACTCCAAATGTTTCTCTCCTGATTTCCACATTCACTCATCCACCACCAAAATTTAAACACTACACTAATACAGGGCAGCCTTTAACAAGGTCTCTTGCATTCCAGCCATCCACCTGAGCTCTGAAATACGTACTCTGTATATCACAAAAAACTGCCTGCACAGCATGATTTCCAACCAAACATACCATGACCTGTAATGTCATTTTCCAAAAGCCAATGAAGACATTAAAATCTCTTTTCCACTAAAGCCACTGAGAAGACCTGTTGCTATGAGGCTTTCAGGTGTGTGGTTGGGCAATGAGACTTTTCACTCTGCTTACATTTTATGCAGTGCAGTGGGAGCCTTGCCTGGCATTTCTTCTGTGCTACAGATGTTAGTGCAATTAGCTAACCTGCACTGAAGACACTGGCCTAGTATTAGGAGAGATGTTTCAAGTCTCAGAGATTTTGATTGGGTGTTTCCATACAAAACCAGAGAAAACCATGAACTGTCTGAATAGCAAACACAGACATTCCTGACAAAGACACCCAGAAATAAAAATCCTGCTATTTTTGAAACTCTACTTATCAGAAGAAGGTGGTTAAGGCAGAGATGTAATTTCCTTCCTACCTGCACCAGCCTCATGCTCTATTGCCTATGGAATCATGGGAGAGCAAGATGGAAAGGATTCACTCCTGAAGCCATCCCTGCTAGAATTGCCGAATACAGCAGAAACCAACCTTTAATGATGCCGCCTCCCAATTAGCTTAGGTTTGCTAATAGTTTGATATAATTGGCACCCTGATGGAAACCGTATTACCAGTCCTGTCACCAGCCAGGAAATCGCACTGCCACTCTAATGACAGCACACATTATAGCAATGCCACTTCTAATATTAATACATTAGCTGAATGTAGGCAAGGGCTCACATGTGAGAAGGATTCACAGCTGGGACGTGCCAAATTCCACCCTGTGCTCTATTTTTCCTCCTGGTTACAGCGTTCAGGGTGGCAGTGCCCCAGCCCCAGAGTGCCCCACATCGCACCGCTCGCATTAAAGCACAAATGCTCCAGGCTGGTAACAGGACCATAAATGGCCACTGAAAAATGATCCCATGGAGCTCAATTTTTTCTCTCCATGCCTTGCAAGTTATGACGGCCTTTCTGTTAATTGGCCACAAGTCCTAGTTTGCTGTCAGCCTTCAGCTGCACCGGGGAGCTCTTTTGGAGGAGTCGCACTCTGTCATTCCCGTACCCTTGTGAATACAAATGCTCTCTGTAAATGTCCTCTGCCTACAAAATGGAAGTGTTTTGCTTTTTGGTTTTTTTTTTTTTCTTTTTCTTCTTGGTTTTATTTCTTTTTTTTTTTTTTTTTTTTTTTTTTTCTTTTTTCTTTTTTCGACCTAGATTAAATTTGCTGCATTTTCAAGCCTTTTGGGAAAGCAACTAAGAACTAATATGCACCGGTTCATGTCCCACAACACTTCCCAATCCATTATTATGTAAATTTTGACTAAAGTGAGACACAGATAGAAAAGATATCAAGGGCAAAATTGCCAGAATCTACTTTTCTTGCTCTCTGAAATAAGCCACTTATATTAAACAGTTTAAAATGGCTAATAGCTGTACAAGTATCTGAAGAATTTCAATGTACAATTTTCTTATAGGACAATGACAGCTTTTGCAAATTCCTGAAGTCTCCTGCTGCCAGTGTAATGACTGGGAAGCGAATGGCCAGCATGCTGGTACTGTCTGTTTTACTTCTGAAGGAAGGGGCCAACTTCCACACCTGCAGCTTGGCAACGCTCATATGATATCTGTACTAGATGGTGATAAAGGAGTAAAAAAAAAGCAGATGCAGATTAGATTCCATACATGATGGTAGGGTAAATAAATACACACAAGTCAGGTTTATAGCATCAAGGCAGTTTTATGTCATTACAAACTAATCTGTCCCTAAAGAAATCATTCCTGTGTGCTGGGATGGAAGCTGAACTTTATTGTTCTGGGCTGAGTAGTGGATGAGAGATGTGGCAACACAAACTCAGGAAGTGCTGTGAAGACAGAGCTGAGCAGCCAGTGGGCACTGAACCTGCACATCAGCACTGCATTAACACCCTGATCTGCAGGAAGCCTGGTCTGGAATGTTCCTCTTCTGCCAGCCTGTCCAAGCACCCACCCAGTGTAAATCCCTAGGGAAAGCCATGGAGATGGATGGCAGTCAGGCAACCAACATCAGTGGGAAAATCAAAGCAGCAGCTCAGTGCCTCCTGTCGAGTCCATGTTTGGTCTGTTCACATTTCTAGATCTCAGGGGTGGAGAGTAATTGGGATCTTACACATCAGTCCATATGGGTTACAATAAAAACTGCTTGTCAGAGCTTTTGGACAAGAAAGTCTCAAGTAAATAGGACAGCAGTGGGAGAGGGTGGGGAAATGGCATTCCAGCCTCTAGCTCTGTAAGGGGATGTCCCCTGGGAAGTTACTGTACTTCCCACTTGTAAAATATAGGAAAGAATATACACAAAATACAGGAATTTTTTTTTAAACTTGAAATAGTTTTAAACAAGGTTTGTCACTATGTATATATATTGTATCAAGAAAGAAATCTTGAAATTGGGGAGACATCAAAATGAAACAACAAAAAAATGAAAATACAAATATTAATGTATTTCTTTTACTGCCTTCTTGTAATTTCCCCTTCATCTTTTCTTTCTTCTTTTCCTTCTTATTTTTGCACTAATGCTCCTTAATCTTTAATTCACTTTCTTCTTCCCTCAAATAAATTCTTATTTTCTTTGTAGCAGATGGTTATTGTTTCCCTTTTCTTTGGCCAGGTAACAATTACTGACCTGAGTTTACCGGCTTTAAAATGAATTAACATGACCTCTGTACAAGTTAACCCCTAAGTCTGACCATCTGCTAAATACATCTTTGGATGCAGTAGAGAGAGAGGATTCAGAGAATAGATGCTTAAAAAAATGGAAACACAAAATTAAGATGTCCTCCCTTATTAATCCATTATTGCAGCAGAAAACTGCTGTGACACTGTATCTCAGTTCAAAAAGACTCTACAAAGATCATGTTTACATAAATTAACATAGGCAGGGACATATCTTTCCCTGATGTCATTTCAAAAGCCCAATTGTCTCCAACCCCGGCATTCACTAGTAGCAAATCAAACTTCCCCAGCACACATGTCTTATAGTCCTGGATTTCCTTCTATTTTTTCTTTCACTTGAATGCTTGAGAAATATCACTGAAAACTGGCTTTTCCTGATAAGACTTCCAGATCACTGCTCTGATGAAACCTCTAATTGCACTCCTGAGAAGCCACTTGAGTCCTAGTTCAACTAGGAGGCAACTCTGTAGGGAAAAATACTCAGAATAGAAGAGCTTTACTATAAAACTATCCATTCAAAAGAATCAAATCTTTGAGAGTTATTTGCAATTTATAAACTTTCCATATGAAAAACCCATGTTCTGTGCTGGAAATTATCTTCACTGGTTAAATGCCAAAGGCATCCTGGGGTGCATTATGCAGAGCAGGTCAGTGGAGGTGATCCTTGCCCTCTGCTTAGCCCTGCTGAGACATATATGGGGTTATGGATCTTTTTCTTTTTCCCTAGTAAAGAGATGTGGACATACTGGAGGCTCTCTTGTGAAGGACCATGAAGATCAGGAAGGGGCTGGAACATCTCTCTTATGAAAAGCAACTGAGAGAGCTGGGACTGCTCAGCCTGGAGAAGAAAATATTGGAGGAAGATAGAAGCTTTCTGAGTGGTCCAATGACAGGACAAGAGGCCATGGCCACCAATTAAAATACAGAAAATTCCATTTAAAAATAAGGAATGACACTTTTATTCTAAAGGTGATCAAACACTGGCATGGTTTGCCCAAACAGGTTGTGGACTCTCTCCATCTCTAGAGATATTAAAATCCTGCCTGGACACAGCTCTGAGAAACCTCCTGTTGATCACCCTGCTTTGAGCTGGGGCTGGATAAGATGAATCCCAGAGGTTCTTTCTGACCTCAGCCAGCTTGTGATTCTGTGAAATGGCAATGAAGGAATTTAACTGGCTTCTGACAACATCCCTCCTAACACAGCTTAACTTCCCCAGAAATATTTTGCAAGCTTATTTAACTCTAGCAGACAACATCAGTTAAATTACTGTTTTATTATTGTACCCATCAGTTAGGAACCAGCTCTCATTCACTAGCAAATTTCACACACTAGATGAGTTTTTTCATATCAAGAACACAGGAATTAGTTTGGTTTTTTTTTTGAGAAACAGAACCAGATACCTTATAGCACCTTCTAGTACCTAAAGAGGACAATTTATGGCTGGAGAGGGGCTTTGACAAGGGTGTATATTGATAGGACAAGGGAGAATGGCTTCAAACTGAAAGAGGGCAGGTTTCACTAGGGTATAAGGAAGAAATTCTTTACTGTGTGGGCAGTGAGACAGAGGAACACTTTGCTCAGAGAAACTGTGGATCCCTGGAAGTGTTCAAGGCCAGACTGGATGGAGTTTTGAGCAACCTGATCTAGTGGAAGGTGTCCCTGCCCACGACAGGGTGGTTGGAACAAGATGATTTTTAAGGCCCCTTCCAACCCAAACCATTTTATGTTTCTATGGTGATTCTATGAACATCCCAGCATGGCAGGTATTGCCAATAAAAATGTATTGTGTCATACCTTTATGACACAAATAGAAACATATCAATACATGTATGAATAGAAAAATATCAATACATGTATGAATTGATGATAACACAATGCATTTTATTAGGTTGCAGTTCATCCAGTCCTGTTGTATCTGACATGAGGTTTTTTTTAAACCCCACTGACACCTCTAAACCTGTCAGCTTGTGTCTTCTAAGGACAGCATAGGAAAAGCCAGAACTAGCAGTACAAAGAGAAAAAACCAAAAAGGCCCAGGGAGAAGGAGTTATAAAAGAAGGTACATAGTGGAAAGATTGCTATTGCTGACACTTCACTCATTCACAAAACAACAACAAAACCTCAACCCTACCCAGAAACCTGGTAAGAACACTGTGCATAAGGTGTCTTCAACATTTAGCTGGATTTGGAAGAGTTGGATACCATTTTTGCAAGAGAATCTAAAATCTGACCTTGGATAACTCATTTCTAGGAATAGGGTGTTTAAGTTCTTCTGAAAATAACATTCAATGCCCATCTGAATCTTTCAATACCTAAATGCTTTTGAACAATCTGGCCTTTCATCTCCCTGTGCTCTAGCTTTTCCTTGTTAAATAGAAAGAATAAAATGTTCTGAGCTCAAAGGAGTACTCTGAAGAAACCATGAAAAAATAAAAATTGAGGTAAAAAGACACAGCCATCATAGTGACAATGAGTAACAGCAGAGCACTACGTGCCAGCGCTGCGCCCATCTGACTCACTGCAGTCTGTCATACTTCCTTTGAAAGATACCTTATAGGAAAGGGAAGAAATCAATACAAGACATTTGAGATGGCTTAAGGGATGCTTGAGTAGCATGGGAAGAAATTCTAGGATAAATATTGCCTCGAAGTGCCTTGAACTTGAATCAACAAATAACTGTTTCCTCCAAAACCTCCCCTGCCCTGTATTTTGCTGCTTTTGGCCAAGTCACCAAGTTGTGGGCTCCATTCTCTGCTGGTGGAAGAACTGGCAAAGCCTCTACTCTGAGTCATGATTGGCTACAACATACACACTATTTTAATGGAGATAATTTTCAACTATTTGAATGTTTTTTTCCCCTGATAAATACACTTCCCCATCTTTAAAACCCGAGTCTAAATCCATTGTCTGAATCTGTTACACTCCCTGCTCCCTTTGCCCAAGACACAGTCAAACACTTTCAACTCTTTCTTGACTTCAACATCATGAACCCTTGCACATCTCATATTGATTTCTAGGCAACAACAGCTTCACTCTCACAGGGTCACAGCACATGTCGAATCTTTCCTGCATTGCACCTTCAAGCAGTGTTTCATCTAAGGAGCTTTGCTTTGCCTGAACTTGTTAGCAGTGACACATTTGTTCCCCAATTAGGCTTTCTTTATAAGAATAATAAAAATGAAATAGAAGCAATTCCTGGCAACTTTTCTATCTTTCTAGTCAATTGAAACAATTTTATGCAGATGAAGATGCAGCTCCACAGACCCTTTGAACTTTAAGCATCATCTTTACTTGGCTTTGAACTCTCAACAGGGCCCATGATCTTTCAAAGCAATGTACTCTGCTGTGGAAACTTCAAAAAAGAGGGAAAATGGCATGGTTAGAAAGAAAAATGCAAAAGATAGGGGTTTTTTAATGCTTGATGCTCCTGGAAATAAATAAAAAACCCAACTGAGTGGTATCTGAAGAAGTGTATTCGGCACTCAAGTGTTTCCCTAATTAATTGTTTAGATGAGTGCTAAAATAAATGCAGCAGCAGCAAAGATAAACAAACCACTTTAGTAATAAAGCCATATATTTGTGCAGGCACACAAAAATAAATGGCAGCACTTAATGAGCACAAGCATTGAGAAGGAAGAACACACTTCATGTGGGGGATCTATGCTCAGAAAGCTCAAGCTCAAAGGTATTTGAGAGGTATCGCACAACCACTTCCCAACCTGCTTCTCATTTGCCTCTTCCACAGAATCTCATTTTGCACTAACAGTGTAAAACATGCAAAGTGTCCTGATAAAGAATTGTAGCTCATGTTTCACCTTACCTGGGCAGCCTCACCAGGCAAGGAAAACACTTCTAGGGAGAGATTGCTACCCTAGTTAATTATTATTCCTCTTTATTTTTGTCTGATGATTAACTAATGTAAAACAAATGAAGGAAGATATGGAATAGATGTGTAAGACATGCAAAAATGAGATTGTAAGACTTCCAAAAAAAAAAAAAATTGTAAGACTTCCAAAATGAGAGAGAAATGCTAAGATGATTCATACAGTCTTTTCCTTCTGACTGGAAAACAAGCTAACAAAGTATTAATACTGGGGGAAAGTGTTATCTTGTATATCTAGGAAAGCAGTTTTAATAGAATTATACAACTGTTAGAAGCAGGAAAATTCAGCTAAGCTCCTCTCCCAGAGAGGACAGCATTACACTTCCCCACATAATTCTTCCAAAGTTTTATCTTGTTCTATCTGTAGATTTCCCAGAATCAGACTTTCCACTATTTCCCCAAAAAAAAACCTATTTCAAAATTTCACAAGAAGTATTTTAAATACGCTTTTCACAGTAAACACTTTCAGTTTTGCTTAATTTCCCATTGCTATTTATGTCTTGAAGACCTTACGAAATAGTGCTACTACTCATCTTAGTACAAATTATTTGACAAGCAGACCAAAACATAAAACCTTGCATGTCATAAAAATAAATATGTTATTCTCCCCAGAAGCCTTCATACAACTGACTGTTTATTTCTTGCAACTATCACCATGTAGGCCTGGGAAAACTGATGAAAAAAACCTATTAATGAATATTTAATATCTTTAAGGGAAGGGAATATTGAGACTGTGTTGGATGACCCATAGGACATGTAAGTCTGTTAGTTAATACCAGTTCAGAGAAGTCCAAACAAGAGTACCATGATCTATAGGTTCTATGGCTCTCCAAAGAGCAAGATGTGGCATTTAATCAGACCAAGATTTAAAATAAATCTCCAGCAGCCTGTTTTCAAGTTATGACAAGAGAAATACTTGGCTGTAGAGGTACAGGCTGTATGACATGATTGGCAACTTATCAGGACAAGAAGAGAAAGAAGCTGGATGATTGGCAACTTAATCAGAGGGAGAAGGAAAAATAGAGAAAAGGAACAAAACGAGTGCCTAAACAGTGATGTGTTGGCTCCTGCGGCTGTCAAAGGTGGCCTTGAGCAGGCAGTGGCAGGAGGGCTCACACTGAAGCTTGTCTGCAAAGTAGATGAAACTATTCAGTGCTCCTTGGCATCAATAGCATGCGGCTGCTGAATGTATCTAATCACATTTGGAGAAGCAGGATTCTGCATGGTGCTCTCTGCAGGTCACCACGGCAGCCACAGGAACACATCCAACAAAACATCACGGACGTGCAGCTTCGCTACCGAAAAACTCTGAGAGCTTTAGAACAAAGTCCCCAGTCTTAACTGGAAGCTAAATATATATATATATATA
>VZRH01003703.1:136805-150569 GCA_013397555.1 Urocynchramus pylzowi | reverse complement strand
AAAATCTCTGAGCAATCTTATTTTGATACCAGAGGTCCTTTAGTTAACTTTACAATGTGACCTTGTCATTTATTCAATATGTTGTTATAGTGTAAAATATTTCTGTTAAGCACAAACAATGCAAAATTTTCCTGGATGGGAGCTGAGAATGGTGGGTTACAGGTTAGATTATCAAACAAGCCTTGCAACCACCAGATCTTTCTGGGAACAAGCATCACTTGGTCTTTTCACAAAAAAGCCCTACTCATAGTTGACTTGTATTTACTCACAGAGTACAGTAGATCAAAAGAGAAACTGCAAAATAATGTCCTAAAAATGTGAAGTTTCTTTTCCCACATGAAATGGGATGTGGGGAAATAAGGATGTGCTTGGAGGGCAGACCTGCTAATATTGGAGCCCCTATCTTGTACAATATTTTGTTTCCTGCTAAGACTTACTAGGCAAAACTTAAAGATAATTCCAAGCAATTTGAAATAATATATCAGACTTCAGCATTGCTCACTCTTGCATTTTCCATGCCAGAAAGATAAACCATAATATAGAGAAAAATTATTTCTGGAGCTGCATATTGCACATTTTCACTATAAAGCATATCATAAGCTTTGACACAGAGATAACTAAGTGATTACTTGTCAACCTCCTCTCATTCCATCAGTCTTAAAAATTAGGATAAAAAAGCTTTTCATGTGCAACAACAGGCTACATATTAGTCCTGCAGAGTTATAAAAAATGTGGAACTAAATATCAGACAAGCCCAATTTAAAATGATGAAACACTTCTGAATTCTAAAACAATTAGGCTAATTTACAACACATGGCCTGATACACTGGAAGTTTTAATCCTTTTATTTTCCTTTTTAAAAGAGGGGACATTTTTTCATGCTAGTCATAAATTAGTACAATCAAGACTTATTTTTTTTTTCTCTGAATACTCTTCAAGAGCAATACTTACACCTCCTAAAGAGGTTCGTGGAAGATTCATATTTTACCTGGGAAGAGACACACAGAAGTAAATTACAGAGTTAGGAAAGGCAAATCATGACTATAACTGAAGAAGAGCATAATCTCCTTTTTCTGTGCCTCTTCAGTGATGCTGTGCTGCAAATTTACTCAGCTTTCACTGCTAGGTCCCTCATTTCTGCTTGTAAATCATGGATCCTGGGGTGCTCTGAAGATTAATCAGATGAGGGTTGCAGTTTTCTCCTCTGCTCTTTGTGATGGTTCCTCCCAGAAAACATATGCATCTTGAATATTTCTGATCCCTCTGGGGATGAGATTTAAACAAACACTGACATTGGCAATGCAGCCCTGCTTGATCATGGTACTAAAAAGTCATTAAGTGTGTTTCAATATCCATTCAGTTATTACTAGTCTTTAAAGACAAAGAGAAAATTGGAGAAACTCTTTCCTTTACCACAAGACAATGTTAGTGATGGCAGTAACATTGCTCAAAACCCACTCTGAAGAATATTTTGGCTCCTTTCTTACAGAATACTGACATTTAAATAATAAAACAAAAGATACAGGGAATTCACAACACTTCCAAGGCTTTCCCTTTCGCAACACACATAGACAATGGATTCTAAATGAAAGTTCTGTTTCTCTACACTTAAGGGTATTAATATTTTAGTATGACTGCATCTGTGAATGAAGACATTCAAAAAGCCATTATGTTTTCAACTTAGGTTAATAATAAGGCTATTTTTCCACCCACTCTCTGGCACAGCTGTAATGTTCTTGGCCTCAAGTGGGAGGCAATGTGGAACAAGGATTAGCAAGATGGATGATATACAAGATACAGTGCCAGTTCATATAAAATATTACTAGATTGGAAATGACTGTTTACTGTCTGTGATTATATGATCACTTTTTTTCCTTCCAAAGAACATACAGGATGTGGCGCTCCTCTATGCCAATAAAGCTTAGTGCATAGCACCTGGGTAATGACAAATTAATTTTTGAGCTAAGCCTGATGAAGGGGTCAGCCAAAATCCTAGGCAGAGTTTATCCCCAGTACTGTTTTACATGACAGAAAATGCATCCCTCCAATTCATCAATATTAGTACAGAAGAGAGATTATACAACAAAAAATAAATAAAATGGGGGGAGAGAAACACACACAAAAAATGTTAGGACTGTGTGTGTTTACAGTACAATAATAAAACATTTAATCTTTGGGTTGTAGGGGGGAGTTGGAAAGAGTGTCCCATGGTCCACTTCCAAATAAAATTGGACAAAACAATTAGGAATGCACTAAACACAACAAGCATAGATTTGGCAGACAACAGGCTGGACGAACCAGAAGGGTTTTTTTTTATTCAAATTCGGTTTCCAAACATAAGACCTTTGCAGCCTGGAACTCAAAATCTCTCACCTGATCTAGAGACCAACCCCTTTTGACAAAGGCCACAGTGGCTCAACTATGAGCAGCCAGGGATATTGAGCCCTGGATCTTGGCACATTTCTGAACAGTCTTACCTCAAACCAGAAACCACGTGAGTCAAGTGTTATGTCTGATCCAGTCATAAAACTTCTTTAACCACAAAGTCAACACCAGTTGTTTAAATACCAAGTGTTCAGCAGTTCCCATCTCTTGGACTACTGGCCACAGCCACTGCCAAAATATCAGCAATACTTCAGAGCTGAAAAATGTTTTCTTTAATAATTTTAGTGAGAGAGCACTTTTACATGAAAGAGAAACAAAAGTGTTTTTAAATGACAAAATCATTTCTTGTCCCTAAGCAAAGATCCTCTGAAGGCTGTGTGCACAACCCAAACCACCTCCATTTTCATGTGGTTTATTGATTTAATAAAGCATATAAATGGGCTTATATCATTATTCTACCAGCTGCAGATGATCTAGATTCACTGAACAAACTATTCCCACAAAATATTTTCATTGAAATTAATCTTAATGTTCACTGCTCCTTCCCTCACAAGCCAACACTGAGGCACTTTGAAATGCACATTAGCTACTTCAATAAATAAGTGAGCAATTCTTGGTTTTCTTAACCACACAGAGCATAAGTGGATGATCTCTTTGCATGCCCTGGATGATAAAATTAAGTATTAGGATTTTTCCTGTTTGGGTAGCCCTGTGAAAGACAGCCAAGTCTGCAGGCTCGCTCTCCCTATAATTTCCTAAGCGTCAGAGTTTCCATGGGCAGTGCCCCTCCCAGTCAGGTCACCAAAGCCCCAGCCCTGCATGCCCCAGCCTTTTTTTTGCAGGGCTTTGTTCCAATACTGGGAGCAACTACCCAAAGTTTGAAAGTCTGCTCCTTTGACACACTTGATCTGGCAAGTGTAGAAGAAATGCTGTTAGACGAGAAGAAGAAGAAAAAAAGCAAGAAGTAGGCACATTCCCTTCTCCTACTCGCTCTCTAATGATCTTTGTGCTTTTTTCTTTTAATTCTTATTTAAAATTTCAGCCCTTTACAGTAAGATCAGCAAGAACAGACCTTTGCTTCACCAAAGATTCACAAAGCCCTTTTGTTGAGGACATGGGTCCAAAACTGTGGCATCTGGGCTGTGCAGCTCCCAGTGCAGGCACACTGTCAATCCTTCTTGTTCAGCTCTGCCGTCAGTGTTTCAGGACAAAGATCATTCTACCAATCTGTTTGTACAGCATATTGTACAATCTGTTACGTGCATCTGCAATACAAACAGTAAATGATAATAACAGCATGTGGACAAGGCTGAAGCCCCAGATTTTGGGTGCCTTTGTTATCTGTGGCTCTTGGACCCTGGTCTGCAGCTGCACTTTTGACTTGCTGCATGCACACAACGTACCAAGGGCACTCGCCATGAAATCTAAATACTGCCTATTCCCTATTGAAAATACCCAAATGGTGGTTTTTCCCCCCTTCCTCCTGTTTCAAGGGAGTAATTCAAAAGTTAAAACCATGACCACACCAATGGGAACGAGACACCAAATTACCTTTTGTAATATCCTTCTCAAATACAAAACAAAGCCATGAAACTTAGGCAGAAAGAGGAACAGCTCGTGCCAGATGTTACCTAACGAATGTTCAATCATGAACACTACATACAAATGTATGAGAAAAAGATGCCTACTCTTAAACAGACTGTTCCCCAAAATCACATCTGACTGCAACAGTAATAATGTTTCTCATCCTTACTAAATATTTGTCTTTTTTTTCTTTTTAAGACAGCCAACTTTGCCAACATTTCTGCACAGAACGTGACGCTCTGCTCCTTGCAGCCCAGATTGCCATACTGCTGCTTTACATGCTGATTTCTCTTTTGTGAACTGAGACCTTGAATACTTTCACGGGGGAAAAGCAGATCAATGATTTTTTAAGAGAGCTGAACAATTCCGTGTAATGAACATCAGTTAACACGGGCAATTACTCTTTCTTTTTCTCCCCCAAAACAACACCACGAAAACAAAGAGGAGATTGTAACTCCTTTGAATGGCATGTGCCTCACTGACTGTACCAGAATGCCACCCGCATGCAGAAATACGGGTGGGTGAAGTTCAGGAGTGACATGTGGCTTGTTAAAATATAAGATGCGTAGGTGAATAAAAACTTTTGCCATTTGATTCAGCCAACAATAAAGAAAGTTGTTGTAGAAACTATTCTACTGTTTCCCAATTTTCATAAAAGATTGGTTCAAACCTTCTTTCTTGGTTGCTTTTGTTGCTGAATGAATGGAAAATAAAAGGTCGGGGTTTTTCTCTAGATTTCATGTTTTTTCACTTCTTAGAGAATGCACGTGAAAGGAAAATAAAATAATATCAGAGACGCAGGCTTCAATGGGAATTTTGACATTCAAAAACATTCTGCAAAAACATCCAATATATCACATTTTCTCCTTAATGGTTAAAACATAAGTATCGGAAAACTATGGCTTTCTTTATCCCTGGTTTGAAGCATGTCTCTGGCTATGTCCCTGCGTTTCCACGCGTCTGAGTTTTCTGTTTATATCATGTGAATATGTAAATCCACCTCATTTGCATTTCTGCTTTTATGTAGGAAGTCACACAAAATACCTCTCTGGATCTCATTGTGGCACATCCATATAATGCAAGAGTCCTGCATTAATAACAGCACTAAAAATACCTCCAGGATTATTCAATGAAATCCCTCTGCCATCACTGCTGCTATTTGTGGAGAGCTTCCAAACCCCAGTGTGGATCACCCCGAGTCCCTCTTGAACACCCAGACAATGCTTGGTTCCACCACTGGTGCAGCCATGACCCAAACCAGGTACACCCAAGCTGGGAAGAACACTCATGCCAAAATCCCACCTCCCTCAGACACTCAGAAAAGCACTGGTGAGAGGAGTCTCCATAAAGAGCCTTGTTAAAAGGCTTGGTGATTCCATGCCCTGTACACACACCAGTGCCTGTTCCCAGCTTCCAGCCTGCTCCTGCTCAGCAAAGCAGTGAAGGAAATACTTTCATTTTAATCACTTGCTGAAGTCATCAGGACTGTGTGCTTAGTTGAGCAGGGGTCTTTATGAGCCAAATATTATTCTTAGTAATAAGGAGACCTGGCAATACACTAGATGGAGCTTTTGATAGTAAGTAACATTAATTCAATTAAACCCTCTTACAGCACACACTCTCCAGCTAATGCAGTTTACAGTGAAATTTTCTCTGGCACTCATTTAAATATAATTGCTGCACTTATCTTGTCATGAGGAAATTTCTGAAGGTTACTTGTACTGTGAATGTGTAAACCTACAAACTACACTGACCTTTAGTTTTGAGATTTTTTTTTTAACTACTTAAACTGCAGCATCTAAATGATGATAATAATAATAATAGTCATAGTAATATTAATAATTCCCTACTTCCACACAGCACCTTTTAACTCAATATATGCCCAAGTGAGAACTAGCAAGTAACACAGCACAGAAAGGCATCACATGCTAACTGGGAAGAAAAGCTAAAACTGTTGGAAATGAAAATGCTGGGAGATGACACATTTGAAAACCTGAATTTTCATAGAGTGCTTTGCACTGTTCTTCTGAAAAACATTAAGGTGTTCTCCATGGAGACAATTTCATATTTACCTTTCATACACAAGCTGGCATTAGTAATAACTAAGGGGCACTTGAGCACCACACTTTGGCATCATTTTCTGTCTGAATCAGAAAAGAGGTTCATATCCATTGATCCAGTAGACTGATTTTGGTGACAGTCCCAGCTGTTTTCCTAAGGGTAGCCCAGTGATATACTGGAAAGTAGTCTCAATCACTTGCAAAATTGGAAAAAGGGAGATGTCAGCCAAAAAACCCCAGCAAAAAAATCAAAACTTCAGTGTGTGTGTGCACAACTACCCATAAATCAAAAGTCTTGAGACTTAATATGAAATATGGATAGGACAAGTGTAGAGACAGGAAGAGAAAACTGCTGAACATGATGAAAAATTTTGGAATGCCCTACCTATCCACAGTGGATGTTTCAGGCCCCTGTATTGGGTAAACCTTCCTTGACAGTTCTATCATAAACTCTTTTTCTTGTCTTCTCTTTCTCACAATGAGAAGCATCCTCAAGTTAAAAATTTACCCAATTTTACCCTTGGAAATAGAGAAGAGATAGTAATTTTGGATTACTCTGCACCAAGCAGAGAATAACCAAGCAATGCACACTGAAGTGCTGACAGCCACGGGAGGTGGGAAATACCAAATCTAAAGGGGAAAAAACAACTTCTGAGGCCACTTAACCTCTGCCCTGAGCTCAGCACTGCAAAAGGAAAGCCTGCTGCCTGGTTTTTACTTCTCTTTATGCATGGGCAGGTGTTTGGAAGGGTGAGAAAGATTGGACATAAAGTTTATTTGGCCACCAAGGCTCATCAAGACTTTTTTTTTCTTTTTAGTATTAAATAAAAAGAGGGAGCAAGGACCCTGCTTTCCCCATTTCCTTCCTCCTGCTCAGATTCAGATGCCTGTCACATTAAGAAACACCAAGCAGTTTTGTTCAGCTCTTATGGCACACAATAGCAGACGTTCAAGGGAGAACGTGGGACTGCGAAGCATTTTAAAACTCTTAAATAAAATGTGGGCTACAGGAGGCTCTCATTCAGAAGCAACATTTTCCCTTCCACTGAGAGTTCCCCCACACTCTGGTGAAGTGAATTAAAATTGACACTGAGAAAAATCTAATTGAGCCAGAGACAACACAACACTTTTCACTATAGAAACTCAAGTCCTGGTGGAATTACTTGGGTTAATATAGTCCATTTTAAATCTACAATGATTTTTATATCCCATGATCTGCAAATAATAAAGGAAGATTGTTGTTTAAGACTCATTGTATTAATTAGGGGGAGCATAGGAAGAGTGAGAGCTGGTGCCTTTGGGTCTGCTCCACACTTGTTTTCTAACTGCAGTTCTCATCAGATCCGATTAATATGTGAATAAACTAATGCAGATCTCACCTGGGCAGTGTTAACATAACAAAATTTTTGTGTCAACCAGCTCAGGGATTCATGCACTGAAAATGAAGGGAGCAGATTTGATTTAGGCAAAATGACACCAGCACAGAGAGGACATCATTCTCTGCCTGCTCAAAGTGACTCAAAAAATTTGGGAAAAGTCCCCCCAGGCCCCTGTATCTCAATTCTTCCAGCTGGTAAAAATGGAGTGATGCTATTTGTCTCCCTTTGCAAAACACTTGGAGATGTCTGGCTGAAACAGCAGCCCTGCTCCTTACGGTGCCACACTCATTCTTGCAGCAAGAAGTTTCCTGCAGTACATTATATTAATCTACTCCCTATTGTGGTACAGCTCCCTAAAATTGCAGTTGAAGGCATGACATCTTGAGCTACGAGGAGAGTTTAATTACTGTTTGAAACATAAATTTTCCCAATTCAGTTGGGTGAATAAGAGACACGGTTTATTAGAAAACATCTTCCACCTCTTTACAGCTCTTCTTAGTCCTCTAAAAGAATGCCTGAATTGGATGCAGTAGTTATTTTAAATTAAAACCACAAGGTAGTAGACACTGAAGTTTTCTCTTACACAAATAATAATGAATTTATGCACCACAGAGTTTAATCTGCAGAGTGAAAGTCTAACGTCCCACTTAAAACTGCATACTCATGGGCATAGATTAGACAGTAATTAGGTTCAGTGAGGAACTGAAAAGATCCACTGGAAACATTCAAATTTAATTTATTCACTGGCTTGTCTCAGAGTGTTTTTATAAGCAATTAGAAAGACACAGATTCCTGAAAATGCATTCTTTCCCAAGACAGATGGACCAGGAGATTTATATGGCATACACAGCCTTCCACCCACAGCTCACTGGCTTGAGTTAAGCTCAAACCAGGCTTAGAAGCCACTACCAGACTTCATCCTTGGGGAGTTATTTGCTATTCTTTTGAAATATGCTGATGGTTGCAATGCACTATGAAACCGATGTCTTAAAAAAAGAGTAATACTGCAACTGGCACAGCACATCCTTTTATAGCATCTGTACCACTGAAGTCTGACACTGAGGATGTTGTGGGTCCTTCCAGACCCAAAACAAGCCCAAGTCTGCCCTCTTGCTACCCTGCTCCCACAAAAAAATACAGGCTGACAAGGTCTGGTGCAGGGAAGATGGAAATAATGAAATAGTAATTAATCTACACTGCTATACATGCTATACATATCTGCTTCTAATGCATTTCAAAATTATAAAGAATAGCAGACATCCTTTCATGGCCCTCCTGGGGTTTAAATATCATGTTAAGAACTAGCAAAATTGATGACATATTTATGCTAAAATGTTTTATGTGGTCTTTAGCTTTTTATTGTGACCCTTCATTGTAATATTTATGTCTCTCACATCATCTCAGCAGTGACAGAAATTCTTAGTGCCTTGGAGTCTCTCCTTCTATCTGTTAATGAGGAAACCTTCCTGAATTGTGGGTTTTAATTTTAGACTCTTATTTATTTGTGCATATATGTGCACAGGCACTTGTGACTGATTTTAGCGGGGTGAAAGGAACAGAAGATAAAAGCAATAAACCGCTGTTTTTGCAGTGGAAATGAGAGATTTGGAAGCTGCAGTACACTTGAAATCCATGCTCATAAGGCTGCTTCCCAATTACACTTCATTTTTGACTCTGCTCAGTTGTCAAATGTTTTCTTCCTTTGAGATCCTTGCCAAAGTGTGTGAAGATTTCAGACCAGTCCCCACGTCCTTTGCAAAATCTCCTTATGTATTAGGAGCAAATGATCTTGATATTAGAATGGAATAGAATAAGAAACACTACATAACAAGAGAAGGGCTGTGTGGGTTGTTTTGAAGCCACTGTCTTTTAGCAAAAACTCACATAATTTTTTATGTGACGAGTAGATAAATAGTGTGTTTGTTCACGTAATAGAATATTGGAGGAGGAAAGAATTTCAGTGCCACAACGTCATAAAATGGTCGAATCTCATTGATGTGAGTTTTAATATGCAACTAAAGACACTGGATACCATAAATATCAAACTGACCATAAATATCAAGTATCTGGCACTTTTATAGATCTATATATTTTAAATGTAGGCAGCAATCTTGAAAATACTTAAAACATGCCTGTGTTTTATGTCTGAGTATTATATCTATTGATTAATTCCTGCATGCAAGTGTGTGCATGACTTGACTTAGATTTTTCTATGCATTACAGTTTTGCTTTTTTTTTTTCCATTGAGATTATATATTTGAGAAACTGAGGTTTGGCATACTATTCACATTCAACAAAGCAATTTGATTAGTTGGTTTTTTTCAATTTTACTGCAAGTTCAGGCTGTTTTAACTGCCTGCCTACGTGTTTTTTTTTCTCCCAATGAAGTGATGTCATTACAAACAACAGATTACACATTCATATTTTATGAACATTTGGGACTCTTTTTTAAAGTCGTTCTAAAATATTTTCTAAGTAAATGCTGGATGATGTGCTGAAGTTGTCAACATTATAGCATGCCTGAACTGAAGTTCAAAAATTCCTTTTCAAACACCCCTTTACTGAACTTGCCTTCCCCCCCAAGTGTTTATCAGACAAGAACATTAGAAAGAACCACAATTGGAATATGAAGTCCTGTTCTTCTCATGGCTGGTCTGTACATGTTTTTTATATCAATTTAACTGAAAAGATTCATTTAGTTAAAGTTAATGCATTTTTTTATCATAAATGTAATTAATAATGTGCTTATGCAGCCTTAGTTTACTTTTTAAAATTCATATGCAGTTGTAAATCACAGTTAAGCTGCTACAAAACTACAGCCAATGAGCCCCAAAGTGATCTACTTTAATCCCTCAGAGATGTGTTATTTTTATTAACTTCTTACAGCAATACCTAGAGTCCTCATTTCTGGACCAAGCTCCCACTGTGATAAATACCATAAAAATGGGGAGGGAAAAGATGCCTAAAAGTAAAAATAGCTTTGTTCTGCTCCGATCATTCACGCACAGGAACTTTAGAAACAAGGCTAAAGAAAGGTTTCTGTGCTATGTCTATATATAAATACCACAAATGAAAAATCCTCTACCCAACTCCCCCCATCATCCTCTAGTTTTCCCATTCTGCAAGCACAGCCCCCTGCTCCTGTTACAGTCTCTTCCCAAATATCTTCCATTACTTCTGCTCTGTCTGACTGGGTTGGGTTTGCTGCGATAATTTTTGCTATCACAGGGTCTGACTCTCATGCCATTGTCAATGAAGGGAGTATACAATGAGACTGATTTAAGTGAGCAACAGGTTTGCAGTCAAGCACACAATGGGAGTTACCCTGATCTGCTCCCTCTCTTTAAAGCAATGCAAAAATATCAGGGGACACCAGTCTCAGTCCCTCTTCGTGCTGGACATGGCTAAGCCACTGACAGCGTGGCATCTTGTCCTGTTATGGACTGAAACTGCACCTGGACATGGGGAGCAGCCATGTCATGCCCTGCTCCAGGTGCATTATTTCAAAACACTAAAGCAAGCAAAAGGAAAGTTTCTTTTGGAACTCTTCTCACTGCTTCTTCTGGAAGCCATTCTCGGCTCTGCAAGTGGAGTAAGAAAGTTTGAGTTGAGAAGTTGAATTTTTTTCTGTTGGCCTGCTGTTCCTCAGTCTTAAGTCTATGCTGTGCAGTCCCTGGGTTTAATATTAATTGAAAGAGATTATCTATTCCTGCCTTTGGTATGCACTTCAACATACTGCAGAAACTTCAATTGTATCCCTTACAACTTTTTCTTTCCAAACCAAGGTACAGTCCTGTATTCTTCCTCAGCTTTTCCCCTTTTAGCTTTCTTGTAAGTCAATGTTTGAAGCCCTTTACAAGTTAACCTTTGTAGACCTTTCACCATGGCTCAACCCTTCCTGACTTCATACAAAATCATGCTGCTCTTCTCTGGACCTCTGCCCTTTTCTATAGAATGGTACTAAATATTGGTAACTGTAGTTTAAACATGATTAAAAAAAAATCCTCTTTAAGTGGTACAGTATTTCCTTGAAGGCTCTATTCAATGCTTCCACTTGTACAGCTCGCATTTTCTGTGCCTTTTTGAGCACACAGATACAAAACACCATCTCAGTCCTTTTATGATATGTGCACTCTTAAAATCCTCTCCTGCTCTCAAATCTTTGAAAAATACACTCATTCAACACATGTGTTCACTCAAAATAAAATTTACTCTTTTTGCTCGCGGTTCGTTTTACCCAGCAGAATTTCTTTGTGTTTGATTGTTTTCTCCAGGTTATCAGGTGGCTTCTCCCCCATCTAGTCCCTTCTGCATGATCCAAAAAGTTGGATAACAAGTTGGTGGTTCATTCTGTCAAAGCCATTTACATAGAGAGTGAAAAAGTATTGATCTCCAATAACAGTCCCTGTTGCTCTCCAATCATCATCCCCTCTCTTCCCCTGGCCCATAACCTTTCCCCATTCTAATCTGCCCTCGATCATCTACCCAGCTCCTTTCCCCATTTGGAAATGGGTCCTTCTCTGCTTCACCAGCAACTGCATGGATTAGTCTCCTGTGTGACACTCTGTGAAATCCCCTGGGAAATCAGCTTGATTATATAGATGATTTCACACCTGTCCGATTTCACAGAAACTTCTTGAAAAACTCCATCAGATTTGTTGAGTAAGAATTACCTTTTCTAAAAATCAGCTCACATCTGGAATATATTCTATGATGCTATTTACAACCCATTTAAAAGTATACATTTAAGATTCCTTAAGGTTTAAATTTAAATGCCCTACAGTCAGAAGCATCAAGTTAAAACCTAAACTTTAAGTTATCATTCACTTTTCTTCCCCATTGTACTTATATTTACTGACATCTGGCTTTTGCCAGTTTTTGTTGTCTGAAACTTCTTATAGTGTCCAATGCACCTGCTAAAAAATAACATCCAAGGCACTTTTTAATACAGTGCAGGAAAAGATTTCAAGTCTGCATAGTAACAAAATATCTGCCAGCCACCATCATCAAAATTAAGTCTAACACACACATGCACAATGGCTGTGGGCACATATCCTGCCATTTGAACAGCCAATGTGCTCATGGTGCAACTCATCTGATCTCAAAGACTAAACAGTGTTCATGTAGGCCTATGAGAGCATTCAAAACACAGAATAAGACAAGAAGTGTAGAGAAACCCTGGCTGCTGGAGTGCTGGCTGAAGGGAGCTTTAAAGAGCATCTAAAAGAGTTTTGCCAAACCCAATGTATTGAAAGTGCCAGAAAGACCAGAGGGTGCAATTGGCTGTGTAGTGTCACAGGGGCAGTCAAGGAACAAAGAGCAGCTGGTCTTTGCTGCAGGTTAGGACACTCAGGATGGGAACGTGTGACAAAGTTGAGTGCCACAGCTCTGCTGCTGTGCAGGACTGCCCGAGTTCCCTTTGCTCCTACTGTACCAGGCACTGTGACAGGGATTTGCTGTAGGAGAGGAATCATCCCCCTTGCCTGCACCAGACTATTTTGGAAGGGCTAAACTGAGGCTGAAGTGGTGCTCAAGCAAGCCAGATAACTTCTGCCTCCTATATGCATCTCTCTCTCTCTCTATATATATATATGTAACTATACACACCTATACACCTCCTTGACCACCTGATCTCTCCTGTGTGCAGCAGATAAATGCCTCATTATCAGATTCTTCTGCCTGCTTCCCAGTAGACTTAAATTACCATGTTAAATAGGATAATAATAAACACTGGCCTTTAACTACAGCACATCCTTGTTCACTCAGCAGCCTCCCTCTAATCTGATAAAGGGTCTGTACAAAGCTGCAAGCAAACACAGAGTCAGTTGTTGCACAGGTGCCTCTCCCTGCTTTCTGCAGTGTGATTAATACTGCAGCACAAAGAGATTCAGGCTCACAAAGCTGGTTTAGGGGACCTTGATCCCTCCAAGAATTATCAGGTATTGAAGCAGAGGCAAGGCGCCAAAAGGACATAGTGGATCTGGCCCAAGACTCTTCTGCTGCATTTCAAAAGACAAAAGTAGCCCTGCACCATCTGCTTGCTTCAGCACTTGGACTTCAAAACCAAAGTAGCCAAGGAAATCTTTCCGGCTTAGGAAAACAGCAGGGAGGAAGAAAGATCTTGGTGGCAGTGTATGCTGCCTTCACACAGAGCTTGCTGCATTTGAGGTATTAGAGAAGCTCTTTTTAACAACTAACCGGAAAAAAGTCATCTATTCACCCAGAATAAATTATATAAAGGAAGCAAGCTGGACTGGGAACAGAGAGGGCTGATCTGCCCAGACTTTGAATCCCCTTAGCCCCCAGAAGCCAAAAGTGCCATTTATTTCAGTGGTACAGAATTTCCTGCCCTGTTG
>VZRH01003703.1:80941-136742 GCA_013397555.1 Urocynchramus pylzowi | reverse complement strand
TTTTTGGTGGTTTTTTTTTTTTTTTGGTTTTTTTTTTGTTTAGTTTACCTAATCCCCTGGATTTCTTCTGTTGCAGAAAGAGGAAAAAGCCTTACAAAACAACAGCAGATAAAAACAAAGTCAAATTACTTTGCCGAGTTCTTTCACACATCCAAAAGAAGCAGAGAAATGCAAGCTCTGGAAAGGATGAGGAATTTCCTAGAATGCAGCCATTCCTGAAGCTCCCAATTAACAAAGCCAAGCTTCAATGTTTGCAGTAGTATCAATATAACTGTGGAATTAAGATGGCTTTCCTCTGGTTTTCCAGAGTGAGGTAAACTTGGCTTTCTACCTGTCTTCCTCCAGCCTCAGCTTTGCAGAGCTGGCAAGCAATACAAAAGAGAAGGAAAGACATGAACTAGGCCGTCTGTCGTTGGAGGGTATGAAAGACAGTCTGAATAACAGCAGGAGAGAGAGAAGCAGCCTATAGTTATTTTTGACAGAATTGGGAGAGACTCAGATTGCAGCTTCATAAACAGTTCATCAGAGAAAAACTCGGTCCAAATTAGAGGAGCCCCTTTGGCCAAGCTCACAGAAATACACAACCCTTGTCTGAGAAGAGAGAAATCTTTCAAAAATCAAAATGCTTTTCTTTAAAGAGCAAAACCTAACTGCTCCCCCCTGTGTGGTGTAGTAACACCAACTTGCATTCCTGTCATTACAACTCATGGCTTGCAGCATATTCAGAAAAAAACTTCTGTGTGACACCAGGCTGTGAATGTTCTGCCTTACACACAGCCACAACCATGCAATGAAATGAAAAATTGACTTTTTTTCTACCTCACCCAACCACAAGGTTCCCTGGATGGATTGTTTACAAAACTGGAGGTGATACAAAGGGTCAGCAGGGAGAAAAATGCCTGGCACAACCCAAATCCATCCAGCACAAATTAAATAAAAATGGTTGTTTTGTGTGGGTATTTACACAGAAGAGGAGCATGGAATTTCACTCCACCTCAGACACATGAATTTTGGTGTTGTCCTGTACAGAACCAGGAGTTGGACTCCGTGATCCTTGTGGGTCCCTTCCAGCTCAGGATAGTCTATGATTCTATGACCTCCAAACAAAAAATGAAAATTCAGTGTCTTTTTTAAATGCCTATTAGATAGTATAGGTGAAGAATTGTCATGCATTGTGATGAAAAGAAGACTGTAGGATGTTTCTCAGGGCAATTTTTCAGTTTGTTTGTTTCCAACATTCTTAACAATCTCTCATACCAAATCATTTGTGCAACTGGATTAAGAAAATAAAGATCATTCCTGGTCAAGAGATATCCACAAGAAACTCAAGAGGTTTCTAGTAAACTTGCTGGCAGATGCAGCCAGAAGGAAGGATAGAGCCAGCATGGAGATACACTCCTCCAAAGCTTCCGAGGGAAAAGCTGACCACCAGAGGAGCTTGCTGCTGGTGCCAGAGAAAAGTTAAGTTTGAAGGTTATTCTGCCTATCTTCAGGATTAATTTAATTTACTTATTAATTAACACATAATGCCTGAAGTGACAAGCATAATCTCTGCATGGCAGAAAAGAGTCCAAGCAAAAAGCATCCCCAAAACCCAGCCACCTTTCAAAAAGAATGTCCTATATGGGACTACAAACACTGATAATTAGTCTACAATGATTTGCATGATCTATGCTTCATCCTTATGCCTTCCAGCTGTCTGATGGACAGGTACAGTGATCCCCAGAAATAGGTATCAATGGGTTTCTTCTGTCTAACCACAATATCATTCTCACTTCATTTACTGCTTAGTGGGAAGGCATTGCTGTGACCCAGGAATCAGCTGCTTCCAAATGGACGAGTCTCAAAGTTCAGCATTTTAGTAGTTTAAACTAAGGAGGAGTTTGCTCATCCATAGTGGTCTGGACTGCAGAAAATCCAGTTGTTTGACCTCTTAATGCTCTCCTACCCAGCATTATAAGAAAAAGTCATTTGGTGAGGGCTCTGTGCTAACATAGTAGGGGGGTACATGCTACAATACAACAATCCTGGGAAATGAGGTGGGGGGGGTGGGCTAGAAGCAGAACTACACTGAAACACTCCAACCAGAAATGCCTTCTGCTTGTGAATCACAGAATTTTGGAATGCTTTGGGTTGGAATGGACCTTAAAGAGCATCTAGTTCCAGCCCTCTTGCCATGGACAGGAACACTTTTCATTAGAGCAGGTTGTTCACACAACATATACCCTTGAACACTTCCAGGGATGGGGAAGGGGGAAGAGAGATCTAGTACAGACACTTGATTAGCAGGAAGGTACAGTGAGCTGGACCCCCTCCCTGACACTGGTGTGAGACCAATGCACCAAGTCTTTTAACCAGAAGTGAGAGATGCAAACAACCCAAAATAAACCATGGTCACTCAAAGCACTTGACTACTTAAAATGGGCAGCAAAAAGAAGGCACTGAGAGGATCCTCTGCCCAGTACCAGGAAAATGGAGATATGCTGAGCCTTGGCAGTGCTTTGCCCAAAAGCACACGAGCACTTGAGGCTGTGCTGTGTGCCTCCCACAACGGCAGGCACCTCTTATCTCCAGTGAGGGCTGTTTTGCACTGTTAACTTTGCTGTGAGCCCACAAAACCATTCTGTGATATTCTCCATAGCATGTGTGCTCTGAAGGTTTTTAGTCAGTGGCAGGAGCACAGCAAGAAGGAATAAGTGTAAATAAGAAATAGCAACCTTACAGCCATGTGCACACACACACACACATCCAGTTCTGCCTCTGAGCTACGCTAATTATTTCTATTTTCATTCAGGCTTGGTAGCAACGCTCTCATGTACCAAGCCTGAATGAAAACATACAGCTAGGTAGTGAAAATGCATTCTGTGAACCAAAATACTCATTTTCAGTTTACATGTAAGCACGTATCACTCTTAAAAAGCTATAATACACAAAATTCTCACGTGCCTAAGTAAGCACAGATATACATAGTAAAAGGAAGAAATATAGTTAGGGACAAATAATTTACATGTGCATAGAAAAAATGCAGGAAGGAAAACTAACCCTTTCATTTAGAACAATATCAATGCCAAAAAACAATCCTTTAACATGACTGCAGAAAAAAAATCAGATTTTGGAAGAAGTGCAGGGTGACTATTTGTAATTTTTATTGCTGCTGGAGCAATGATGTGGCAAGAACACACCACCATCATTTTTACCTCCTCTATCCTTAAAATATTTCCCACCTGGGGTGCAAAGAGAGGAAATGAAAGGAAATAGAAAATTATATTTTTCATGAGCTAATCCTGGGAAGCAACCTCTCAGGTTTCCACATTTTTGGCAATGATAATTTAAACAAGGAGAGCGAAATTTTCTTATTTTTTGCACAGTTGGAATGCATGCTTCCAGATAACAGACAATTAAACTTCAGTTTAAGAAGAGGAGGAAGGCAATATCCGAAAGGATTCATGAGTCCTCTCCTCTTAGGACTGCTGCATAGCTCAACACAACACACTACAAAACCGAGAGCCCGGCTGCAAACCTCTCTGGAAAATCTGAAGGAAAGCAAGATCATCGGGAAAACAAGCAAACTGAAAGCAAAGAGAGCATAACTACTGTACCTTTACTTTGGGGAGGGTTCTGACTTCTGTCTCGGAGAACATTAATCTGGTAGACAGCTCCATAAGGCTCAAAAAGTTCTTTTAATTCTTTTTCTGACCACGAACGGGGAATCTGTCCAACAAACATCTTAATGGCATCTGGGTCTGGTTGGTCTGAATGATCCAAAGCTCCATTCATCTTGTTAGCTGTGCCGTTACTAGAAAGTGGAAAAGGAGATTAAGAAGAGAAGACAAGTTAGGAGACTACGCAGTTTTCGTGTGCACTAGATGCAGAAGATGATGTCAATTGGCACAAAGCAGAAAAAAAAAAATCAGTGTTTAATTAATAGCATAAGTATTACGAGCAAAAAACAATGCTATTACATTTTTCATTGAGTCTGGCTTTCTCTGCAGGCTGCTGCTTAATGTCATTATATAAGATGAGAGCGGCACAACACAACCCGGGACTTCTGCATTTCAAAGTAGAGGATAGTGGCAAATAAGTGCAGATTTCTCTCCATGGCTGTTGTAAACAGAACGGCAGTGAATTCTCACTAAACTGGCTACTGGCAGAAACCAGGCAGTGCGTGTGTCTATGTGTGTGTGTTTTGTAATAAAGTCACATGAAAGGAGTATGAAACACTTGGCAATCTGTCAGATGACTAATGCAAGATGCCAGCGATGAATCTGCAGATTGTGTGAAGCATCCATGTGTGCATCAAATTAGTCTGATATTGCCTAGAATGGAAAACACTCCAGCTATGTGGCTGGTTGCTGCCGATTAGTTGCCTACGCTCTTTAAAAAGAAAAAGCAGTCTGGAGAGACCCAGTTTAAAGCATACTGTTTATTGCTGCCATAAAAAAAAAAAAAAAAAAAAAAAAAAGCACAAATCAAAAAGAGATGGCAGTGGCAAAACTGCCTACATCATTGTGGAAATTAAAATGCTGCTTCAAAAAGTTTTTTTTTTGCTCTGCAAAAGGAGATCAAATTTTTGAACACTTTCACCCCCTGTAAATTCTTAGCCTATCTGATCTCCAGATGTACGTCCTAAATCCAAGTTCAAAACAACCACACTTTTGCAGGGAAAAAGAACTTTGGAACAAAAATAATCTTATCTGGGAGACAAATGATAGATCACGGTTTAGGAGAATTTGTGCTCTTACACAGAAAAGAAATAATTCTAAATACCGAACAAAAGTAAAAATACATCACTCTCTCCTCCCTCTCCCCCCTTGCATTATTGATAATTAAGGACAGTAGTTTCAACTAATTACTTGGCCAGAAATTCCAAAAGTGCTGATGATTTTTGGATGCTTCAGTTTCAAGAAAGAACACTAATGATGCATGAATTTTCAAGCATCCCTCCATCTTTCCACCAGGGAGTGGGGGCAAATGGCCTGTATGCTGCAATGTCAGAAGCTGATCATGGCAGAATTCAGGCATTTCAGAGCCACCTGCCACTTTCAAAAAACTTGGCTTTAATTAGAATTTCTCTGTTTGATGATTGTTCAGGAGTGAATGCCCACCGGAGGACTTGGAAGAGCTCAGAATCTGCACAACCAGATGAAAATCATATTTTACATGTGAAAAAAAAATCTAAGAGTGGCAAGAAGAAAACAACCGTGTGCAATTCCCCTGTCTCACAACTGTAACCTGTGTGAAAACAAATTATTTCGTTTCATGTGTTTCATCTCCTTGAAAGCATAATTCACATTAATATGCCGATATTAACTTTAGCACTTTCCCTGCTTACAGGCAGGAAGGAGAAAGTTATATTAAAGGCACATTTTATACCACCAGCAAGAAGTTTGATCATCCCTTGTGAAGTGCTTTCACCACGGATCAGACAACAGCATTTATCACTCTTATAAATGGCTAAAATTCCGACCTAGCAGGAATTTTGCCTACGTAAGAGACTCCAAGATTCGGTCCAAACATTTACATTACATTTCATGTACAAATATATTGTCTTGCAAATGCTCTTCGTTTTGAATAAGTTCTGCAGGTCACAAGTTCACCTGCAGGAATTGTGACTTCTCCAGGCCTTAGAAACTGCATATCCATACAAAGACAACACTTAAGCTAAACCAAGCCAACCATCCATACAACCACCCCCTTAAAATTGCAAAGAAACAGGAAAACCATGACTGACTCACTTGAGTGGATACTTCATGGGAACAACTTTCAAGACTTTCATGGAATAGTAGGCATTTATGTGACACTTAAACCTCTAAAAAGTCACTCCATTATTTATTTTCAATTACTATTCCTCTACATAAAACCCAATCTGTCAAACAACCTTCCTACTAGGGAGGTTGAAAAATCCCTGACCCATAGCTTAAAATAACTGTGGAAAATGCTTATATGTTATTTTGAAAGAAAAGGTAGAAGTTTAGTTAAGCTCCCAGCTCTGCCCTGGGCTTGGTCAACTATTTTCTTTCATAAATTGGCTTGACTTTTCACTTCATTTATTCTCTGTGTTGTTTGTATTGAGTTCAGTTTTAAATTATGCCCTTCATCTGTTCTCTCTGTTGGATCCCTTCTTTAAGAAATCCATACACAATTGCTACTTAGCCCAGAATTACAGCTAGGGTCATGTTTAATAAAGAATAACAAGTTTATTCCTTTGCTTTTTCCTTTACCAAAAACTACCTTTACCACCAAGAGCCCCACAATTTCCATTGCTAATCAGCCGATTTTTTAGGAAAGCACAAAGCCAAACACTAATACCTGTTTTCTCAGGTAAATGGCCCTATTAGCATCAAGTTCTTGCTTTGAGCTAAAGGTCTAGGCATAGGGCAAGCTTTCTTCTAATTGCACAAAACGTTTAAGCCCTTTCTTTGTTTTGCTGGGACCGAAGTTGAATTACATTGATCATATTCTTTAAATGCTTTATTGGCTGAAGATGGTTAAGAGCTCTGACTCAAGGCATCAGTACCATACACTATGATGCAAAGCTCCAGGGGACAGGTTTTGTCACTCACTGCCTGCATTAACTTGAGTAAGTCATTAAAACTTCTCCAAACTAAATTCCACCATCCATTGACAGCTCTGTCAATCCACAAACTCCTGCAGAGTTAGGGAAAAACCAAGCATAATTCAGGCTTCTCTTTAAAATACTTTTCTACCACAAGGTAGGAACTTGACTGAGCTGCCAACATTTTGGCGGTTTGACAGACAAGTTCAGGCCACAGAGAGGGCACTCATTTCTACAAACACAGCTGGGCTCCTTCCTAAACTGCACTCCCTTTGATCTCAGTGCAAACCAAGGCTTTCAGACACCTCAGAGTGGGAATCCAAGTCTCACTGTTGGGATTTTGAGAAGCTCCTGAACACTGCTGCAGCAATGACGCTTGCAGTAGTATCCTCACCCAGCTTTGGCAGCTGGTGTAGGACTAGAGCCAATGCAGACAAAATGAACAAGTGAATAAATCAGCAGAGAGATAACACTGGGGGAAAAACACCTATTTTATAGATTCTATGGCTCTGATCCCTGCAGTGCACTGGAAGGCTCCACTGAGGAACAAAATTATACACCACACCTGCCTGATGGTTCACTTTGCCACAGAACTTGTTGGGTCCATACAAAATCCAGCTAAATATGCTTGATCCTTTGCAAATGATCTCTTCTAAGATGAATTCCCTTATCTTCTCCCACCTTCCATCTTCACCCAATGGACATTACTGCTCTGCACTAAGACCTCTTGGCTGCTAACAGCTGTAGGGCTTTTATTTCTTTCTCTTTGCCAACACAGTGGCTCTCAGAGGAAGTGGCTTCTTCCTTCCCCCATCTCCCCTTCTCATGTACCCAAAAAGTAATAATACAAAAGAGAAACTATATGTAAAACTTCCCAGAAGGAAGCAATGCAAGCCTTGTGAAAGCTTAAGACTACTTCTTGAAAGCACAAGTGTACAGAGATAGCTGTGTCTAGGGGACACTAATGAAAATGGGATCCCTTGGCACTTACTGTCAGTACCCAAATGATAAGAAAAGAAAAGAAAAGAAAAGAAAAGAAAAGAAAAGAAAAGAAAAGAAAAGAAAAGAAAAGAAAAGAAAAGAAAAGAAAAGAAAAGAAAAGAAAAGAANGAAAGAAAGAAAGAAAGAAAGAAAGAAAGAAAGAAAGAAAGAAAGAAAGAAAGAAAGAAAGAAAGAAAGAAAGAAAGAAAGAAAGAAAGAAAGAAAGAAAGAAAGAAAGAAAGAAAGAAAGAAAGAAAGAAAGAAAGAAAGAAAGAAAGAAAGAAAGAAAGAAAGAAAGAAAGAAAGAAAGAAAGAAAGAAAGAAAGAAAGAAAGAAAGAAAGAAAGAAAGAAAGAAAGAAAGAAAGAAAGAAAGAAAGAAAGAAAGAAAGAAAGAAAGAAAGAAAGAAAGAAAGAAAGAAAGAAAGAAAGAAAGAAAGAAAAAGAGAAAATAGATTATGTGGCTCTATGCTGTAGCAATCCTTCCCTCCATGGCCAATTTAGCCCATTGGACTCAGGGGTGACCCAGCACATCATCTTCACTGACAAGGTGTCATCTGTATCATAGAGAGCAGCCTGAGGGCAGAGATTAAGACACTGAGTTGTTGGCTGCTTGTGGTTGCTGCCAGAGCATCCTCTCTCTCAATTTGTGCCAATTTTTCTTCTAATAACCTAACTACCATTCCATCATTTCAGCAAGCTGACAGGGCCACTCTTGAGGAGGTAGAGATTGTTTTAATATCCCTGCTGCTTCAGCAGGAGCACCAGAAAAACCTAGTAGATGCCCTCTTGGTCTCTCCCATTCATATCTTTAATTACTGCAGGACTGCTAAAAGTGAACTCAGGACAAAGAGGTAGCCTTCCAAAACAACGTCTGAATCAAAACAGACTCTCTTAAATTCATCACTGATAAGAGCTTTGGCATTAATCCACTTTCATTTCCATTAATGATCCCAGTGTCAAGTCAGGTGCTGAAAAACAGCTGTTAACGGGGACCAAACGGATTCACATGACACCTGTTTGCCAAATCTATTTTTAACCCTACCCACTACCTTCCTACTGTTCTTTTTTGGTTAATTCATATTGCAACCCTCCCCTTATTATTGTGGTTTTACCATTTTGCTGGGGATTTGCCTTTTTCATATTCCATGGTATAAGATATTTGTATTCCCCCTAACAGCCAACAGAACATGTTCCAAACGAGTTCCAAGTGTAATGACAACTAAATCCAACCCGGTGCAGAGGTATTTACAGGCACCAAGGTTTTACAGTAATAAAGCATTTACATCTGAGCTGTGGCATCACTGCCAGGATATCACACAAACTGACAAAAGGGACAACACCCGTTTGAAGGCTTCTGACTGCTGTCAAGAGAGACAGCCAAGCATCACCTTAATGTACTCCAAAGATCATAATTGCTGGTTTACGAGCAAATTTTGTCTGGAAGGACCCAAAAGGGCTTTATAAACTCAATGTTTAGAGAGGAATGACTTCATCGTAAGGTGACAGACGGCAGCTGTTTAATGACATGGAGCATTATCGCACAACAATTTCAGCCAGGAAGGGTAGAACAATACCGTACCCAATTGAAAACTGCAGGGGGCTGCAATTTATAGACACAGAAGGTAATTACCTACATTGGATTTTGGCCAGCAAAATAAGGGCCAGAACCTCTGACAAACAGAAGAAGAAGCTGTGCAACATTTTTAAGCTGTAAACGACCAGGTCTCTGCATTTTGGGGGGAAAAAGTCATCCCCAGATGCCTTCTAGCCCATCAGCATTTTCGCAGCACATTTGCTCAAAAGCAGCTCAAAGGAAAGATGATGTTTCAAAAATCATTAACTGCTTCTGCTGTAGTGTGTTGTAGTTTTTGGCAGAACTATTAGACTCTAATAACACTTATAATTATTATTAAGTAACGCATATCTTAAACAGCAATTGCTAAATGACCCTGACATCATGCTCAATGGAAAAAAAAAACTCACAAGGCAGGGTGTTCAGTCCTACATAGGCAGTAAAGTCTACAAAATAATTATCTCCAGGCTTCCCTGCACCCATCAGCAGGGCTAACAACAGAGCAGCTGTGAGACTTGCAATCCATCTTACAGCCCCATAAAGACTTTAACAAAGAGATGAGCAATTCTTCATCCACCCAGCAGAGAGCAACCGCACTTGCACTCTCACACACACACGAATTACATGAAAATCCTGATGGGTTTTAATGCCTGACATACAATGCTCAGAATTCATTCTTCTTGGTAGCTAATAACACTCAAATGCTTGTGTAAGCACTCAGTGGTAAATGCAAAGATGTTTTTCCTTGTGTTGCCTCCACATTGGCAGAAATTATCTCTAAAAGTAAAATTTTCCTTAAGACAATGAGTTACTTTTTACTTCCCTGATAATTTAAAATCCACAGTCATTTTTCTGGTGAAATCAGAGATTTCTTGTAGCTCAGCTTTGCTAATTCTCTCCATGTAGTAGATCATACAAACCACAGGAAACCACTGCTAGTATAGGGAATAGTTGTTTTCTGATTAATTCCAAATTTAGTACCTCTAATCAGTCTAATGCCTCAGTTGCAAATTTTAAGTAAGGTAAGNTGGGAAATTCCTACCTTGAAAATGTTTTGATGGGTAATAAATTTGGGCTGGGAAAAGGAGCAGCAGAGGGAAGTTGCCTTTCAAGCAGATAGGTCAGACTGCGTGATACTAAGGGCAATATGAATTGGAAAATGTACCGAACAAAATACAGACTAGAGAAACATCAGAAGAGAGCTGATCCCACCTGAGATAAAACTTGTTATTTCTCAGAGGTATAGATGCAGATTCCTCACCAGTATCACAGAAAGAAATCAAGGATACAAAAGGAAATCATAGTAAGAGCTACATTAAAATGCAGTTCCCTTTTCAGCTGGAGATGCACATTGGAGCACATACACTCCTTTGTGCTTTAAGGCTTCTCGCCTTCCTAAAATTAGCCCTCAGAGTTCTGCTCACCAAAGTTAAATATTCACCTCCAGAGGGGAGTGGTTCTTCAGGTGTTCAGCCTCTGTGCTCCTGCACCACTTCTACTACAAACCAGTTTGATTTAAGGCAGGGGTTTCAACTTAAATCCTGGATACCCCTTGTGTACCTGTTTAAACCTACCAAAATATGTCATTCTAATGTTGTGCTGCTGGTAATGCTTCCTGGAACCATAGAGTCAAGCAACTAACTTTGCAAAAGCTTTGTGCATCTGCTACATCACCCCTTCAAAAAAACCCCTTACATGCAAACATATCTTATAAAGAAAAAAAAGTCCTACATGTTTCAGATGATCTCCACTCTTACTGCTGCTGTATGAACCACTTTTTTTTTATTTTTTATTAAGCAAATTATTTTTTAGAACATGCAATAGTGCTTAATGATGTGCATGTTCTGTGAGTGGAGCAACTCATACAAGTGAAAATACATGTAAACAAGAGTGAAAGAGTGGAGAAGAGAAAGCAAACAGGGAGGGGAATAGGTTTGTCTTTTTCAGAGTCTTCTATTTTGGAAACCAATTAAATATCACTGCTAGTTCACCTAATAGCAGAAGCAAACAATTAAACACACCATCTACACAAGTCTGAACAGTGCAGCATCTTTTAATTTAAGCTCATAAAATTTACAGTGGCCTATTTTCAGTATCTTGAAGGATTTATCTACAGTAGCCTATAGATTTTACTCAACTGAAACTAGTAGAAGCCCAACAGCCAGTGACAGAAGCCTGCCCTTCAATGGCTGAAGAAAGTCAAAGCCACCCCACCCCAACTGCTTTGAATTCATTTCCCCTCTTATTCAAGTACAGATGAGAATCACAAAATTCTGGGATACATGTGAAGAATTACTGAAAATAAGTCCTTGAAGATATAAACTAAGAGCCTATGTAAGCCCCAACCCTTGTTCTTACAGGCTACTGTAGGCTTTGGGATATACTTAGTTCAAGGTTTGATGAGCTCTGCCAAACAATAATGTTCTGCAACATTAAGCTCAGTTTAGACAACCACCCAATAATTCATTTTTGCTTTCTGGACAGAATTTGTTCTCCACATTAAATGCTTAAACAAGTCTTCATCAGGTGTAAGGTAGGTGCATTTCTAAGAAAAGTCCCATGAGAGTTAAGACAGAGAATCACAGAATGGTTTGGGTTGGAAGGGACCTTAAAGACCATCCATTCCAACTCCCCTGCCAGGGGCAGGGGAGTCTTTAACTAGAGCAGGTTGCTCTAAGCCCCATCCTTGTCTTGAACATCTTCAGGGATGGGGCAGACACAGCCTCTCTGGGCAACCTGTGCCAGTGCCTCAACACCTTCACAATAAAGGATTCATTCCTTACACATAACTAAACCTGCCCTCTTCCAGCTTAAGGGCATTTGCCCCTGTTCTATCACTATATGCTCCATGAAAAGTTCAACAGATATTAAGTAATGACTTTTAAATATCTGTTTTCTGTTTATCAGCATCTGCACATCTTGTTTTGACCTGGGATGTTAAGTAATAACAAAGGCTTCTAATTTAGAACTTTTCCTGTCTAAACTAACCCCTGTTATAGCAACTACTGCAACTTACTGCAACACTCTTGTTGTGCTCCTCAACAACTTATTTGCAACCAATGTCTTTGGGGAATTAAGATCTATTCTCTGTCTTAAAGGGATTCTAGTTGAAAAGGGCCTTTTTCTCTCTGCATCACTGTAAGCTGGACAGTAACATGAGAGTGAGCTTGTGAGCCTGAACAATTACATTAGAGTTTTGGAGCATGGATTGATGCACTTCTTCACATGAAGTTGAACCTGGAGTAGTTGACTGCTCAGTATTAATGGCGTGGATTATTAATGCCTTGCTTTGCTGATTACACACATTTGCAATGTAGCACACTTCTTTCTGTGTGGCAGGAAACATTTATCGGTATTATTTTTTTTTTAAAAAATCACAACGGTATTTGATTACACCCAAATGCTTATGTATTTGTGACATGTCGACAACTGAATTGGAATAGTACCAGGCTTTTAAAATTCAGGACACATAGGACCATCTGTTTTCTTGTGAACAACCTCAGTCTCTCTCTCTCCCCATTTCAAACACTTACTGCTTCAAATTTACAAAGTTGTTACTCAATTCCCTTCTTCCTTTGCCCTCCAAAAAACTTCAAAGACAGCAATTGAAGGCTTCAAAATTTTTTTTCTTTTACTTCATAATTACTGACATGACTATTTCAGCAAGTTTTGCAGCCAGGCTGGCAATTATCTGCAAGTTCTTATGAGGTTTGCAAGGCCTTATCTAGTTTATGGGAAACGCTGTCCTGGAGTTGAGATGGAGGGCATGGGAAAGGTGTTCTCCAAACATTTGTTTTGAAATGCAGCCATTTCTATGTGTTAAAATCAACTGATTATTGCAAGAAGTAATTACCAGTCCAGAGTGTTTAAAGACTAGCACCCACATGTGTACATACACATATGTTCAGGCCTGGTCTCAGCTGAGCTCCACAAAGTGCAGGGAATCATTTTCCTGGGCCCAAAATCCAAGTCCAAAGAGAAAAAGGCCAAGAACTCATGCCTGACATGGCTGCTTTACCTAAATAGCTTCCTTAAAAAGGGGAATGGGAAGATCACAGCCCTGCTTGTTTTAAGGGTGCAGCCAATTTTGTTTAGGCCGTCTTGGTTAGATCTCAAATAGACCATTAGAGGAAGCTGTGACATTCAATTTTCTTACTTAAAACAAAAAATCCTATCAGGCTCAGCCATGTTCTCCTCTTCTACAAATCTGAATACAAGAGAATATCACTGTCCAAAGTGTGATGCAATTGTGATTTCAACAAGTTAAGCATCGTTATAGCAAAATCCCCCTCAGATGATTCCTTTTTTTAAACCATTTCTTCATTTTTTTGACACCACATCTGGCATATAGAATACAGATGATCATTTGTTTATATATCTGTCTAAATGCCTTTTCCAAACACAGCCAGATGGAGCCTTTCAAAATCAAATTAATTTCAGATTAATTCACTCTGGACCCACTCCAGTTTCATGACTCTTTGCTTTGAGGCACCATCTAAATTGATTTAGAGTCACGAACTTAAGAGAGCTCAAGTCCTTAGGTACAGAAAAAAAGAGATCCTTCTTGCATACTGAAAGAGTCAGCAAATCAGAAGAGTCCATGATCCTAAGTTTTGGCTCCTAAAAAAAACCTCCAGCACATCAACATAAGAATGCCTTATTCTACATAGTGCCAAAATCACATATAAAAATCTTCATATTTCATTCCAGAAAAATCACTTTAGAATTTACATCTTCAATGCCTGCCTTGCTGAGTCCAATAAAATTTATTGCTCTAATTAAAAAGCAAAATAAAAAAAAAGAAAGTGTCGCTCTAAACCTTGCAATAAGCAGTAGTCATGGAAAGATAGGAGACAGGTAATAAAAATCTCCACTGCAAGGGATTTATCTAAGGAACTATAAACAAATGTAGCCTGCAAACACTGTGGGCTTGCATACTGTCAATCCTCTGTGGATGCCTTTATTATCTCACTTGTTTCAATTGCAATTTGGGTTTCCATGGAGATGTAACAGTCAACTCTGGAAAATTATAAGATAAATGTCAGGCAGTGATAACGGTGTTAATGAAGCTTCATTGACAAGCAGAACTATGCTTCAAATAATAGGCATATTTCTATTAGCATATGTATAACCTGTCCAGAAAAAGAGAGAAAAAAAATCCCAACAACAGGGAAAGACAATATTAAAAAATTAAAATGAAATTCTGTATATCGATGATACAAGACACACAATGGAACATTGCATCCATGTGAAAGGATGAATCCCTAACAAACAGAAGAGATGCGGATTCAAAATTTAATTTCCCGATTCCTCTTGAAATTTTTGCACTCAGCTACCAGGCTGAAAAGGCACTTTGCTGACACACAAAGCCACATTCCTGCATGGTGTGACTCTTGTTTCCTTGCAGCGCAGGGCTTGAAGGATCTGCTTCAGCAGGCACTTTGAAGCTGCGGTTTCGTAATGCGCAAATACAGCTGCAGAGGGCTGCTAGAAAGATGCCGACCTCAGTGGAAACACGGACAGCGCGCGCACCAGCACGGCCCCCAGAGCTCTCGGGTGTCGTTCGTGCTCAGATCGGGGTGGCTGCTCCACCACATCTTGATACATGATGAGTTTAACGTGATACTGCCGGGGCAACAGCCATGATGACAGCATGGTGTGGTCTTGACCTGCTTCTGGGTTAACCAAGCCTGTAAAAGCTGGAGAAGCTGCCAGTCATCTGTGAGGGGCTGTAGCCAACTTTTTTCTTCCCACAGATGGAACGGTTTTGGTGAACTGGAGGTCAAAGAGGTGACAAAGAGGATTTCTGCAGAACAGAGGGGAATGAAGCTCATCCTGCTTTGTTTCAATGAGTCAAGCTCTTCATTTGGCCAGGGTGGAATTCCACCCTGCCAGGGGAAGGGGAAAGAGTTTGGCTACACCTGTACTTGAGGGTTCATTTTGCCAGTTTATCAGAAGGGCAGTAGTGGGGCAATCCTACCCCAGAGAACCATAAGGAAATTTTTGTAGTTGGGTAAAATAAGCTAAGATATTCACTGCCTATTCAGGAGGCAGTATTGCCTCTGTCTGGACAACCAAGAGGTGCTAGAGGTTGGTCCTATCTCTTCTCATCCCACTATTTGGCCTTGGAAATTTTAGTCCCTTGCCTGCCTGTGTAACTCTTTCAGGTAGTGTCAATTCTCCCATCCCCTCCTCTGTCTTTGAAAACAAGGTTCTGGTATTAGAAGACTGTTAGAGGGGCTACAGATTAAATGATGAAATGAAAAATCAGGATCAAGCTTGGTTCAGCAGCAGAGGAAGGTGAAATCTTAAACATACAAGCAAACAAAGAAGAAAATCTTTATCCCTCCAAAGGCTTGATGTTGAAGTATGTGGGCAGGGAAAATTTCAGGAATTGTGGGGAAACACTCAAATGTTATGGGAAGTATAATCTTATGAAGATGTAGCTCAACCAAATGTCTGCATGCAGGATAGGAAAGAAGCTGACTTTGCCATTTCAATGAAAAATATAACTGGGGAATGGGGTTGAGGGAAGAGTTTTTTTGCTCTTTTCCCCTCCTCTCCTCAAAACACCTCTGTTCCTCCTACCTTGTCTAAATTCTGTTTGTTTAGTAAAGACAAATATGAATGTTGTCTGGAAAACACTTCCCAGTTCTCCAGGGAGAAATCATCTTTGTCCAGACAGGTTTTAGGGGGCAGAAAAGGGAGTTGAAAAAGTGCCCAGCCTTTCTGCAGATGAGACCTCAGCTCTGATCAGATTTCTGAACAACAACAAAATCAATAGAGGGTTTTTTCCTTAAGCTGTATTACCAGGAAGCTTAAAAAAATTCCAAAAGTTTCCCTTTTCCTGATTATTTTCTAACTGCTCCTCAATATAACAAATGAGAAAAATCTAAGTACCTCATTAGATTTCTACTAAAATGTCAATAGTTAGAAAGTGATTTTCCCCAGTGAGTTTTCCACATACTTATAACTCACTCTAGTGCTTTTTAGAGAAGTGGGAAAACCTCTAAAACCTAATATTGGTGGTAGTTGATTCTATGTAGAAGGACACGTACTCCTGCCAGCTTTGTGGAAGACAGAACAATGAGTAAAACTTGAGTCTGGCTTCAACTTCAGATGGGCAAAACATAAACACTCCTGCCAGGGTCAAATGGTGGCAGAACCAGGTCCCATCAGATGTGCAACCATGATTTGTAGATTAAAGAAAAGAAACTGGATGTGAAGGCAGAATACTGAGCAAAATTTTTTAATGAAAAAAAACCCCACACATGCCGTGTGGAACGCATTGTCTGCACTGCAAAACAGGCCAAGTTGTCTTAATTTCTCACTTATTGAAATCTCTAAATTCCATTGCAATGTGTTTTCTAGCATCTACAAAGGATTCATTTTCCTTTGTATCTTGGATTGCTAACAGTTTTACTTTTATGTCCAAAGAGAGACCTGCTATATAAAAGGTCAGTAGTAGCACTGGCAGACAAGTAGTCAACAAGTCTGAGTTTTTAAAGTAAATCCTCATTATAGCTTAAGATTTTACTTAGTCCCTTATTTTTTTCTCTATTATTGCAAATAAGATATTTTGCTCTGTCGGTTTTGCTGTTCTTTTGAAGCTCACAAGAAAATAAACAACTACACATAATTAGGGAAGGAGCAACTTGCCCTTTAAAGGCATCATTCAAACAAACAAAATGAGAAAAACTGGTTTAAATTTTCCTAATAAACATACCCTGAAAAATCCTAACAAAATTACGCCCTAGCACACACACATGCACACACACTTTCCAAGTCACGTGGCAGTCATTTATGGGGATGCTTCTGACTTCAAAGATCTTTTAATTGTGAGTTTGAAGGACACTGTGCAAATGAAGCATTGGGAAAACAAAAGAGGGGTGCCATTTGGAAATGTTTCGACAAGTGGAAAGCAAAATATAGCTTAAAAAGTTGCCAAAATCCCATGTTTTTAAGGTCATCATAAATAATTGCAGTAGGAAAAATTTAAAATGATGAGATAACATCTAAACTGTACTTTTTGGATATAATCTTATCCTAGTAGATATTTATTTGCTCTGGAGGTTTAATTCACAAGTGAAAACAAACCTCGGTCTTGGGGACTTGCTCACAGTTTTACAGAAGAAATGGGAAAAACCAGGAATATCATCTACATAATTTTGACCACCCCATAATTTACAAAGACTCTTAGCTCCAATACCCTTGTGCAAGATAAAAGGTAGTTAAACAGTTGTGGATGTATTTTTAAGCTCCCTGTGACATACTTGACCTGTGGAAACTTGGCCAGCTCAGGTTTGGCTGGCTGTCAGCAGCAGTGTGAAACGCAGTGTGATTTATAGAAATCTCTGTCATCACACCACAGGGTTAATGTCTTCCCTTCTTTTTTCTCTTTCCCTCCTGCCCCTGAAAGTGGAAAACTCTTATTTGTGATGACAAGTCTTTGGAAAGCTGGAGGATTAGTAACACCATGTGGTTCCCTAAGATCTCTATCCCTTTTCCAACTGTTTTTCCATATAACCCCTCTCTGTATGGTCATCGGCACCTTCGCTCAACAGATGGAAAAAAGGGAAGAACCTGCCCCAGGGCAGGTGGAGGGACCAGGATGCTGGCAGTGGAAGAATACACACTTGAAGCTCACATGTCTCAGCTGCCTGATACAAGAAACTGAGGGGAAACCAAGCATCAAATATGGGATTTTAATAATATGAGCATTTATTTTAATGATTTGAAGGCTGAACCTGCTGGGCTTGTCACTGTAAGTAAGAGATACGGAGAAAGAAATGATGAAGCCTGAATTTTCATTCTGACTGCCACCACTGGAATGCTGTGGATTTGTGCTCATTCTGGTCTAAGGCAGGGAAGGATATCTGTGCCCTGTGCCCACACAATCACTCAGGATAGGCAGCCACCAGCTAGGCAGCAGGTCAGCTCTGAACACCGAGCTTCACTCGAGCAATTTCAAATTCATTGAGAGGGGTATTACTCACAGATTATTTTAAGGCACATCAGTTTTCTTGTTATAACCATCCTTCAGAAAAGAAGAAATCTAAGAGATGAACAAAGCTGGAAAGTGTGTCTAATGGTAAAGAGCAGAGAACTACGCAACAAAAAAGATGTGTCTCAGCCACACTCTCCCATATGTCTTTTGCCTTTGCTGTGCTTATCTCCCTCACCTTCAAATTATGATCCCATCCCAACGAAGAATTCTAAAACTCTCAGAGGAAACCACTACATAGATCTGAACCATTATGTGACTAAAGAAAAAAAAAAACAAAACAACTACCCTTTCATGATATATTTTTTTCTTTTAACTTGATGCAATTCTAATTTTTCTTTTAAAGGCAGTGTTTGAATATTATGAAATATAGCAGAAGTACTTTCTAAAGCCACTATTATTTGGATTGCAAGGGCATGTCTGGGGCCCCAAACAATGCTGTCTGCTTTCTAAGTAGACCTAATTTTATTAGTAAGCCCAGATGTTTTCCTACTATTTTAATAGGTTAGGAAACATGACACACTCACGGACTATTTTAATAGACAGTTAAGAAACAAAGGGGAGAAGGGGACACAGCAGGTCTGAGTTCGCTTAGCCTACAAAGTCAGGAATTTTTGATTTACTGGTTTCTACCAAGCACCTTCATTAATGAGCCTAAGATCTTTAATGCTTCTTTAATTGTCTATGCTTCCATCTTTCCATGACTGGGCTGAATATCAATATAGTTGGCTGAAACAGTTGCTGCTCTACTAAGAAGGTCAGAAAATCTGGGGGATTTCCTGGACAGAATGGGAATGTATTCCCTGAAGTTTCAAGGTAGAAGGGAGTGCAACTCTAATGTAACAGCTCACATCTCATTACTCTATATTTTCTAGGCATTTATCCAGTAGATGCCTTGCTATCCTTTCTTATTTAATTCAATGATGGAGTCTTCCATAGAGTTGCACTAGGCTGACACATTAATTAAAACTACCTTGAAATATTAGCAGCTACATAGCATTTGATTGGTAGGAGAAAAATAGTTGGGTATGAAAATTAGTATTAGCTTTTACATAAAATAAATTATTATTCAATAAATTTTAATTGCCTGGGGCATTTTTATGAACAACAGGGATTAGCGAATATAATGTATACAATACATTGTATATGTAACAGACAGAATAATCAAGCCTGACAGAGTACTTTTGCTTGTTTCAGAGCACATGCACAGCTCACATGGAGAAGGAACAGATTACAAGGAGCTTCCCTGTAGCCACACGCAGCTGTAAAAGCTCAGAGTCAGCATCGGCAGCACACTGACAGTTAAATCAAAACTATACATCCTTGAGGAGCCATTTCATCTAAATCACAGCTTCTGATTCCTCATCTTATGTGGTCAATGGGCCTGCATTTCTTAAAAATGGGAGCATTGGTGGAGATAGGAGCGAGGCTTCAGGAGAGCTGTTTTTGTGAGCTCTGTTCCACGAGTGCAGCAGAAATGTACACAAAGCTTTACAAATGACCTCATTTTTACTAGGAAAGGACAGCTCAGCTCTGTTCTACATTTTCCTGAACTGAAAGAAAGGCCCCACAGCCAAACTGTCATGTCTAATCATTGTGTTGCTGGAGAGTGTTTAAAACAAACAACTTTTTTCTTTTTTTCCTCTCTCTTTTAATACAATGCCACGGAGCAATTGTTGTGTTTTCAGAGAGTGGGAGCTACGTTTTTTATCACATAGCCAAGACACCAGAACAGCAATTTTCCCCAGTGCAATGAACAAGCTTTATAAGGATAAATTTTCACCTCATTAATGATCTGAGCTGATTATTCCCTTCCCCCACTTTTCCTTTTAGGTCATGGATCAAATGTGACCCACTTTCCTTGAATGCTTTCCTACCATCTATTTTTCCCATTAGAGTAGAAAGCCAGTTGCTAAGGTCACATTACAAAGCAGCCATGCAACCCTAAATATCTGCCCCCCAAACACACACACACACACACACACTTTTCTTCTCCCCTGCCTTTATGATATTCCCCCCCACCCCATCATCCACTCTCAACAAGATCCCGCTTTACATTCAGGAAAGCCAACAACAGAACTGCTTATAGGGACAGGCTTAGCACGAGAATAGGATTTTCTAATGACTACAGAGACTCCTGGGGCCCTTCATATTTAAAAAAATATAAAGGCAGCAGCCTTGGTTTTTAATTACTCCTAATTCTAAATCTCATGGCCCTAAACACAATAGCTCTTTCAACTCTGAGAAAAAATGACACTAATCAGTAACAGAGTCCCCTGTGCAACCTGCTAGTCCTCTGCTGGCATTGCAATGCTTGCACTGCTATGATTTTTCAAGGTTGACCAATGAGTCAGCAAAGCCAAGACAACTTAAAAGCATTAAATCATGAGACTGAAATGTTTCTTTCCAATACACCACTGGATGGATTGCAATTAGCAAGGGGAATCACTACAAGGCAAATATTGTAAGAGCAGAGAGAGAGAGAAATAGGGAATTAAAGGAGATGGTGTTCATTTTGCAACAAATGAGCCCCAGATGTTAAGGTATTTGTGGTTTAATATAGCCCCTCTCACCAACCAGGTAAGGAATGTAATTAAAAAGCATTAAAGTTCAGTTGCTGGTGCTCAACAGAAACAAAATGAAGATTTAATTTATCTGCTCTACTTCCCTCTGAGTAGCCGACTAATATTCCTACTTGGTGTAAAGTCCTGTGAAATGGAAGACTTGTGTTGTTCTCCAGTGCTTTCCATGAAAATCCTTCTCCTTGGCATTTATAAAAGAAAAGATGTCACTCTAAGTGTCTCATTGAAAAATTAAACAGAAGTATGTAACACTGCAGCTACTTGGATTTGTCTGACTGTTTCAGCTTTCTGTGTCATTTATTACACTTCCCAGTAGGATTGTGCAACACCTTGGTGTTTCTATAACCAATACCTCATTCCTTCAGCAAAGAGAGGCACACTATATGATTAAATGTTTCACGTATATAGATTCACATCTGAATTACAGTTACACAGTGGAGAAGATTGAGGATCTGGTCACAACCTGTATTTCTACTTCATACCACTCACTCTTTTTTCCACAGAATATCCACAGCATCCTTTCTCCTAACTCTCATAGAGATGACAGAAATCATAACTGCAATGGGATTTTCCATTTAGCAGGACGATGAACACGTACATCAGGGCTGAATTGTGCCACTGACACTGTGGAAAGATTAGAGTCACGAGCATCCAAGCAAAATGAACCGTAAATACAATTACTGTTGAACTATCAACAAGCAAACTAAGCATGGATTTCAAGCAGTGGCAGTCTAACAGCCTCCTGAAAAGAAGAATAAAATCCTGCTGATTGCAGGAGTCCCTGAATTCAGACAAAAATCTCCAGTTTTGGATTGCAGGAATGAACAACAGACTTTTAGTCTCAATACCAAGTGAGCTGCCCACAAGAAAGATGACCCTGACATATGGCCGAGGCTTCCAGGCACCTCAAAGAAGTCCATCAAGTTCCTCAGATGTGCACTGAAAGCATGGAAAGCTTCCATTCCCTGGAGGGAATTGAAGGGAGAAGCCGTCATTTTTCCATCTGAAGTAAGCAACCAAATCTATTTTTCTGGATATTCAAAGAACTTTCTGTAAGTTTGACCAGATTTGCTTCTTTACGCTACCCCTACTCCTCTACTTTCCTTTGTATTCATGAGGGTTTTTCCTATCACTTCTCTTTTGAAATGCCCTTAACACACCTTTTATTTGCATTTAATGCATTTGTTCATCATTATACTGAAGAATCCACTAAAAATACACCAATAAGTAAGGCAACCATGGCAGCTGCCCTTTATTACTGCATCATTTCTGGGCAGGATTCCGAAATCAGATTAAGTGACAGCAACTTCAAAGCATTTGAACATCAGGTTCCTAGCACCATGTTTTATCATTTCTGTACACTGCTTGAATTCCCAAGAGCTCCCTTCCAGTCTGAATAACTATTACCCAAAAATAAATATGCTGTAAACTGTTGATCTCTTTTCTCTTGACTATTTTGTCAAATTGCTTTTAAGCACCTGTGATAGTCTCCAGCTGCCACTGCATGTTGCTCCTTTGCTTACCTTCATAATAAGAAACACACGAGTCATAGCAGGAAAAAAGTCATCTTATCCTTGAATCCTTTCAGTAGCCAAGGCAGAACTGTCCTCTGGAGTGAGCTGGTTATCTGTTTACTTGATGAATTCTGAAAGACACTCAGCTTCCATATCCCCCAGCTGCCAACAGTGGCTGAGCTCCCACCAGAGCTCCTGTGCAAATCTAAGTAAGGACAGCGAGGCATCAATTTTTGCCACTCACTTCTACTCTGGAAGAGGTGCCAGGCAGCAGCATTCAGCTGCTCTGTTTTGTTGTTTAGTGCCTTGCATCATCATTCCACTGGTATATACAAGCAGTGACTGTTTTCCAAAGGGAGACATGGGGAGCCAGGTTACAATGCAGAGAAGGACACTCATTACTGTAAATTAAAATACTTAAATCACCATCAGTGAAACAATCTCTGCTTCGATTACACCCTTAGCTAGCACATCCAGGCTTTTCTTTCTTTGGCCAGAAATACTGAAGCCATGATTGATCTAATCTGTAATCATGTTGTTTATTTGAAATTAGAGATAATATAAAAAGCATAACAGTGAGTATATGTATATTCATAGCACCACTGCAGACATCCAAAAGAAACTCTATTTTATCCCTGCTGCTTTGCATTTTAGCCTCATTTCTTCCCCTTTTACAGTCTATGGTAAATACAATATTTGCTTTTAGAGTTCTGACTCTCCGGGGATTATAAAGGAAAAGTACTTAACACAGAGATTATCTTTCTGGTGTTGCACTGTACAAATGAAAATTGTTACATTAATGGCACTATACAGTCATGTTCAAACACCATTAAGTACCTCTCCAGAAAACCAAAGGAAAGGGAATGATGAGCTCCAGCACAGTTCTGCCTTGACTTGCAAGTATATTTGTGTTTCTCCCTCCCTCACCAAGCAAATGGCTCACTGGAAAGGAATCTTCAGACTTTCTTTTCCTTTCATTAACACTTTAAAGCCCACAATAAGAGTAACAGGAAATATTAATACTTAGGAAGCACAGACAGCAAATTCTTTGAAGAATACAAGGTCTGTAAAACTGTTACAAAACCTGCCATTGAAATTCTGCCCAAATATGGATTTACACCATCAGCTCAAATTGAGACCCACTTTCACACCTAAAAATCCCAAGCCTGGGTGTCTGGTCTGGGTTTAAAAGCGTGTAACAAACTGCCTTCAAACACACCAAGACTCACTACTTTGTTCTGTTGTACATTCCTCTTCCTCCATGGGTTTAAGACTTATTTTTAGCTGCTTTAAATCCGAATGGGTCAGATGCATATCTGCTAATGAGTATTGGTAATTAAGGTTTCAAACCACACAGCAGCAATCCAACACTTTCATGTTGCTGATATCTCTCTATATTTGTGTATATTTTCAGAGCAATGTCTGAAAGTCCTATTTGATTTAATTTCATTTAATTCTTCAAGGCTAGAGTTACTTGTGAAAGCTCAAAATATAACTAAGTGTAGATTTTTGTCCTTTTATTCTTCACAAACCTTTGCAACTGTTCTATATATTACACTTTCACTTAGCACAAAAATTTAGAGATTTATATCCCAAGACTATAAATTCCAGTGATATTTTTTGTATTTTGCCATGCAATAAAGTGAAAAACATAAAAGATTATTATTGAGATTATCATTAATATTATTTATGTATTCCAGTGCTTAGAAATACTACAGCAAGAACATTTACATGTGCTGAAGAAGCTTGATTATAAAGCTTGGCTAAACTTATTGGAAAAGCTGCAATCATAGCACAGTTACTTCCGAGAAAACATTTTGGGAAAACTCAGCATATTTCATTTTCCCCTCATAATTTCCCTCATAATATCTGTCTAGCTTTGTCAAGTGCTCTGAAAGAGCATCTGAGAAAACTGGGAGTTTTACAGGTGCAAAATATGTCAAGGAATGTAAAAAGAAACGCTCTCCTTTCCCACAGATTTCAATTTCAGTTTTTCACAAGAATTGGCCAGGTCTCTGTAAGGTCTGCTCAAACATAATTTCATTTGTATGTGTGTGCTACCCCCTGCACAGTGTAGGAAATAAAGAAGAAATGAAAGAAAGCCTCAGCATGTTCCTGAAATTAATTTTCATGATAGGAGCAATTGAGTCCATCTACTAAGGTACTTATAATTACATTGCATTGCTACTTGGAAGAAAAATGGCTGGCTATATTCTAAGAAAATATTAACCCCATCAGCCCAATCACAAATCACTACATTTAATGTATTCTTCCTTTTATTAACACCCACAAGGTGCCCATTAGAGGCACCATCACTGCTGTCCTAAATCATTTCTAATTATCAGACGAGCAAAAACACGACAGAAATGTTATTTCATGTCTTCGAATGAAAGGCTCTTTGCTTCCAAAAGACATGTCAGCACTGGATGATTTACTCCATGATTTTGTTTACTGCCTTCAACTTTCATTAGTGTTAAAAGAGCTAAGATTGTTTTCCTCACTGCTGAGATTTCCTAGGAGAGAAGAACCACACAAATACTGAACTCTGCGGGCCAGGGAAGATAAAAGGTGAAAGGCAGGGTGCCACCTCCCATGGCTTTGCTGTTTTGGGGTGTTTTTTCACAGTTCTGGCTTTCTAGGGAATGGAGAAGGAAAAGGGCAGGAGCTGTGCCAAAGTTTCCCATGCCTCGTCCTACTCCTGCCTTGCCATCTCGCCCCTCTCCTGCATCAGGTTTAGTTCAGACTCAAGGATTTTCATTTGTCCCATATTCCTGCCAACCCAAAACAAAATAAGCAGGAATTTTAAACACATAACGTGCCTGAACTCATTCTTTTATTCCTGGTAGGTGTCTCATCGAGGCTTTTGTGCTCTTCTAAAGAGTGATTGAAATTAATGCTTGATAGATTTTTTTAGCAAAATATATTTAGTTATGTAATTTTAACTCTAAGATTTTTACTAAATTTTTAAAAAAATACTTGGAGCATTTTTCAGGAGCAAAACCTTCTAGCTGAAGGAAACAACTATTTCCTAAATCAGCAGTCACTGCAAGATTTATACATGTTTAATCCCATTCAGACACACATTAATACCCTCTCAAATGAAAACAAAGAAGCAAAGTATGACAACAACATATTATTAATAAGAGGGAGTTAAAAGAGTTAATCTGGTGTTTCGCTCCTGGAATTTTTGTGCATGATGGCATGACAAATTCCTGAGTATCCTGATCTCATTGGATCTGCTTTGATTTAGGGTTTGGAGCACATGACCCCAGAGTTCCCAATTTACATTACTCAATGGTCTAGATATCAGCACCCTGCAGAAAAATTCCCAGAGAAGGAGGAGACAATTTAGGAAATAAAGTGTATTTCCTTTGAGGAAACAACTTTTTATATTTTTTTTTTTTAACTCAGACTTAATATAAATTTTTCTTTCTAATATTATTTATCCCCTGTTGGTGCCAGTGGTGCCACTTATGCATAAGTGAAGTCTGACTCTCCCACACAGAAAAGGTGGTGCAGACACTGATCCCTCCAACCTCCAAAATGCTTCAAACTTCCAACTCTTTGCACTTCAGCTCTGTGCCTGCTGCTTGCTCCGTACATACATACTGCAATATGTGATTAGGAAACCTGTGATACCCATTCAATCATGGGAAGCAAGAGCTGGAATTTCTTGGATAGCATTAATTTTCTCAGGCATTGGATGAATCATAACCCTTCAATATCTAGAAGAGTTATGATTCTATCTATCCATATCACGGATGTAACATACACCTTCTATTTAGAAGCTCTGTACATGATTCATTACCATGACACAGATAGATAAGAGAATCTATGGCTTTATTATCCAGGAATTGTACTGTGGTACGATATTTTACTAGAGAAAATGCAAACATTATTTTGTTAAACCTTCTCTGTGCCATTCTGCAATGTTGTTATTAACATTCACGCACAACAATAAAAACTTATGGGTATTCACAAGCAGTTGTTATATCATTTATAAGACAATGATAAAGCTGAACACTATAATTGTAATTTGTCAAAATAGAAAAAAGGGTACAAATAGAAACCAAAATCAATTATTTAAACCATGACGAGGTACCAGAAAAAAGAACTGGTTTGCCATTAAAATGGAACTACTGGTGTGCATGGATATCCTGAAATCAAAAAGCCAAACACTAAAGCCAAGACCCTTGAGCTACATATCCTCAGCCTATGTTGGAGTGAATGATTAAAAGTTTCTATTTGATGTGACTCATTACAGACAAAGTATATGAAAAAATACTGTAGTGGCTCCCTCTGTCACTGCCCTCATATTGGTGGGTCAGAAAAAGAAGCACGAAAGATTCCCCCAAGCTTCTCATTTTGGTTGCAGACTAAAAACAACTTTCACAACCTTCTTTTAGCTTTCAGCCACTTGTCAATACTTTGCAAGAAGTGGTAAATGATTTCTAAGCTGAAATCACCCATTGAAGACAGCAAGTAACAAGCTATGAAATTTAGTAACTCTTTCACCTCTCTTTCTCCAGGGCTGGCCTTGAGCAGGAAAAAAAAGCATGTTGCTAGAGAATCAGCTCTTCTGAGGCCTGTGTAATACAGGAAATTCTAGGGCCAAACCATGCCTCAGTCCAGGAAGCACTGTAAGGGAATACAGCTCCTGGCCTTATCTTCTATTTCAGCAGCATGGGAGCCAGAAAAATCATCCTACTGGCTGTATTCCTTCTGCACACAAACAGAATGGACACCTCTTAGTATGTGTAAACAAAAGAAGGGTCTATAAATTGTGTTTTCTAAATATAATTTTGTAATCTACTTCCACTCAGAGTACACAGTACAGTCCAAAAGTGAAAATGTATACCTCATTTTTCAAAAATGAAAGGCAGTGATGACTTATTTGTATCTAATCTGTTGCTTAAATCTTAAAAACATTGTGAACATTATATCCACATAAGTATTTATCACTGTAGTAAGCCTTCCTCTTGTTGTTGGTTGGACTGTAAACCCAAACCATACCTTAGAAAGATCTCAACTACAAACAAGCATCTCAGCAGTTCACTACCCATTGAAGCAAGTCAAGCAAAAACTAAATCAAGTGTCTCCCATCTGAACAAAAATCTGGTGCAATTCACTTCAAACATGCTTCTCTCTTGGCTTCTGAAACACCACTTTGCTGCTCTCTCCTCAGTCCCCAGTTGCCTCTTTGCCAAATGTAACACATATTTATAAGAGGTTAAAATAGAAACAAAACACTACCAACAACCAACCAAACAACCCAACACTGCATAAGGGGGAGGACAAACAGTGGAGCCAGACGTAGCAGCTTGCTTTTACTGTCTCATTGCTTTTGGGAAAATGCAATAGTGGCTTCTGAATATTAATTGAATAAGGAGCCGTGCAAATTCCAGCTGTTGCCCGTGCACTGGGGTCTGGAAGACGGGTGTTTTCTCAGCCCCCGGTTCCATTCCTGGACTCCCAGAAACTCTGCACATATGTAGCTCTGCAAGTTGCACAATTTAATTCTGTCATCCATCTGCGAAACCCCAGCTTCCCAGGCTCCAGTGGCATATCAGCATTGTGGAAACTGTAACTGGGATAAGAACCATATTTAGGGAGGCTCTCCCCTGCAAGCTGTGGGTACATATGGCAATAAAGGGACCGGGTTGTTACAGAAGAACATATCATGCAACCCCTACTTTTGGGGGAATGTGTTTAACCAAGCTGAAAGGCCTTTGGGAAAGTTTGGACAAAAATTGCCTCCCCCAATTTTCATGGTTTATCACTGAGTTATTCACACACAGGCAGCTCTAACACAAGTCATCACCTTAGAAGGTTGTTCTGCAGTGCCAGTGATATCCAACATACAGCATCACCTCAAAGGACAGGGACATCACAACTGGGGACCATTTACACCCAGACTCAGCTTGCAGGCATCAAACCTGAGGGAGCACACATCTGTAAGAAGTGCCCACCACCTGCTTTATGGAAAGAAGGAAAGGGAAAGAAAAAGACAAAAGGGGTTCTTTTAGGTGTCCCATGGCAAGTCCTTGCATCGCTGACCAGTTTGAACTTTAAAGGACATGTGGAAGTACCAGTAAGTGAAATCAGGAAGGTCTTTAAAAAGATTTTTTAAATGGCTGGGGTCTTTATCATGTCACATTTTCTGGGTACTAGTACAATTTAATTTGATTTTAAACTGTACTGTTTGATGAAATGTCCTGTTCTCTAGTTCAGTGAAGTCAAGACACAATAAATGGATTTTTAATGGATGAAAGTTCAGTTTCTCTGGCAGCAGAGGCACATGAGGAAAAGAGACACAATGTACAAATGATGCACTCTGTGCTGACTTCCGACCCCAACCATTCCATGACAGGTATAAAAATGAAATACTGTGGGTGAGAGGAGAGGAAAGAAAACGGAGAGAGCTTTAAATGGCAGCAATGCTAATAGCCAAACAGCATAAAAATTGTTTAGAAACAGAGGTTGATTTTCAGTTATAAAAGTAGTACACCTGAAAAAGAGCTAAGAATGTTATTTTTATTTTCTTAATCTTCTTTTTATGTGTTAGCTACTATTTTTGTTCAGTGTTTGGCTTTCTACTTCATAGTGTGTGGCTTAGTAAAGTCAAGTAAGGTGTTTGGAAGGGGGAGAAATGTAATGATCTTATTAATCTCTGTATTATATGCTAGAATCCTTAGTAGAATATATGCAGATAATTCTCTTCCTTGTTTCTATTCAGCAGGAAATTAGTTCACCATTAGAAACATGGTTCAAGGCCATGTTTCCTCAGTCCTGTTGGAGAAATGAATCAGGAAACAAAAATAGCTCTGATGGTGCTCGTATTTATCAGGACTTGACTGAGCTGCATTAATTAAATAATGAATCTTTAACTGGAAATATGATGCTCTATATCTAACGCTCTGAAAGACCATTACGAATTATTTGAAAGCTCCAGAAATACTTCAAAAATCAATTAAATGTTATTAAAACTGAATACAAATTAAAGACCAAAGCACCCATTCCTGCCTATTTACCTCAGCTAGTTCAAGTCCAACTTTAAAACCTCTGCTCGCTTGCCAGATACAGATTGTGGCTTTTAACATACAATGTCAACAGATTGCAACTGCTTACTCCTGCTCAGTGGCTCTGGGCTAGAAAATGCTATTTTCAGAGTTTTCCCAGAGAGGAGGAAAGCATCAGCATTTAAAGGTATCCCCACAAATGTTTATGTTTGAAGCATTGTCACTAGATCTGCCAGGGGAGGCCTTCCTATGACCTCACTTACTCATCATGAGGCAATATTTAATCTTCCAGTTTAAATAGGAGGAGATACTCTACTGTTTCTGTCTTTGAGCACTACTTGTCATGGCAATTAATGAATTTCCTTCCACCCATTCCTCCTGCCTTCTGCTCTGCCAGATGCCCCTGACCCCGCTGCTCCTCCCGATTCCAGCGATTGTGGGGCTTTGGGGTTGGGCTTTTCCATCTCTGCATCTCTGCCATTTTCGTCCCTCAAACAGAGCTAATTTATTTCAGCAGACAAGAATTGGGCACACCCTCCCCTGGAAAAGCTGACCAGAGGGGCTGGCATTGGCCTTTGGTCGGCCACATGAAAGGCAGTGCTGTCTCTTGCCCTCTCCCATGAGTGCCCATGGCTTTTAAGTCACCTTCTTATCAAAACTTCCTGATGAGGGAGAAAATTTGCTGCTCTGAGAGTGTTGAGCATGGCAGATCTGGAATGAAATGGGACTTTCTACAGTGAACATCAACAGCACAAACCCAACTATGAGGGGCTCTTCTCATTGCCTTAGGACCCCCTGATTACTCAAGATCTTGTGGTCTCACATGCCCCCAAGGAGTACCCTGAGGTTCCTATTTGTTTAAAGATCTGTTTTCTCTACTTGATTTAAACACTTTCGAGCTTTTCAGCAGAACAGTCATATTTAGCCTTAAACCTTCATTTCCCTAACAATTCCTTCAAATATATACTGTGCTCATTTACAGTAAACCCACAAACATGAAGTTCCCTTTTCAGATGCATTCATTTGCATTGTACATTAAATGGTTTATAACAGACCCACATAATTCAAATGTTAACTGAAAATTATCATTCTTAATTCTCTCACACCTTTATAAATTTTTCAGCTCACTTGTCTTCTATTATGAAATGCAATCTGGGTACCTTTATTTTATTTATAACCAACAAAGTGCAGAAAAGCTATGCATAAACTCTGTCAATATTTTTATGAGGTTTGGTGCCTTCCCTTAGAGAAATTACTGAAGCTTTTTTCATGTTCACAACTAACTTCTTCAAAGAAACAGTAATGTCTTTTCCCCTGCAGTCACAGGCAACAGCAACCTTTAAATTGCTGAGGGAAAGACATTTTGAGGTTTGAGAAACACTGTGCAGAAGGCACAAATCGCTGCCATCCTTAGAATATCTTTGTATATCCTAACCACAGGGAGTTCAATCCTGAATTACTGCAAAAATATTATGCCACGGGCTCCCTGTGGGCCTCCAGTCCAAAAATAAGTATTGATGTAATGTGCATCTAAGAGTTCCCAAAACGCAGGTGCTAGAGGTGTCTGGAGCAGTGGTGATTCTTAGAGATGCTCTGGAGTGTTGCAATATCTGTTTCCAGGTAGAAGGAGAGGGCTGCACAAAACAAAATAAGATTAATCATTAAGCTAAATTATGCAGCAAGTTCTAAGCCTGTTGTAGACAGTATTGTGCAAACCAGTGGTGTTTTATATTAGTATGAAGTGTGGATAAAGTCAATGAATCCACATTGTCAGCAAATGCTAAAGGAGAAATGGGGAGCCAGAGTGCTCTGGTGAGCTGCTACACCAGTGTGGGAGGAAAACCCCCATTTTTGCTGCAGTGCAGCACTACTAAGAATTTTGATATCTTTTAGTGCTAGACAGATGAAACTCATGGACGTCAGAGGATACCACAGTTTTACAGAAGACAGCCAGTCTGCTGTCATCCCTGATGAGAGGATCAGCTGGGAGAAACACCAAGTAGCTCCTCAAAATCCAAAAATTTGCACATTTTTGGTTTAGAAAAAGCCTTCAGTGGAGACTTGATCCATTATTACTCTTGTGTGTCATTTCAATTAAAAGATGATGGGTATCCAGAACACTTTATCTAGAAGGGGAAAAAGTGTAACACAGTATACTAAATATTTCACCATCTTTGAAAATAAACAGATGAAAGAAAACCTGCATATAATTATCTTGGACTTAAATGAAAACCAATTCCTTAAGAGATTTAAACATCCTTTGCAATGATGTGTTTTGCTTCCTATCTTAAACTTTCCAACTCTGAGATGAAGGTGGGAATTGCATGTCCAGGAAAAAGTAAAAGGGATAACTTAGACACAATCCACAAATGGATTCAGTTCTCCCCTTTTCTTTTAAGTGGGCAAGTGTTACTCTTAACATTAGCAAAATCAGCAATTTTTATAGAAATTCAGCCAATCAGTACATTCCCCACTCGAAGAAAAAAAAAGGAAATCCTGATGAACTTAAAGTGCTTTTTTCTCCTAGTTAAAGTTTGCACATGTGCAGATCTTTAATATCTGCATTTCCCAAAAGGACTCATTTTCTCTGGACTGTCAGATTTTGGTTATATGTTGTGCCATCTAAAACATGCAGAGCACAGCACTGTGTATATTCCACAACTGGGTTCTCCAGGCAATCAGGTGTAGTTCTGGCTTATATACTTCCAGTTTTAAATGAGTTTGCTTAACCAAACAGTACCAATTTGGCTAACTACTAGAAACATAAGCTCAGATCCCAATCCCACTAGACTTCAGATCAAGTAAGAAACAGGTTAAACTGGCATCCTTGCCATGGACCAGGCACTGATAAAAATCAGCCTTAGGATTTCTGTTCAGATTCATTCTAAACTCTGCCAGACATAGCTGTGTATTGAAATACGCATCCAAGAAAGTAAATTAAATAGAGTGACCTGCTTCCAAGCTGGTGTGCAATTCCTATCCTAAATCACACCTCTATCTAAATTTTGCCCATTTGCCTTACTCCTAACTCTCACATGAAATCCCTGAAAGCAGCTGAGTTGGTCTCCTCCCTGCCCAAATACTACAGCCCGGAACACAAGCTGACCATGCATGAAAAATATTAAACTTTTTAGCTCAGGAGATGATGTATGGAGCTTCTCAGAGGCACAGTAGTTTAAAGTCAGCACCTAACACATGGTACACCTGCACACAAAACCCTTTAAAAAGTCAAGGGTCTACAGTGCCACTTGGAATTACAATAGTGAAGACTGTGAGGACACATTCTCCCACCGTAACTTCTGCCAAAAACTTATTGAGATTACAAAGTTGTTGTAAAGAAATTTATGGAGAAATTGCTTTTTGGAGTCATCTTGAATTAATAAATAATAGGTACCTTTCTGAGACAGCTGTTTTAGCATACAGCTGGATGAAAACTAGCACTATGGTTCAATTTATTTACCATTAGTTTCTTTCTCTCTCTCTCTCTTTAAAGTCTAATGCACAATTTCAGAGTACTGCAAAAGCCTCCTTAATTTGCTTCTGTATTGTGTAAAGCAGATGTCCTGCCTTTGCAAACTGATTAGTAAGTGGTTTATATTATTCCAGTGGTTGTTATCATTATTGCAGAAATGTTGAGCAAGGCTGCTGTCTGCTGCTTTTAAAAACATCTAGAATGACAGACTGCCTCTATCAGAAGTGATACAGGTGTACAAAACCACACTTTTCTGGAGAAAACGGACATAATAAAATTCTACGAAGCAGCCCATCATGTTTCAGGTACTTCAGGATCACAATATATAGAGTATAAAACCAGCACAGGCTCTGGACTGTGACTCAAGACCCGGGTCTGACTCCAAGCCCTTGTACACTACTAGAAATTTAGTCTTTGACAAATCCTTTTCTGGGCAAAAAAAATCTCAACTGTATTATCCTAGTAGCACCTAAAACATTTGAGGCAGCCTTCTGTAGTGCCCATTCTCCTTCCATCACCTGTGAAAGGCCCTCTGTGGATGAACGTTTAAGGCAGCTACAATTGTCTACAAGGTCCACCTGGGGTGGGTCTTGTCAGGAGTTGCACAGGCAGCTTAACATTCAAATAAATTGTTTTTGGTGGAGAGGGTGAAACAAAGGCTGGGTCTCTTATATGTTTGTTCATCAAGTGACTGAAATTGATTGAGTTCTCTCAATACTACTGCACTAGAAATTAATGCTAATTATAGCTTTTAAAGGTTAGATATGTTAAATCTGCTTCTACATGCCCTGACAATCTGAAAAGCTAAAAGAAAGGTGGGCATATAGCTGATTCTGAAGATATACTTCACCACTGGCTCATCCCATAGGAACCAAGAAGTTCTTCCTGTTCCATGTCCAAACACAGAGTGCAATAGAGGTGGCTACAAATACTTATATCCTGCAAGAGCCAGATATTACTACTGCAATCATTGCAAAATACAGCTATGTGGTTTTTGCTTCTGCAGGATGTGATAAAAAATTCTAGCTTGCTCACTGTGGGTCCCAAGTTGTGCAAACCTCAAAAAAAGGGCATTTTGTTTGGGGTTTTCTGGTTTAACTTCACACAAATAGTTCTTAAAGAAGGAGGAACTGACCTCTTCTCTTTTGTTAGCATTCAAATTTCCTGACTGCTGTTAAACAGAGAGAGCCTGTGTCAGCACACATTCACAGGGTAATTTTGGCTGGAAAGGACATTTTGAGGTCACCTGGTCAAGCCACTCTCAGAGCAGGGCCAACTAGATCAGGTTGCTCAGGGCTGAGCAGATATTTCAGTATCTCCAAGGACGATCCCTCTGGGTTCCTGTTAAGGTGTTTGCCCACACCATAATGAATTTTTTTTCTTTTATTAACATTTGCCTTTCCATGCTAACACCTTGTTCTTGCGGCTTCCTGACCTAGGTTTTCTGTGCACCTCTTTGAAAATAAAGTGTCTTGCTCTGTTGTATTTGTAACCTGTCAATAAGTAGTTTAGAACACTTTTAGGACTTCCATTTCCCCTTCTCTGCCAGGATAAGGCAGCTCTTTGAGCCACTCATTCTACATCAGGTATTCCAGATCCTTAATTATCTTGGTGTCCCTCCTCCAAACTCCCCCCACAGGCCTTGCACTGTGTCTTGTCCTGGGGAGCTCAAAACTGTGCACAGTGTATTGACGTGGACTCAGGTATCAAATGGAGAAACAACAATTTTTCCTGGCACATTTCCTACCCTTTCAGGACACCCTACTATTGTCCTTCTATGCTGCAAGGGTGCAAAACTCCTGTGCCACTTTCTGTCCAGTCAGACCCTGCCCCAGGGCTTTTCTTGCAAGGAAGATGATATTTAAGTCCCATGGAAAGACATACATCCACAAAAAGTCAGACTGCTTGCAGTCATTGTTAGAATCAAAATAAACCCATAAGCACAATACCTAATGTCTGTATGATCAAATCAAGGGCTGAAGATCATAGAATCATTTAGGTTGGAAAGGACCTTTAAAGATCACCTTGTTTCAACACCCCTGTCATGGATAGGGACACCTTCCACTAGACCAGGTTGCTCAGAGCTCCATCCAGCCTGGCCTTGGACACTTCCAGAGAATGGGTTGTCAACAATTTGTTTGGGCAACAAGATGCCAAGCCAAAGCAAAGTGTGACAACTTGCACACAGCTCTAGATAATAAAATATTATAAAATCTGGATAAATTTTTCCACCAAATACCTCACACACAAAAGATACAATTCAATTATCTTGTCTTCACCCAGAAATACACAGACTATTATTGCAAAGTCACTTTAGGACAATAACATCAAGACAAATTATTCTTCTTAAGACGAAGCAGAAGACACTCTCTATCCCTTACTCAGAAGTAAATCAAAGGCCCAGATTCTGACACACTCTCCATCTCTGCACATTTTCAAAGTACACACACAGAGCCTAACTTGGATTTTAAAATGAGTCACTCATAACCAGCAGTTCACAGAATTTTCATCTTGAAGCCTTTCAGAAGTATCTTTAAAAAAAAGAAAAAGCATTTTATAAAATACTTCAACAGAATTTTTATCTTGGGGCTCCAAGATAGCATTAGGAGGTAAAATCTCAATTTTTCTGCCTCTACAAATGTCCTCCCCATTTTAAAGACAAATAAGCTTTTCAGTTACATACAAACCCAAGAATAACTCTAGCTGCTAAATCAAATTTCAGATACATAAGAAAATAATCTTCAAAATGTATCAGAGAAAGCCAAATGAACGCAGTCCTGTCTGCAGAGGACTAGAAAAATTCAAGAGCACTGTTGTTTACCTCAGATTACCAATTTTCTTTAGAAAACCAATTTCTCAGTGAGAGTGTAAACTTGTCCATCTACTGAGGTAGATTCAATAAGGATAAATATATATTTTCAAATGTCCCTTAAGCAATTAAAATTTTGTGGCTTTTGAGGTTTTTTTTTTTTTTGTACTTTGATGCATGTTACAAAATTATACCCATGAACCATTTTTGCTCTTCCATTCTGTTAGCAGCTAACCTGAGCTGAGTTACAGGAGTGACACAGAAATCTGCCTCCTAATATTTTCCTAATCTAACCTCTTCCAAGATCAGCCTCTCTGCAGATGCACGTTCACATGTGCCTATATGTGGTATAAAATACACTCAAACAACCACTTCCACAAAGAGCATACACCTTCTTGGCTGACAAAATTCTGACTCTCTTCATTTAGGACTAGGAGTAAGAAGCTTTTCTCTAGGCATTCTCCTACTTGTAAACAACATACCTTTAATAAAAAAAAAGCCCTGAAATTTAAAGGCTACTATAAAAAATGTCAACATTTTCACTACCCTTTTGTTTCAAAAGCACAAGTAGCCAGCCCAGACATTTCAGTGCAGCCATTAAATCCGAATGCCTTTTGAGGCAGAATTCTATGAATGCACTCTGGCTTATAAAAAATGTATTAGATGATAGCTCTGAAAAAGGCTCTGAGGCGTAACATGGTCTATCATGTTGTGCATGCATGAGTTAGCTTTTACAAGATCAGAACCAGAAGCGAAGATGAATGCTATTCATTGTAAGCCCAAAGCTTTGGAAGTTCAGTATCGCAGTGCTCGGGGGTGAGTACTAGAGCTATTCAAAAAAAAAAAGGACATTCTTTAAAGAATTGTCCAGCTTTTAAATGTTTGCCACATGTGCCCACCCTCGGTTCTTGATGGTGTGGAGCTGGGGCTGCAGCAGAACAGGCAGAAGGCCACTGCCTGCTGACCACTTCTCCCTGCTCCCCACAGCCCCACTGAGCTGAATTTGATATGAGAAGGTCAGCAGTGTTCTTGTTAGTAGGTTTTAGAAAGTCAAATATCACTTGACAGAAGAAAAGCAATGACTTCACACTGGGTGTAAAGAGGAACAATTCTGGCAAGGACTCATCCACTTACTGTCAAAGAAAATTACATACAATTTACTATTTTGACATTCTGGAGTGTGTTCGACACATTATTAGGATTTGGAGGTCTTAAAGAGAAGCAATTCAAATGAGCATTAAACTAAATGGATTTTCTTTGATGAAATAATGATAAATAATAATACAGATGTCTTTGGTTGTTTGCAAAATAGCTTGTTCATAGTCAGCTGCCCACACTATTTTGAAAATATCCCAAAGCTCAGGACAAACCTTTTTTCAGATGCTGGATGCTTTAAGGAGCTAACAATGAGTTATTATTTTTATTATTCAAACTATTATATGTATTATGTGACAACATACCTGGATAAAATTGCACAGAATCCTGAGAAAATGTACATTTCAAAAATTATCTTTGCATTTTGCTGCTGACTCCAAGTAACACAGAACCACAGCTGACGGAAGCCTCAACGTGGCAATGTCCCCCCAAATGTACCGTCCTCAGACATCTCCTCTGTGTTTTCCCTTGTGAGCCAATCGCTCCTCTTTGCCACCAAGCTGATGTGTCAGCTGTGACTTTCCAAGTAGCTCTGAGTAATGGGATCAGTTAATGTTCGGCACACGGAGAAATTCCATATCATTCTCCTCTCTAAAAATACCACCGGCTGCCGCTAGAGCTACTCAGCAGTGATGAATAGCTGAAGGGACAAGCAGGTCTCTAAATTTGCTTCATATCTGACAGCCCTTCATCAGATATGGGTAATGGATCCTACTTACTCCAGACTACTGTATACTGCAAGGCACTTTCCCACCACGAGAATATATACACGGTATGGGCTTCCTAATGATCGCGATTTTTTTCTTCCCCATTAAGTCAAGCTGATTACACATTAAAAAGCTGTTAGTAAATTTTGAAACGTTACTAATTCAGGCAAAAAAAGGGCATGTTTGGTCTTCAAATGCACCTCCACGCCTCTATCAGAGAAGGTCTCAATTGACTTCTAGGGATTTGCCTCGAGTGTTGCAAGTGTGCGCATCTTATAAATGCACACAGCTAATTATCTTCAATGACTTTAGCAGATTCACTCACTTAATACACAGGTATGTCTTTCCTGGGTATACAGCATTACAGAATTTTATTTCCTGAAGGTCATTTGATGGCTTTATGTGATTTTTTTTTTTTTTTTTTGTGTTTGTGTGTGTGCATTTTTAATAAGGTCCCATTTTTGAATCAGGAAAAAGAGCATTCAGTGAGACAAAGCATATTTACTGCATATCTAGGGATCTCCAGATTGGCAATTATATCATAATTGTTTTTAAATTCTAAAAAAGGGGGTGGAGTGGGGAGGTAAGAGATAATTAAGTCACATGAACAGGACCCAAATTGCATTTGCTCTCATTTTTGTTGTGAACAATATCAGTTTAATTGAATCATCTGTAATTCTTCTTACTTATTTTTTTTTTTTTTCAGCCTGCAGGAATGCACACAAGACATTATGAGAGGCTGGCTGGCAAATGTCTTGAGAGCAGAGATTGCAAGTATCCATAGGATTTTCAAGAAATCAGCAGACAAGATATGTCCACGTGTGTGTGTGTGTGAGTGCACAAACGTGCCAGGGAGGGTGGAGAGGAGGGATGGCCTCTGGCAAATTGGTGTCTGTCAGCTAGCAAACCTTGATTTCACTATTAATGTCACGGTTCACCACACAAAAGCTTTCAGCAAGCATCAGCTGTGCTATACACACACACACTCATACATATATTTTTGTATATATATATATATACACACTGTCTGCCTTCAGTCAAGCTGGCCTGTCATATTCAATGCATCACTGAAACAATGAAATGGGCAGAGTCTCTCCTAACTTGATTAGCAAAGCATTTTTTGGTAATAATTGATTTGACTAACATTAGTTTCTGTGTTTTTAATAAAGAGAAAATCTTCATGATTTAAATGGCTTTGGTTAATGGAAGACACCCTCACTGATCTGAAATCAAATCATGTTGTTTGCAGTCAACACTACAACTACAGAAAAAACTAAGGAAATAATAATAGCACCTAATCCATAATCTTTCTAGTGCAAAATGAAGGATTCCAGCATATTTGGGAATGAAACGCCATAAAAATCTGCATTGCTGATTAAGGGTGGAGCAACTGATGTAATCTACCGGGAGCTGTGCAAAGCATTTGACACTGTCCCACACAACATCCTTGTCTCTAAGCTGGATTAGATGGATGGGCCACTCAGTGGATAAGGAATGGGCTGGATGGTTGCACTCAGAGTTGCAGTCAATACCTTGACACCTGAATGGGGACCAGTGATGAGTGGCATTTATCAGGTGTCAGAATTGTGACAGCAATCTTGTTTGGTGACATGGACACTGGATCGAGTGCAGCCTCAGCAACACAGAGCTGTGTGGTGGGACATGCTGGAGGGTGGGGAGAACATCCAGAGAGAGACTTCTGAGGGACCTGGACACGTTGGCACATGCAAACCTCATGAAGTTCAACAAGGCCAAGTGCAAGGTCCTGCAGGTGAGTCCGGGCAATCCCAATCCCAAGCACAGGCTGGGCAGAGAATGCCCTGGGGAGAAGATGTGGGGGTGCTGGTGTACAAAAAGCTCAACGTGACCTGTCAATGTGCACTCACAGCCCTGAAAGCCAAACGTGTCCTGGGCTGCACTGTAAGGATAAGGACCTGCTGGAGCAAGTCAAGAGGAAGCCACAAAGGTGCTCAGAGGGCTGGAGCACCACTGCTATGGAGAAAGGCTGAGAGAGTTTGGGTTCTTCAGACTGGAGAAGAGAAGGCTCTGGGGAGACCTTAAGGCACCTTCCAGTACTTAAAAGGAGTCCACAGTAAAGCTAGAGAGAGACTTCTGACAAAGGCTTCTAGCGATAGAACAAGGGGTAATGGCTTTAAACTGAATGAAGTAGGTTTGGATTGGACATCTTAAAGAAATTCTTTACTGTGAGGGTGGTGAGGCACTGGAATATACTGCCTAGACAACCTTTGGGTGCCCCATCCCTGGGGATATTCAAGGCCAGGTTGGATGGGGTTTGAAGCCTGGTCTAATAGAAGGTGTCCCTTTATGGTTGAAACTAGAGCATATTTAAGGTTTCTTTTAACCCAAACCATTCTATGATACTCTTACAGATAGCCATGCATAATTCTCCTTTTTACAGACTGAGTAACCTGACCAAGGTAATAACCTAGGTCTGAGGCAAAGGACTGAAATTAATCTGGGTCTGCTGAGTCTCTTAATAGTCCTGTAACCACCAAACACTCTGTCCCTGTATCTTTTCATTACAACTCATTTAAAGCACAAGTTTTCGACATTGGGCTGTGGCATTCTTGGTTCCCCAGATAGTAAGCAGCAACCCAGTGAAATCTTAAAAATAAAAAGTGCATTTTGTTCCTTTCCCTTGAAGAGCACTAAAGATTATGTGAGTATTTTTACTTCCCTATCTAAAACACTTTTATGAAAATTTTGTTAGACGTTAGATAGTTTTGTTTCTTATTTATAAAGTTATAAAATATGAGGCTGGATTTTTCTCTCCTTTACACCAAAATGAATTTATAATAATGCAAAGGAGAAGAGGAAATCACTACCAGCTCTGCCAGCTTCATTGCCCAGGTAGGTTAACATTGCTTCTGGCAGTCCTAGAAATGTGTGCAGAGCCAAAGTCCACACCATAAATAGCTTCTGTGACAAAGGCGTTTTGTAAGCGACACCTTTAATGATCTGGCTATTTATAGGTTTCAAACCAGGACAAATGATGGATTCCTTGGCAGCCGCTTATCCTTACCCTTGCTAAGTGTATGGGGAGGGACAGGGAGAAGGTCTAAGCATATTTTTTCACCTTTAGCCTCTGCTATCAGCTACTGAGCAAGGACTACCCGCTGAGCAGACCGATGGTGGGCAGGATGACATGCAAAGCCTAGGAGGCTGCCAGGAGCACTGACAAGCGTAACAACAAGGTGCACTTGGAAAACAAGAGATCCTGGAATGGGTTTTCAGAGGTGTTAAGCACAGAGAGCCCAAGCTAGATCCAACATGCTCAGCTCCCAATCAGCCATCCAGAAGATGCAGTCAAGTACCAGAAGTGTTCAACATAAACAATCCCAACAAAATCAATTGAGTCCGCTGTATGTCAAATGACCTGCAACACTAGGTTGCTCATTTAGGTGTCTAAATGCAAACCAGCAAATGACAGGCTCTTTTGAAGTCAAGTCCTCTGAGTGTCATTCCCCAAACTCTTAAAGAAATTATTTGACATCTCTTTAGTTACAACAAGGGAGCTCAAGATACAAGGAGTAAACTCATGAATGCTTCTGCACTCTGAACACCTTGAAGGTTGATTTGTACAGATACTCTAGTCTATCAAACCCCAACATAAAACTGCTGCCAGAAGCTATTCCTCAGCTTTCTAAACTAGGAACTATCCAGTTGTTCCATTAGACTGGTCACAGACTAGAAAAACCTCGAAGGACATCACTGTAAACATTTCTGAACAAACCTGTAGGATGGATAAAACTGGTTCTTGCAGAAGAAATACTGGAGTGAGTAGTAGTTAGAGAACAGCTGCAGAGCAGGGCATTAAGTCAGCTCCACTGCAGTCAGAATGAACAAAGGCTTTTTGCTACACTCTAATACACACACATAATATGACTTGCTTTATTAGTCCTCAGAAATCACGACCCTTCTAATATGAGGCAGAGTTGCTCGGTAAGCAACATGGACAAGAGCCCAAAAATCAAACAAGCACACTTCTATAAACTCCAGTAATTTGCCATTTTACTTAGCTTAATGAATTTTACAGTGCCTAGGAGAATAGAAATGATGGGTTATGAACTCAACAATATATCCTCAGATGCCACTTAGAAAGGCAGACATGGAGCACTCTGTGCTTTTCTATGCTTATGGACATGCATAAATATGTGTATACACACAAACACATGTATGTTACATATGTATGTATGTATGTCCATATAGATTTACATAAGAAGCTGGGCTATAAATCATGAAATAAAAGGTCATTAGACATGGTGACAGTACAACCTTGATCTAAGATACTGCAAATAACCCTCAAATCACTCCCCGCCTTCAACAGCACTGCTCTTTTTAGTGCAATATTTAATACAGTTTAAATGGAGCTGGTAATATAATGGTGCGACAGTGAACAGTAATAGTGGACAGGATATCAAAATAAAGTGAAATCAGAAGAGAAGTCAGCCTGTAACAAGCTATGTTAATATTTGCTTCTGCCTTTTTTTCTGTAGGCAGATGAAGATGCTGATACAGATCATTAATGCTCTTAAATTGTCATCATGCTAAGGTCACTAGTAGTGTATGAGGCTGTTTGATCATATCATTGTAAAATGCTTCTGAAGTGTGCTGTACCTATTTTCTTTTTTAATGTCTGGTTTTATTCACCCTTGACCACCTTTGTTCTATTCTAAATCATGACAGAGATGGATTGAGGGAAAATGAAACAAAGTCCAAGACACACCTGCTGCATCAGAGCCTTGAAAAGTATTGAAGAGAACATTTGCAGAGGGCCTTTAACTACAAAAACCAACAAATACACCAAAGCCACATATATTCTATTCCCCCTTATTCCCCTTTTCTGTCTCTGAAAACAGAAATTGCTTCCTGAAAAAACCTCTTTAATGGTAATGGGGCTCCAAAAATTCATGGGCTTTGCAGACTGTGGAGCCCCCAAATCTCACCCAAGAAGAAAGAGAAAGGAGTCAAGTCCAAAGGTGACCACTGGCTACAGAGAACTTGGGGATTGCACTGGGGCTGAAACAGAAGCCCCTGATATGTTCAGGGAACCAAGGAGGTCAAATCCCAGAAAATGAGAGGGGCAATGTCTAAAACAAGCTACATGTGTGCTCTAAGGCTGCTCCTGTGCTCCTGTAAACAGGGAGACATGCCCTGGGTGGAAGGGCATGCTCAAGAGAGATGCTTCTAGCCATGGTGGCAGGAGCATGACAGTCACAGCAAGGGACCAGAGGCACAGCAGAGGAGCAGGCTGCAGACATGAACGGAAGGACACTCTAAGAACCCAAAGGGTTTCTTGTCAATTTTCCAGGAACCCAGAAAGTTAGTGCCTGAAACAACTGAGCCCTCAAAACTCATTGTGAGAAATGGAAAACAGGTTTTTTGAACATAAAATTCAAATTTTAGGGAAAGCTTGCTTTAAACAGACAACCATCAGATCCTGATTGACTTGGGCCCACAGCAATTAGCTCAGTACTGAACTCACTATGCGTCGTGGGCTGCCATCAGCAGATGTATTTTACAGGTGTTTAGTTTTGCTTACTCACATCTAAGCAATTTCATGATTTAAAAATCAAAGCTGATCGACTGAAACAGAAAGTTTGAAAAAGCATTTTTCAAGCTTATTGCAGAAAAATACCTTGTCTTCTAGGAAGCTACTAATGGTACGCATAAATTATTTTCCCATTTCAGGAAAAACGTGAAATCTCAAAGTGCTAAGAATTGCTTCTGATGGTCCAGAAGGCATCCCTTCTCACCCCATAATCTTTTGTAACTGTAAAAGCCTTAATGAGTAAAGCATCATAATTTCCAATTTTAACCTTCTTATTCTCTTCCCTGAGCTAAGAATGCAAAAATAACATCAGCTGCCTTCATGCAATGTCTAGAATTGCTGCTTCTCTACAAAATGCTGTATTACATTCAGGACAATAATAATTCACCATATTTGAGCTAAAAGGTGGGCACAGCACCCTCAGGAACCCCAGGAAAATCCACATTAAGATAAACCTCCACTACAATCCAGTCTGAGAGGGATCTGTCCAGTAATATCGTGCATCTGTATCTCAGTGGTTCCTCACTCTGTTTAATTAAAATGTTCATTACCTATGCTTTTAAAAATTTCAGCATTTCTAGAATGGCTCTGTACAGTATAATCTTGGATTTTAAAGAAGAGGAAGGACTGTCATAACTTCAAACACCCCATCAGAGAAACCTCCAGTCGTAACCCAATCCAAAGTAGTCTTTGCATCCAGTGCAAAGAGACAGCAACAGCATAAAATGTACCACCAGTGATGGCACCATCTGGTATTCAGCACACAATTTCACAGGGTGTATAAAACAAAGTTTGAAGCAAAGAGAGGTAAAAACAATATTGAATTTGTATTTTCAAATTAAATGTTCCTTCTAATTTGATACAGAGAAACAAGTGACATTGGCTGGCTGGCAGTGGTTTAACCACAGCTTCATTACTAGTATTGGAATGCAGCATTGTTGGATTAAGCTATTTCCAGTGTTATTTAGTTCTGTAGTTGAACTTCGCATGCAAATACACTGTCTTAACTGTTATGTTCTTAAACTACTGTTGTGATAAACTCTCATTCTTAAAACTTGATGCAATTTCCCAGTTTGCGCCTGACACTGCTGCCATATTTCCAGCCTCTAAATTCATTACTCATTCTTGTGATGTTTCTTCTGCTGGCTAGGATTATCCCAGAGAGTTACTTGGGTATAAGAAAGCAAATGAACTCGAATAAGATGTCAAAGGCTAAGACTGGCATAAGCTGTCTTGGGTAAATGACATAACTTTACCTAGTCAACTGTTTCTCCACAAAAATGCAGTCATAGCATAGACAGAGCCACCTCTTCCCCTCCAGTCTAGCTTAGAACAGGCACACAGACCCTCTCAGCAGTCAGGGAATCCATTGCTTGGGCTCTGCTTCCTTTCCTTAACTTTCCTTCTCTTGAAGTTCACGGTTTGCCAGGTTACAATAAAAAACAGCCTGGGTCTGCACCCTATGATAAGCATAGGGAATCCTGCAGGTATGACCAAACATAAGAAAAATGAACCAGAAGTTACAAATCTGTGGCTAATGCTCTGAGAAAGGCAGAAAATTGGTTTGGTTTGGGTTGTGCTTCTCTTTGCTAGAGGAACCCTTCTGCCTCTTTGAAGCAGCCAGCAAATAACTCATAACATGCAAAAGCTTCTGATTGCAGTGGAGGAAGAGCTCAGCTCTTGGTCCAGCCAAGGTGGCTCAGCTTTACTTGAGCTCAGCTTTCCTTGAGCCATCTTGGAAGCAAGCACAGAATCCTCTCAGCCTTTCTGACTCAAGCTCAAACTGTTAATTTTAAAAGAGCAGAAGCAAAGAACTTGTTCACAGATGATTTTCAGCTGGAGCCAGCAGAGAAAGGTAAAGGAAAATAAAATGTCAAAACTTTTGATTCATGTCCCTCAGTCAACGTGTTTTGCAGTAATATCACTATTATTTTCAAAGGCCCTGAATTTAACTCTTCCAGCTCCCCCAAAGTGACACAAGAAATAATGGTTTTCCTCCTAAAATTTTTTCTTTAATCACTTTAGTTGCTATTTTCTGCACACTCAGGAATGGTGTTCCCAGCATTGACAGTCAAAGAACAATGTAATTGTTGTTTACAGAATAGTGTTTCTCAGCAGAGAAATGGGAAATCTCCGGATTTATAGAATCTGTGTGGATTACAGCATTTTATCTGTCTTCTGACTGATTGGCAAAAGTTTATAATGTCTTGTAGCACGTGAAAAACCAAATAAAATAAAAGAGGGAGGGTGCTTGAATTAACTCCTTATACACCTTGCTTTTAGAAATCATTCATAAAACTGAACACAACGTTATCTGAACATAAATACAGCCTCAGTATACTTTGTTGGCAGTGACAGCCAAGATCAATATTGGAGACCAAATGCCAACAGTAAAAGGGTATGTCAGTCAGTATTTCACTGACTAACTGCCCTTATCTGAAGCTCTCATGCTTCACTGGGTGAAAATACAGCCATTGATCTTAGTGTCACAACTCAAATTCTTCATATATCAACTAGTTTCCCTCCCATCCCCCCTTCTCAGCTGAATTTCTAGGCCACTACTTATTTTTATGATCAATATTTCTATCACTCTCACATGAACTACACTTTTATTATATTAACCTTTAAGTACAATTTTTAACATATCTGTTTGATGTAATGTCACATGTTTTAACTCAACATCTCTTTTACAATTGCCAGAGATACAGATGAAGTTCAGGTTTCTCTAAGCGTTTGTGGCAGAACTACTCTGATTAGTAGATAAATCTACCCTGTGCAGTGCCTGAGGAGCTCTCTGTGGCTGTGCAGGTGTGCTTTCAAGGATTCAGCTTCCCTTTCCAGGAATCCACAGCTCAGCTGTAAGAATTTTTCTCTGAAGAGTTTTTCTTAGCAATTGATCTGACTGCTTTACCTTAAAGCATTTGAGTGTTGGAAATTAGCACGACAAAATTCCAGCCATGCAAACAGTCCCCTGTCTGAAGGAGACTGACTGTTCTGCTAAACAATCCCTAGGTTTGTACTAGGACAGGGTTTAATGTATGTAGTGTATATGGATCAGGTCTCTGGCTTGCTTTATGCTCTCTGGATTTCATTTTTCCTGTTTGCAAACTGCAAAGATGAAGTACAGCCTACTTTGGTTAATTACTTTGGATTTAAAAATCAATGAAACCATATTCCAGAAGTAGTAAATGTAATTGTCTGATCTACATTAAATGCTCTGTGAGATTACTCATTAATAAAGTAATTGAAGTTAAATGCTTCAAGATCTTTAAATAAAAAAGCATTAGATGGATGATAAAAACTATACAGACATTGTAAAATACATTACTGTCTTAGGGAATAAGTTTTAAACTAAAACTTTGAGTGAAATTATTAAAAACCACAATAAAACTCCCTCCTTCTCTGTTACTGTAACATAACACTTCTCACTAGCTCATTCACTCAACTTAGTGAAAATTACAGCAAAGTATTACTCCTGTCTGTCTTGGAACTAATACAGACAGGGTAATTCCTTGATTATTTGATTGTCAGAGAGAGAATCCTTGAGCTATGTGGGTTTTACTGCTCCAGAGATCTTTTCAATCTTAGTTTAAAAACTACCAGAAACTAAAAACACTAAGCAATGCAAATACTATTTTATTTTTTTAATTATTATTATTTAAAGTTTCAGTGTATTACGTTAGGACTACAATTTTAACGCAGAAGTTGATGTCTCCCAAAGGAAATCATTCTACCCCAAAATGTTTCATCAATTATAGCGTTGTTCCATCATTATCCAAATTGTCAAAGCAATTTCATTATAAATCCCACATAAAGTAGCACTAAGGGGTAATGGCAAAATGGCTTCGGTCCCTGTAGGACCATCTCAAGAAAAATAATTTCAGGCAGAGAGGAAACAGTGCTTTGTTCTTGTGCTGAGGGAGGGAAGTTTTTCTTTCTTGGCTACGCCTCCATGACAAAAAAATCCCCATAAGCGGGGACTGCTCTAGCAAGAAGCCAGGAAAACTGCACACTATACACAAGCTGGTTCATTCAGGGATCCCACAGCAAAGGTTTAATGACAACGGGACTGATTGGAGCTGGATATGTAAAGAGGCTTAATTTCTCAGCTGCAGGGAGCTCTCCAGGGGAAGAATGTGGTGGGAGGATGGGAGGGGAGAAGAGCCTGTGCCCACGGGCCGGCGTGCACAGACGGGTGGGATGGAGATGTCTGTTTGCACATAAAATACCGCTCAGTTACAGTCAAAATTTTCCTTTATCTGTCCAAAGTTGTGTATTTAGCATTAGCACACAGACTTCAGAAAGTAAGATGTCTGGGCTGCTTTCTCTAATGGAAGATAAAAAGGTGTAAGGTGAGGATTTCCTTCAGAGCAGGGAGAAGTCATGAAAATACTTATTTTTTAAAATGAATTCTGCAAAATTAAAATATTAATTGCACGGCATCCTTGTACACAGGTCAGGAGGACAAAAAACATTAACCTTTTTTATGGTTAGAAAAATCTTTTGGGCGAAGGAGTGGCAGAAAAGGTGCAAAGTCAAAAGGAAATATCAATAAATAAAAGGGTAAGGAGAACTCTACAGACCATGAAATACCCACTCAGGCACCAGATAAAATAACCCTTCCCTAGACTGCAAGCAGTTCAGAAGAAACTTAAAACATGAATATACAAAGAAAATGATCCTGCTTTAACTGATGAACACAAAGAGAGGCAATAAAGTGGTTGCTGGTTGGGGGAATTTTCGTTCTATTTCTGGCTTTTATAGAAGGAAAATCACTTCTCTGTGACACAACAGAAGAATATGAAAAATTACTACAGAACTGCACAAGGGAATTTTTGAGGCTTACTTAACATTTAATGAAGGGTTTGATGCTCTTGTGTGAACACCACCACAACAGCAACTAATATTAATTAAAAACCAATTTTATATGCTGAAATATGACCTTCATCCAACTATACTCACTATAGTTTATTCCAAAGATATCTACTGTTAAGCTTACAAGTCACTCAAGTTCACGCCCTTAAAATATATTTTTACTAAAATGCACTAATTAAACTTGCCAGATTTTTAAGCCTTTATTACTAGTTATAAATAAAAATTCCATTTATTTCAAGTTTCCATGCTGCAGAAAGCCTCAGGATAACATAAAATTTTAAGTGACTGGATCAATGAATACTAGATTCTTAAATGCTTTCTGCAATTATTAAATTTCTCTGCCTTACCAATTCAGTCTCTCTGTCCTTTTGCTGTACTCATATCCCATGATGGAGGCACAGGATTTAAACCTCATATTAGGGGTAGATAGTGCTGTATTCTGGATATAAAATACATTATCAGTGGCCACATCAGTGTATCAGGCCATCTCATCAGCAGATATTAAAGGAAACAGTAAAAATTAAATATGGAAATGGAGTAGTGACAAAAATTAGTCTGCTTGCCTTTCTTCCCTTTCTAGACAAAAAATACCCAATATGGAGAAAAAAGAAAAAAAAGCCATATCTGAGAAGATACTCTTACATTACAAAAGAAAACTCTTACATTTGCTTTTCTATCCTGTTGACCATCTTTGGAAGCCAGTAGAGGAAACAACAGTGTCTTGGTCATACTGTCCCTGAATCCCTTGTCTCAGCCAAAGGCAGTGCCACCCCAACCCTGAGAATTACACAAAAGCTCCTGAGGTGTTGGGTACAGTCTGGCTGGACCTTCAAGAGGACTGAAAGAAACTTTTCTGCCTTCCACCTTACAATAGAGACATTTCATTTTGGCACACTGAGACAGATTATTAAAAAAAAATTAAAAAAAGGAAAGAAAAGAAAAAAAAAAAGAAACAAAAAGACCAAACCCTTTCTTTTCCCCAGTTAAGTACAAGTCTTACGTGCCACTGTGCACACAGACCAACCTCCCTTTGCTTTCAAGTTACTTTTCCTGTTTACAGAGAGAGAACAAGTATGAAACCAAACCCCAGAGTAGGATGTTAGAATCACACTCAATATTTTGCAAATCAATTTCAGATCAGCTCTTGGTTTTTTGAGTCATTAGGGTTTTCCCCTTACTGTGCTCAAGGTCTTGGAGCTTGTTATCATTAACTGCCATAAAGAAAAACATGTAAAAAAATTTTATATATATATACAGATTGTAGCTATGGGTCCCATAATCAGGGAGAAGATTTCTTTTTGGATATAAGGGTTCATCATGGACCTGGCACCATCCTCTCAGTTGGGCCACTCCAATCCACCATGACTTCTATGTGTCTACAGATGCATTTCCAAATCTCTCCAAAATGTCCACTGCTCTGGAGCAGCTGAAAGCATCAACCTATTGGTGATTTTTCACCATTTATAGCAGCCAAAGAGCACTCTGACGACTGCAGTTTAAATATGGGATCTACTGAGGGAGAGAGTGAAGAAAATAATTTATAATGAACAAATTGGCACTGTCCATCAAGATGCTTCATATGATCCCTAAAAGCAAAATTTTAAATGAAAAAAGTAATACATGCAGCAATTAGGTACCAGCAGGGTGTGACACCCTGAGCAGATTGCAGTGAACCAGGGAGAGAAAGGAAAAACAGATTACAAAATATCAATAAAAAACTAACGTGACTGTCATTGATGGGATTAACTCTCTCAGACCAGAAGCTGAAGCAAAAGGCAAAGTTGATATTGTATTTATTGTCAATTCCCCATCTGTACTTGTCACATGAAATGGTCGTTTTGCCAATCTTTTTTCGCTGGAAAAAATATTTTGAAGAACTAAGAAACAATACTTCAAAGGGGAAAAAATCAATTCTGACACTGGCGAGACAGGCCTCTGTCACGGGTGATAAGAAAAAGGACATTAAAAAAATGTAGATATTTATATCACATGACACAAAGCACTTTTCTACAGACATGTCCAATTTGAGTTACTTTATTGCACAGTTAAGGTGATGGCATATGTTATCGTTTTTCCCCAAGAGCAGAAAGAGATACTTATATTTCAGCATGTGAAATATGCTATCACCAGGCAGGTTGGAAGGACCTGTATTCAATTTCTACAACCACATTTTCGTGAGCTGGCATTTCATGCACCCTGAGCAAAGGGTGAGCACACTGAATTTGAAGGATTTCACTTCTCTGGTTACACGTTTTCAAATCTGTTCTAAAGAGGCACATAATGTTAGTGATAACTTTTGGTACTCTCATGCTTATATCTAAGAGTACTGGAATGCTGGAATGTACTCTGTAAATCTATTTCTAAATGCAAAGCATGGAGAGGAAAACAGAAATCCTTTTAATTAGTTCTTAACTTGCTTTTTGAGTAACACATATGCAGGGGTTTCAATTGTATTTTCTCTTATTGTTAGTACTTGTGAACACTTGTGGTTCATTGACTGAGCCTCATTACCCCTGGAGATTGTTTGTTCATCTGTTTGTCAGAATTTAATTACTGGAGCACAACCACTGGTATAAGGATGTTCATGCAAGAGCCTAATATTTTTCTCTTCTCCATCTAATGTAGGTCAATTTTCTCACTAAAAAATTGCTCTTAATCAGCTTGTCATTGTGCTGAACAGCACATTTCATATGAGAAGGAGGAGTCTATCAGAGGCACAAATGCTGTTCTGCAGCCATCTCTGAAAATCTACTTTCTCAATCAAATGGACGAAGAACTCAGCAGCTCCTGACTTTTTACTCAGGAACACAAAGTCAATGGCTCTGCTGTACTCTCTGATCACAAACTCTGCTTTCCCGCTGCATTGCTGAAACAGAATTCCCCTGAAAAATGCAAGGGCAACACTACAGGTGACAGAAAGAAACCACAGCTGACTTACTGGAGGCAGCAGCAGTGTGCTGTACTGCCCACTTGCCCTTCACCAGTAATCTCTGCCCACAGTGCCCCCCAAAAAGACTCTACAAATTCAGCTCAGAAGATACTGTGCAAATCTCACATATCTCTACAGTCACAAAGATGTAGCTCTGAATGATGCACCTGCATCTGTAAACTCAAACAGACAAGAAACCAAACCTCACAGCTTTACCTTTTTTTTTTTTTCACCTAAGGAGAAAACCACAGGTTCACATTTCACCAGGCTGTCACCCAGCTTGAGTTATTACCTGCAAATATGTACCTCAAAAACGAGGGCAAAATAAGAAAGAATCTGCATACCATATTTCAACTACTGGAATAGTTTTAAGGCCCGAATTTCCAAAACCTAGACCAAGTATAATTTTTTAACAAATACCTTGAAAAAATTATTCTCAAATAATTTCAAAGCCTTAATAAACATGCAACAAAAATATTGTATTAACTTTTCTCTCTTGAACATCCTCAACTATTGAAACACACTAAATCTTAAAAGAAATCAACCCACATAAAATTAATGGTGTTTCAGTAAGACATAACTATTCTTCTGCCACAGTTCTGACTGTTTTCTAGGTAGGAAGATCAATTTTTACCATTTGCTAACAAACATTCAAGCTAAACATAAGAAAGTCACAGAGAGTATTAACACACATCAACAAATCAAAGTGAATAATTTCATATCCATAGAGAATATAGTTTAATCCTGCATTTTCTTTAGCATTTATTGTGGAAACATACCTCTCAAACTGAATCCAAACTGGTGTCTTGCCCTTATTTTACAATCACCATAAATGAGAATGGTCTTATAGTATTGCTATTTTAATGGCACTACTTAGCAGCATTCAAGGGTATAGAGTAGGACTCAAGAGGCTGAGAATTCTATTTGAATGCATAATAAAGAAGCATCTGAAGTTTTACTAGGTTTATTAAATTGTTTATGGCTATTTTGATAGTAGCTGTTAAATTAATCGTCCTAAAAAAAATTAAAAGGAGAAAGAAAAAAAACAGGTAACACTGGCTATTAGTACAATTTTTATATGAGTCTAATAACAATGCTACGCTTTATTTTAAAAGCCCTGATTCTTGGAGTCTTATTTATATGGGCATCTTGGCTTTCATTTTCATATAAAACAGCCATTGAATAAAGCTCAGAGTGACATGAATTGTTAAGGTTCAGATATCAATAGGCAACTAAAAAGGATGCAACTATTTAAAAAATTTCTCAGTTTTTAAGCCTCTGAAAATCTTGCGACATCTGATTCATGAATTTCAGAGTGGCTACACTGACATCTCCACTTCAAAGCTTTCTTTTTTCACCATATATCTAGACTGCAAAAATTAATTTCCTGAATCTTCTGAGTCATTTCATTTAACAATTTAAGCAGACAAACAATGCAGGCGGCCCTTCCACTGCCCACTGTGGCGAGTCAAATTGTGCAGATAAACAAAATGATTACCAGGGCATGCAGGAGGGAGAGAGTCAAAGAGCTGCCTTTACTGGTTGGTTAAAAACACAATCAAATTAATTGCCAAGTAGCTGTCTGCACTGTCTGCTCTCAGGGCAATTTGGAAATAAAAAGATACCTGGTGCACAGGACATACACACACCTGTATGGGCATGGGAGGAGAGCGAGCAGGAAGAGGATAGCTCGAGTTTATTTTCCATCTCAGAGCCAGTAAAGCCATAGATCTGCAAAGGTTCATTGCAACAGCACAGATACACCCATCCACTCCTTAAGAGGTTTGGTTTTTTTGTTGTTTTTTTTCAGGCTCATTTGTTTTCTTAATAATTCAACCCACATATTTGTGTTTCTTCCAAAACAAAATGATATAAACTGGAAACATTTTTAAAAATTCTCCTCCACAGCTAATTACTGATGCTGAGGATTAACATTCTGTGGCACTTCAGCTTTAGTTACTTTCCCTAATTAATGTCATATTTGCAAAGATCTATAAAAACACTGTTTAGGTAAATTATGTGCATTCATTAACTATTTAAAGCCTGTGTCTATTTTTTTTTTTTTTTTAAGTATTTGGAATGCCTCTTGAAATTTCTACAAATAACCTTTAAAGCCTCAAGGGATCTGTAAGGGCTTTAAATAAATGCCAAAATTTCATTAATTGTTCAGACAAAAGGTGCTTCTGTCAGGCATGTTCAGAAATTAAAAAATGCACATATGCGTTTATTTCTAAATACTCACATGAGAAAGATTTGATCCTCGTGTGCAAAATAAACCTTCTATGACAATGTTTAAGAGTCACCACACAGTAACAGCATCTAAGCTGGTATTAATAGAATTGTGGGGGTAAGGGTGGTTTCCTTGCTCTGGGTGGGCAGACAAACCATCTCTGGTATTCTTTTCCTGGAACACAGCCCACAAGGTGAAGGCACCTTTTTTGTGTATCTTTGTGTAAACTGTGAAACATGGAGCAGCTTATTTGGTGACAGAGGATTCTCTGAAAGCTGAGACACACAGATATTGCCACTGCAATGAGTAAGATGTGTTTTTTGAAGACTACCTACCCATTTACAGCCCTGGTGTGGGCTTGGCTGTTACAGTTTGAGCAGTTGTCAGTAAGCCAGCTGAACCACAGGAAACCCTCAGTACTTGTCCTGGCCTGTTCAGCTTAAAATAAATGTTGACATTTCAGTAAATGCTTTTCTTGAGAGGGTTAACAACCAGCATCACTATGGTCCCCTCAAGGCTAAGGCATCCTTGGGATTTTTATAGCAAATGTATGTTTTTGACCCTGCTTTTTTTCCCAAATGCATTTTTACCATTGTGACAAAGAGTGTGACAAAGACAGTGCTGCAAAGGGAGAAACTGTACTGGGCATGAGGAAGGAGATGACAAACCCCATCCAGGCCAGATGGTGTCAAGCAGGCTGGTTTTGAAGGCTGTGATGATGCCTTTGGGTCGTTGGAGCCAGACAATGGCCACAGGTCCTGATGCACACATGAGCATTGCCAACCTGAGTGATGCTTTGTGGGGCACGTGCTCAACCCCACACAAGTCAAATACCAGGCTGTACAACAAATTTCTTCTGTTTTTTTAGATTTTATGGAGGAAAAACTGTGTGCAGTCCTGACCTCCACCTGGGACTGGGGATACAGACAGAGGGAGGAAAGTCACTGTAGACAGGTCCCTCTGCCCTCTCTAACTTCAGCTTCCTTGCAATGGTAAACAAAACCTGTTACTGTTTGGCAAAGAAGAGGCTGTTTTAAACACAAAACTTTAGGACCAAGTTCTCAGTGGAGATAGACTGTAAATCTGACAGTAAATCCACCTGCCCTCCAGCACTACCACCATGAGATTAAACAACATCATAGTCCATCTCCTGTAGATTAGAAATACCTTTTGTGACAACTTTCAAAATAAGCATCACAGCAGGACATCTGTGGAAACAGGAGTCGTGTCCCCCTCTTTTCTTCCCCTACAACTTAGTGCAACTCACTTTGTTCATCTGAGGCCCCACCACCAAAGCTGGTTTCCGTGGGGGAACTCAGTCAGTACAAACCAGTTACAAACCAGTCAACATCAGGGGGCTGCAACCAGTTTCTCCTGCCATCCCCAACACCCTACTCTGACTGCACACCACGCTTTGTCCCACAAGTGCACACTGCTGTATGTTGTACATTCTGCAAAGCAGGTCCTCTGGGGACTGCAAAAAGCAATGGCAACAAAAAAAAATTCTGGTGAGAAAAATTAATCACATGCACATTTATTGGACTCAGTCTTACACAGTACAAGCTGTAGCTAAAAATGAAAGAAAATTAGTGAAAAAATATGAATTTATATAAGCATGCACAATTCAAAAAAAGCACACTCTTAATTTTCAACCTTTGGAATATGTAGAAAATATTCTGTAAAAAATGGGACAATTTAGCACATCATTTACAATCTTAAATGCTTTCTTCAATAGAAACAAAGGACCTGTAATCACACTGAAAGGTATTTTAAAAGACAGCAGAGCTTGTGTCTGACCCAAGAAAGTAGGTAGACCTCCACTGCCTTTTAATCAAAGAGAAGTAAATGAGAAAAGATAACTGTAGAAATAAGGGATAGATACAATGAATAGCCTGAAAGATTAAAAGTAGATCGAATTCAGTTATTACTTTCGCAGAAATATCAAAGCTTAATTATGCTGTTTTCACACATCGTTATTTGACTTACTGTGGAATTAAAATGAACACAATTAATAAATACAAAGTATTCAGTTAAAACAGAAGCATGGGGAACCTTTCTACAACTGCAGCTAAATTGTTGCAGTGCTTTTTTCGCCCTCCTATATCATTTATATCTTGAATATATTAGCTTTTGGTTAGGCATAAAGAATTTCATTGTTATCAGTCACATTATAAAAGCAGGCTCTGTATAAACATGTTGGATCGCTCTGGCAGATACATCTAAGATAGGCTGCAAAAATTCAAGAGCAGGAACAGCACAGAGCACTCTCCATAAAACATTCCCCTCTTGATCGCCATTTAATTATAGCGTCTACTTGGTTTCCTTCTTCATTTCTTTCCTTCTTCCATCTCTTCTACTAAAACCCTCAGTGCAACACATGGCTGTGATGATTTTAGTGGCACATTACTAGGCTGGGACCCATTTCTAAGTCCTCAGCACTCCAAGGGACAGCCTCGTCACGCCCAGGAGTTGATTTTCACCTGCTTTAACAAACTGACACCATCACCACAGCATCACACCCCCTTCACAGCACTATAAATAATGAACTGCACAGAAATGATCACTCCAATCTTCTGCTTACACTCCCTCCTTCCACTGGAAAAAGCAAACATCACACCTGACTGCTAAGCAAGACAGATACAAACCAAAATCAGCACTTAAAAATATAAAAAAATTCAATTTTACTACAGTCACTTGAAACACATATGATCCAAAGGCATCTTGCAGTCCTATAATTGCTGTTTTATTTAAAATCATTGAGAGGTCAATCTGACAACTGCAAATATACTTTCGTTTTTCAAAATGACTCACAGGGGGGGGGG